>VXBP01007620.1:0-80617 GCA_013400115.1 Rhinopomastus cyanomelas
ATCCACCTGGTTATGCCCTCATACAAGGCTATCAGATTGGCCAAGCATGACTTGCCCTTGGTGAACCCATGCTGACTGTCCCTAATGACCCTCCTGTCCTTGATGTGCCCGGAAACAGCCTCTAGTACAAATTGTTCCATCACCTTTCCAGGGATGGAGGTGAGGCTGACTGGTCTGTAGTTACCCGGGTCTTCCTTCTTTCCCTTTTTAAAAATTGTGGTAACATTTGCTATTTTCCAGTCCCTAGGCACCTCTCCCGTTTCCCAGGACCTAGCAAAGATGATGGAGAGCGNAAGGCCTTTTTGTTGCCCTTGACCTCTCTTTCAAGGTTTAATTCCATAAAGGCCTTGGCTTTCCTAGTTGCATCCCTACATTCTCTCACCAGAGCCTTATAATCACCCCAAGTGGCCATCCCCTCCTTCCATGACTTCCTTGACTTCTTTCCTGTTGGAATGCTCTTTTCTTGTGCTTCAAAGAAGCGGTCTTTGAATGTTAACCAGCTACCCTGAGCCCCTTTACCTGCCAGTACCTGGTCCCATGGGGTTTCCCCTAGCAATTGCTTGAAAAGGCCAAAGTTAGCCCTCCTGAACTCCAGAGTTGTGATTCTGCTAGCTATTCTGTTCTTCAACTCCACCATCTCATGGTCACTGCAACCAAGGCAACCCTCAACCTTCACTCCTTCAACCAGGCCCGCTTTGCTGGTGAGTACAGGATCCAGCAGTGCTCCTCTCCTTGTGGGCACTTCCACCATTTGCATCAGGAAATTGTCTCCAGTGCACTGGAGGAACCTCCTGGACTATAGATGGCTGGCTGAGTGGGTCTTCCAACAAATATCGGATAATTAAAAACCCCCATGAGAACCAGGGCCTGTATCTGTGAGGCTTCTGTCAGCAGCCTGTAGAAGACCTCATAAACCTCCTCATTCTGATTTGGTGGCCTGTAACAGACACTCACAACAGTGTCACCCATGCCAGCCTGTCCCTTAATACGCACCCACAAAGTCTCAACTTAAAGGCGAATTATAAATTACACGCCTGGGGTCCAGCGTTAGTCAAGAGGCGTTCTTGTGGGAGATCTAGCAAGCTTTGACATACAGACAAATATGATCTTGTAAAAGCCCGGGAACATCCGAGGACAAATAGACGTAGACAAAAAATGACCCAGGAATGAACCCTTTATTAAACAAAGCCACTAACTTATATAGACTTCACAAAACCCGCCTCACAGGCAGTGGTATTGGACAGACGACACACTTCCCATGTTCTTTACTGGAACAAGCTAGCTGTCATACATCTGCAGACAGCAGGCAGTCCAGTCCTGCACCTTGTGCAGCCTCTAAAACCTTCCCCTGCTGCCTTTCGCTGTTAACAAAGTCCTGAAGCATAAGGACTGGATTGCTCACACACTCATGTTCTCCTACATCAACTCTTTCTTCATCCGCCCCGGAAGAACTCAATACATTCCAGTTGCTCTCTCATGTATAGACCAACTCCTCCACCCCGCCTTGCTGACCTGTCCCTCCTAAAAAGGACACAGCTGTCTATGAACACATTCCAGTCATGCAAGCCATCCCACCAGGTGTCTGTACTGCCACCAGATCATAATCACCTGACTGGACACAGATTTCTAACTCCTGAACGATTTCTAACACCAGCCTGAATCCTTCTGAAGGCTCTCTCCAGGTGACTTCAATCTCTCACGCTGCAGAGCTTTCCTGGAGCTTTTTCTTTAAACACCTTTTTCAGTCAGGCTTTTGGCTACTGAGTCTTCTGCTGAATTACATAATGCACACAGTAGTGGAGAGCAGCAGCTGAGTGTTTCCTATTCAAACAATAGCCTAAGTAAACTTAGAGCTTAGAAAGAAATTCCTTAGATCTTAGGAAGAAACACTCTGAGGGTGCTGAGGCACTGGAAGAGATTACCCACAGAGGTTGTGGATGCGATATTCCTGGAGGAGTTCTCAGCCCATCTTGACAGGCCTCGGTCTAGTAAGAGGTGTCCCCACCATGGGGGTTTGAACTAGATGATCTTTAAGGTCTCCCCCAACCGAAATTGTTCTATAATTCAATGATTATATTACCTCAGCCACACCTTCATATTATGCCCCCAAAATAACTACAGCTTTGGTTTTGGCTAGCAGTGCTCATTCTGCATTTATGGAACATGGAATATATGTTCAAAATGCCTTGAATGTCTAAGTTATTATTCCCATAGGAAAAGAGATATAAAAGCAGGAAAGAGCCTCAAACCAGCAGTCACGTAGTGGAGAATGAGGTTTCCTTGGTACAAGTCCAGTGCCACATCGATATCTTTGCTGTTAAATGTCCTGTTTGTTGCAAAGGCTATAGCAGTTGGGTCGATTTCTTTTGCAAAGCACATCTTTTAGATCAAGGCCATAACTGTAAAAGTTCAGCTCGGAGTCATAGCAGAACTCAAAGTCAGAACGTGAAAGAAAAGCATTCTGCTTTTTTTTTTTCCCTTTCAGGGAAAATACAGTGAAACAAGATGGAATATTCAGCTACGTCTGAACTTTGGTCTTTGCTGATCATCAAAACAAGTGTTTCCTCACTAAAAGCTAAATAGCACTGCCTGTCTCTGGCCCTCCATGAGCCAAGGAAGTCCCACTGTAGAAGATGCCATATGAGTTGAATTGTTGCCCCGGAGAAAATCAGAGCTAAGTTATTGTTCTTTGGCATCAGGATTTGATTCAGTGTGAATGGGAGAAAAATCAAGGCAAATCTATGAGATCCCAGCCAGCAATATACTCAAATCCACATCTAAGCTTGAGGTCATGAATAGTCCCAAATCAAATACAAGTACTGGATGTCCTGGTGTTACATGAATAAAAATGGGTTTATGCATGCAGGCTAATAAATTTTAACAGGGATTATGTTTTAAGTTGCCTAATTCCCTGCAGCATTTTGGGAGTTTCTGTTTCTAGTTATCTTAAATCTCTATACCATGATGTGAGTGACAAGATCTGTGTTGCCACAATGTGGTGTGGAATAAATGGGAGTTTCACCTCCTGGGACAGCTATCCTCCCTGTCTGCTCCCTGAGGGAGTCTTGCTGCTGTAGTGTCATACAGGAGAAGTGAGCAGCAGCTTCACACACCACTTTCCACTCAAACACTGGTTTAATACTCCTAGTAACATAACTTCTAATACTGGTTTTTGTTCTTAAAAGCTTTCATACCAACCTTCTCCAGGAGCTAATTGCAAGACATTGCTATCTGCACACTTAATGTATTTTTCAGAATTCTTTTTGTATTTTATATCATGTCCACCATGGACATGGAAAAAAAGACTGTGTCCCATCCTCACTGACTCTTTTACAGGCTGAAGAACCCCAGTACACTCACTTTTCCATCATGGGTCCTTATTTTCAAGCCCTCCACTCATTGCTGTGTGCTATTCTCCACACTTCTTGTTCAGGCCCCCACTGTTGGAGCAAAGCCCAGTGCCAGGCTCCAGCTGGTGCCTCCTGACAGCTAAGAGGAGACAGAAAGGGTTCCTCTTCATGATCTTTTCCAAAGACCTCCAGCTGTTCTCCAGTTCTTTTCCAGCCTGTGTTTCTGTAGCTGTTTGTTCCCTCCCAAGGTTAGCAGCTTGTGCTTGCCCGTATCAAAGTGTATTTCTGTATTTCTCAGGATCCTTTGCAACCCTGGCCCTGCCTTTGCTGTTCCATCTTTGCATGGCTTTAACTCCTAATAGAAAAAAGATCCTTTCTGGTCCTTTGAAAATTTTGAATGCACAGGATCTCAGACAATGTCACACTGAGAATTATTCTCTGAAACACTCTGCACTCAGTCCTTTGTGATTTCATAGGCATCATGATTCCTTGGTTTGTTTGTGACAATGGGCTGTCAAAAGTCTAACTCTCGTTAGGACTTATGTCTTGAACTGTTTTTCCTCTGTCTCAAAGCCTGTTACCCTGCCATGTAAGGAAATGAGATTGGTTTGACATAATTTGTTCTTGACAAATCCATGCTGACTGTCACTAATCTCCTTGTTTTCTCTTAAATGCTTACAAATTGTTTGATTATTTGTTCACGGATTTTTCGGGAAATTGAAGATAAGCTGACGTGTCTGTAATTCCCTAACTCCTCCTTCCAAACCTCCCCCTTTTAAATAAGTTTCCATCCTCACCTTCTACATCATCGACAGTTTCTAAAAGTACTCACTCCACCAAGTGCTTCATACCACAGGGAGTCTGTCAGCAAAAGAAAACCAGATTTGCTTCTACGCTCCCAAATTTTCTCAAAGTATTAAAAGACATTAATGATCAAGTATATTAATGATCTTTAAAACACTTTTAGGTGGATTATTACTGGGTTTTTCAAAAGTCTGTAGTTTTGGGTTGTCTTCAATGTATAGCTTCAGAAAGCTCACTTAAAAAAGACAATCGCAAAATCTTTTACTACGCTGTAACTACACTCTCCCTTTGCTTAACAGCTATAAACCAAACACAACTGAAGTGGTCTAATTGTTGATGGGTGTTATTGCGAGTAAGTATGCCTGACATTTCCTGCTAGCTATTGTGTGCTTCTTTCACACAATAAAGTGGGATGGGTCAAAACGTGTGGGTGAACAGTTGATGTATGGAGATCAACACAGTGACTTGCTCAAGTCAAAATAGATCCTTGTGTAACACTGAAGGCACCAAACAATGATGGAACGAGCAACCTCCTGGATGAGAAAGCCAAACATGGATAATTCTCACCACACTTTCCCTTCTAGAAATGCCAGGGACATTCAGTGGAGCTGGGTCTATACAAACCTGCCAAGGAGTCTTGGCAGGGTAGCAAAGGCAGAACCTCTTCTTGAAAAGCTTCTTATTAGAAGGCTCATGCCTTCATGAGGTTACTGACACACCTTTTACATCTCCTGCTGAGTCACGGCTCCTTCCTGCCATTGACAATAGGCAGAAGAAAAAGAAGTCTGCTTTAGTTATCAAATTCACATGATTTCACCTAGAGTAAAGGAAGACATTTAAGACCAAGAAATGGCATCAGGATTGTCAGGATTGACTTGTCCTTCACAGATCTCTGCTTTGCTTTTTTGTTTTACCCTGACAAACCTCTCATTGCCATTTTACACTTGGTTTCAGCACTCACGGCGGAGATGGCAGTTCTGCGGCTGTATTGATTGTGACTCTACAAGTCCTTGACTCACACGGGACAAAATGTTATCCTCCCAGGGACTGATGTCAAAAGAGATGCAGGGAGTGACTTTCACATCTTCCTCTTATAAAATAAACTCGGTTTATGGCATAGGGTTACCGCCGTTGGACTTGCAGATGCTGGACTGCTGTACAACACTACCCTCTTGTGACTTCTCCTGTTACAGCACCTTCAAAAAGGCAGTTTTGCTCAGACCATTTTGCATAGATTCCCTGTCCGAGCATGAAACTGACAGTTTCTTCAGGAGGAACTGAACACCACCACGTGATGCATGCACACACGTGGTTTTAATGAATTCCTCCTACACCCATCACCTTGCTTGTTTTTTTCATATGGTTCTGTGTTTGCTGCTTCAGGAACTTGGACAGACCCAGTATTTCCACCTGTACCAGCAAATTTTGTGTTTCCTCTCTAAATGCAGAGTTCAGTGCAGAAATTGCAGGCTTGTATGTACCTCTCTGCTATCATCTTGCACTGATTTGAGCCACAGAGGTTCTGAAGAGATCACGGCTTAGCTAGAGCAGCCACTGCAGCCCTGGGGAGGTGTTAGTTCAGTTCCTGGCCCAGTACAGCTGTATGAGCACAGCATTCAGAGAAGCTGTGGACACTGAACCTAAATGGGCAAAGCCCTGGGGAAGAGGGATGCCTGAAGGACCATAATGCTGATCATGCCCACAAAAAGCTTTTACTTGCCTACCTAAAAATTCACATTACAAAACATATTCAGAATTTATACTTTACTTGGACAAGTGGAAAGGAAAAAAGAGACTTAATTGTGTTATTGATTTACTGCTGAACTCAGAGTTCAAGTGACATGGTCACTGCTACATGCTGGGTAACTTATTTAAAGAATCGTTTGAGAACAACAGAGAACATTTTAGTTGGAAGGAATTTGATTTCCATGTCAAACTACTTCCCCATGTTTGAGGAATACAAAAAGAGCTGCTTTGTCAAGCACTGACCTGCTCCTACCTTTAAAGCCCCGATTAAGTTAATTTCAACAGTCTATCTCCAGCATCCTTGTTTCTGGTGCAGCTGGGATCACAGAATCACAGAATTATTGAGGCTGGAAAAGACCTCTAAGATAATCCAGCCCGGCCCAGGACCTAACATCACCACATCAGCCAGACCAGGGCACTAAGGATGTCTGTCCTTAAACACTTCCAAGGATGACAACTCCACCACCCCCCTGGGCAGTCCATTCCAGTGTCTGATTGCCCTTTCTGTGAGGAAGGGCTTCCTAACACCCAACCTAACCTGGTGCAGCTTCAGGCCCTGCTCTCTCATCCTGGTGCTAGTTGCCTGAGAGAAGAGCCCAACCCCCACCTGCCTGCAACTTCCCACCAGGTAGTTGTAGAGAGGGAAAAGGTCCTCCACTCCAGTCTTCTCCAGGCTAAACAACCCCAGCTCTTTCATCAGATTTTTGCTCCAATGTCTTCCCAGGCCTCTTTGCTCCTCTGAATCCACTCCAGCCCCTTGATCTCTTTCTTGAAGTGAGGGGCCCAGAACTGCCCCCAGTACTCTAGGGGAGGCCTCATCAGTGCCCAGTACAGGGGGAGAACTATGTTCCCTAGTCCTCCTGGCAAGGATGTCGCCTCGAGGATGACTGGGAACAGGGCATATTTAGGTGTTCATTTTCCACCAAGGTTTCTTTGAGATCTAAAGTGGAGCAACTGTGAAACTAAATGTGTCCATACTTGTCTTAATTAAGAGGAAAATAAGAAGGCAAACAACAGTTCCCTTTTCACAGATAACGGAACTAAGTTTCCTCAGAGTGTGCTGTTTCCTTAACAAATAAATTAGTCATAGAAAACCCCTAGGGTCACATAGTTACTGAACAAAAAGTAAAAACAATGAGGCTTGTGTTCAAGCCCCATCCCTGCTCCAGAAGGTGTGGCATGAGGGTGCTCAGGGCTGTTGGAGCTTCAAAAACAGTGAGGAGGAACCTAAGGACTAAAATGCACCTGAAGCTATGAAAAAAGGTTGCACTTGTGGCTCTGAACACCCACTTGAAAAGCATCTGTTGTCATAATAAAGACAAGAAATAAGACAACTATGAGGCACAGCAGGCACTCAGACTGAGAACTTCTCAGCAGTGGTCACCTACTACCTAACTGCAGTGAATGACATGAGAGTGTCTATCTGAGATAAGCCATATACGCTGAATTTCCTTTATTTAATGGGATGGTGGCACCTCCAAAGCACAACCGACCTGATCTGCTTTAGAAATCTACCTTAGGATGAGCTGAGTCTCACCAGTGGAGTGCCTTTCCTCTATGGTGACATTAGGGAGAATGAAAGGCACCAGTTCAGATGTGTCTGCACTACCCACATCTACCTTTGGCCAGACATGTTCTAGCTATGGACAACAGACTGTTAAGATCAACATCAGAACTAGGACCTTCTGAGTTTGGCAGCAATTCAACAGGTACTGCATGTGGAACACAAACTATTACTAGTACCTTAGCACAAAAGAGTGGCTTTTTTTCCACAAAACCTGTAACCTCAGTGTAGCTAACAGTGTTTTCACAGTAAGGGATCTCCACCCCTGCTAATGATGTCTTCTGGCACTGGATCATCTTCTTAACACAGGTATCACCCTAACATGTGGCTCAGGCTCTCATGAGCAGAACCTGGGCCACCCCTACACCGACATTTGTTTGCACTTTCTGTTTAAACTACACAAGGACTGTGAACTCAGCAACATTGCTGGTGTGCTAAAGCAGCTCCAATCATGCCCACAAAACCCATTTGGTGCCTGAAAACCCTGCCAAAATCCCATTAAACCCTGGAACAAACATGTGAAGCAGCTAGAGGTGTCCAAAACCAGACCTGCAGAGCAACTGCTGGACACACAGAGACAACATGGTAAGATAATACGCTTTATTCTTTCCCAATGGAGTCTTGCAATAAATAAAAGTATTTCTACAATTAATTACTTTGAATAAAAGCATTATAATTCACTTACTTTCAGATAAGCATTCTACCCTTGTCCTATTCCACTTTAGAACTCAGCCATTAATAAACAGATGCATTTTCTTCCTTATGAAAGAATCCTGTTAGGACAGATAGAGTAGTGGCTAGATTTTCCTTTTAAGTCCAGACCTGTCACTTCCTTGAAAAATGATTGTAGCAAATGAAAATGAGCAAAGCTTCCAACAGCCCTGCAGAGCTTTCCTGTGAGGAAAGAAAAAGCCTAACAATTTCTCTGCATTTTGAAGGGCCATGCACGTTTCATAGAATCATAGAACCCCCGTATCTGAAGGACTTGTTGCTGTGCTGTGTAGCAGCACGTTCTTGAAACAGAGATTACTGAATGTAGAGCTGCAGCTAAGATCATTGCAGCCTGCTTCTTTCAGCCTTGCTGCTGTTAGCTGTTGCACAACGCAGTCCAAGGCCTGGCTGCGCTGAGGAATGACATCCCTCAAAAAGCAACTCCTGTGCTCTTCTCTGACCCACAACACTATCACCAAATGCTGCTGGCGGCTGTCGACAGAAAGAACCCTACTGGCAATACTGCTGGCAGCATCCCTGTGGGCTGGGACAGGGTCAGGACAGTACCTGTGCCCAGTCAGGTTTGGGCTGATCAAACACTGAGGTGACTAGGCTGAGGGATGGCAGGGAGACCCAGATTCAAACTAAAGTAGAACAGATTTAGATGAGATCTGAGGCAGAAATACATCACTATAAAGGTGCTGATGGCACTAGAACAAGTTGCCCAGGGATGGCTGCTCCATCCCTGGAAGTGTCCAAGGCCAGGTTGGATGGGACTCTGGGCAACCTGGTCTGGTGAGAGGTGTCATTGTCCTTGGAAGGGGGTTGAAACTAGATGATCTGAGGTCCCGTCCAACCTAAACTATTGTATTACTCTATGAGAGTATATAGAATATTCCTCTATGGCAGTAATATAATAGAGAGAGGCAAGGGTTGGTCTTCTCACAAGGAATAAGTGACAGGACAAGAGGAAATGACCTCAAGTTGCATTGGGGAAGTTTAGGAAAGCATCCTCAGGCCTTGGAACAGGCTGCCCAGGGAGAGGGTTGAATTGGGGTTGAAGCGCCATCTCCACAGTCGTGGAGATCTGGAGTTCGGGGACAGAATTTAGCGGTGGCCTTGAGACAACTGGGTTAATGGCTGGACTCCGCGATCTGGGAAGTCTTGTCAACTGAAATCATTCTATGATTCCGCACTATTTACAGGAAAGTGAAACCTGTGTCCAGCCGCTCCAGCACCCGGACACCAGACTGGACCGAGCGGCCCGGGCGTGTCCCCAAGGCGGGTCTTACCCATGTAGGCCGCAGCTAGCGCCCTCCGCACCCTAGCACCCCGAAGACAGGTTCCCCGAACCCCCGAGGCCTGTTGGGACTGGCACCAGCGCCTGGGCAGTGCCGGGCCGCGTGAGGGTGGGCCCACAGCGAGGCTGCCCCGCCCCAGCGTCGCTAGGCCGCGCCGCCAAGAGAGGAAGTGTCGTAAAAGCTGACAGGAAACCTGGCTGCGGGTTTACGGCAGCGGCGGCCGCGCTTGGCGGCCGCTGGCGGAGCGGGGAGCGGGAGCGGCGGCGCGGAGAAGACGCGGCGGTGAGTGAGCGGCGGCGGGCGGGGAGGCCGCAGCGGCGGCAAGGGGCCACCCGTGGCCCGTGAGGCACCGGGAAAGGGGCCCAGCGGCGGCGGGGCGGCAGGAAGAGGCAGCGGCGGGGCGCGAGGCGGGGCCCGGGTTCCGTGTCTGCCTTTGTTCGCGCCCCAGCCCCGAGAGCGGCTCTAGAGGCCGCCGCCCCCGTTCTCTCTCTTTCGCCCCTGTTTCGTCTGCTGCTCTCCTCCACGGTGAGTTTGTGTCGGTCTCTCCCGTAGGACATGGCTGAGGTACCGCCGGGGCCTAGCAGCGTCCTCTCCCCGCAGGGGGACACGCTCTCCCCCTTCCCCGGAGGAGGAGGAGGGGGTGCTGCTTCCTCCTCCTCCTCCTCTTCCACCTACTCTGCTGCCGCCGCCGCCTGCACCGGAGCCCAGGACGAGGAGGCTGAAGAGGAGGAGGAGGAAGAGGAGGGACTCGCGGGCGGACGGGAGAAGCAGCAGCGAGGAGGAGGAGGCAGCAACGACGGCGGCAAGGGGGGGCCGCAGCAGCAGCACCACCTCCACCACTACCACCATTCCCCGCACCACAACCACCAGCTCAACGGCCTCATCAGCCCCGAGCTGCGGCACCTGCGGGCCTCCCTCAAGAGCAAAATCCTCAGCTCGGAGGCAGGGGCAGCCCCCGAGGGGCTGGAGAACAAGCGAGCTAGCAAAACAATGGGCTCCGGACAGCAGCAGCAGTCGTCATCGCCCCCGACCACAGCACCGTGCTCATCCTCCCTTACCAACCACCTCCCTCCACAGGAAAGGACTGCACCCTCTCCTCCTCCTTCTCCCCGAGCAGCAGCGAGAGGGGACAGGAGCCAGCCTGCTGCCACAACTACTACTGCTGCTAAGACTGCAGCCCGCAATGGACTGGCAGGAGGGACTGGCTTGGAGGAGGAAGGGCAGGAGGAGGGGGATGAAGGAGGGGAGGAGGAGGAGTCCCTGCGGCTACTTTCCAGTTCCTTAGCAGCTTGCAGTTTGAAAGGCTCGGGAACGGACTCTCAGCCCGAGGAGGACATAACGATACGATACGTCCGATATGAGTCAGAGCTGCAGATGCCCGATATCATGAGACTGATCACCAAAGATCTGTCTGAACCCTACTCCATTTACACATATAGGTATTTTATCCACAACTGGCCACAACTTTGCTTTTTGGTAAGTGCCAGGGGGGCAGGGAGGGCAGGAGTTGGGAGTGGTTTGGGGCTGGGGAGGAGTGGATTAAAGAAGGATTGTCGTTTGTGGAAATACTTCTAATAATCTTTTTGTGGACAAGGTCAAGCCTGTATGGAGGCACCTGTGGAAGCACCTAATGAACTCCTGCTATGACTTGTGCATGTATAAGTAAAACGTGCCTGAAGTTCCTATGTTTGTTCATGTATGTTTTAAGTGGTGGGGAAACGGTTTGAGCACAGGGCTGGGATCCAGGAATTCAAGGCTTCTAATCTTGGTTTTGACATTGACTTTTGTGACCTTTGGTAGCTCATATTATCGTTCCATTTCAGTTCCTAGGTCTGTATTTAAAAAAGAAAGTACTTAGTCCACCAGTGTCTTAGGAGTGCTTAGTAGTTCTTGCACAATGGTGTTAAGAGATTTCGGCATGACTAGATGTAAATGTTAAGTGAGATGTGGAGAGGAGACTGAAGGGTTTTGTAGGCTTTTTGATCTGTGAGCTTTGGAAAAGACAAGTACAACTGTGTTGCTTCTTACAGGTGTGATTGTGCAGAAGTTCTTACGCTGTTTAGATTGTCTTGCTGTACTAATGATGTATTTAGTTTTAGGTTTTTCCTACCCTGCTACTGAAAAGACTGATCTAGCTGTCACTCTGGCGTTCTAAACGCTTAGCACTTCTGATTGAAGATCTTGTGTCTCAGCTGAAAAAAAATGTGCTTTTAGGATGATAATCTGTCCACAAGTATAGGAAACCAGGTACAGTTTGGCCAGAGGAGTGTTTGTGCATACTAGGAGCTTAGCTGTGTGTAATTTACTCATAGAAGAACATCTGTCTGCAGAAAGAACGTTTATGGGAGCGTAAGGTGCTTCCTTGCTGAGGTAAATGATGAATTCTTCTCTTGATGTTTCAATCAAGGCTGGCTGCCTCTCTGAAAGGAGTGATTTAGCCACAGCCAAGACACCCTTCAATTCAGTAGTATCTCTGTAAAATTTTAATAGGATACGAGTACAGGAGGTGAGGCTAATGGAATCCATCTGGCCTTAAACTTCCTGAATGTTCTTGGTTTAGGTCTTGCTATAATTTATAGCAGGATTTATATGATTTATAGGAGGCTTTTCAGAACCAAGCCTCTTAAAACCCCAGAGAAGGAATACAGTAGGATTACAGGAGGCTGAGCAAAGCTTTACCTTGTGGAACAAAAGAAATACAAAAATGTTTGAAAACACTGTTTGATGAAAAGCCATATTTGCCATTATAAGGCCGCTAACCAGAGCAGAATGGCATTTTTTAAGCACTGAGCTCTGTGTGTGACTGATTTACCTTGTGCCGAAAATAGGTGCTTGTTAACTACCAATGTCCATACTTTCAGCATCAAACATATCACTGGTAATGTCAAGATAATATTGGATACTATTAGGTCATAAAACACTTGCTTTGATGTGAAATTGTCTTATTTTTTTTCTTTGTCAGGGCCTAACTTGAGAATTTTATAAACATTACTGGCAAGGAGTTTGACAGCACAAAAACAGATGATTTCTAGCAAGTGCATTCGAAGAATAAGCTATCACTTCAGGAAAGGAAAGTGTATCAAGCTTATTTTGCAGTGACAGATTCTTACTATTTTTAATAACCTTGAAGAATCAACAAAACTTTGCTTGAGCTCTGTATTTGCCTTTTTCTTTTAAGCTGGAACAATGTAAAATACATTAAAGTTTGAGTTTGTAGAGTATGTTGCTATGGATGTCTGAAGTTGGCCAGTTGTTATCTACTTAATTTGAAAATCCTGCAGTATGTTGAGTCACTTCTGATGGCTTTTGGGCTGTTTTTTTGTGACTGGCTTTAATATTTTTAAGGTTTGTTTTTTAGAGGCTGTCCTAAAGACTTTCTGCTCTGTATAATTTAATTTGTTCCTGCAGTTAATGGATTCCTGAACAACAATTTTATAAGTTTCTTTAAAATATTTATCTTCAGTCAGGGACTGCATATTCCAGTTAGCAAAAGCAGTGTCAGGACAGAGAGGAAAGCATAATGCCTGATACCACAGGGTCTTTTGTCCTTAATGCCTTGTGGTCTCATACCCTTCTGGTTTTAGATTTTGTTTTGGTTTTGATTGGTCAGGGGGAGAGGGCTTAGACTGAAATTTGTTTTTCTTTGAGAAAATCTCTAGGGATTCAGTCAGGTCCTTCGCCATCACATTTTTCAAAGTCTTGCTGTACATGCTGCCCTGTCTCAATGCATTATCCTGGGCTCTTTTCCTTTTCTCAGCATGTGAAGGGAAGTACCAGCACTATTTAAATTGTAGATGAGATGTGACTTTTTCATTAAAGATCAGTTATCTCTGATGCTTCTTCAGGGAACCATCTTAAACACCTTAATTTTATTATCTAGCATTTTTGGAAGCATTAGTATACGTTAATCCTGATGATGGTTATCTCATGGGTTTGAAGCTGGCTGAATTTTAGCTTGTACTTCCCAAGGTGCGCCTTGCACTACAACCTAAAAGGGCTGCTTCCTTTTCCTTCCATTTAACTTCCCTCATCATGGCTTGTGCCAACCTTTGTGTTTCTCTCAGTTGGGAAGCCAAGATAACCCTCCCACCACCACCACCATTTATGAGCATCTGCATTTGTGTACTTTAGGGTTAGGCTTCTGTTAGTATAAGGCCCCAAATATGTTGTAAGTAGGATGTCACTGATGGTAGTGCAAGAGAAAAGGAGAGAATGCACAGCTTCAGGGAAGGCCTACGACCAACCCTGACTAGTCTCTAGCTGTATCAAACCACTTCCTAACTGTACGCTCCAAAAAGAAGTTTGTATCCCACTTCAAAAGGACCTGGAGATAATAGGAACCTTCAAAGCATTTTCATTTTAAAGTCAAATTCATCTCTGCAACTGCCTTACCAATCTGCTCAGTGGTAACAGGTTGGGAATACTCGATGGTGACTTCTGATGTGTTTCACTGCAGTATTTTCTGACTGAGCTGTTCTGAGGTGATTTCTTCTCCGCAAATTGCAGCTGTCAGCTCAAACTCAGGTTTTGCCTGTCTGTGGAAGTACAGGTTAGCACCATGTGCTAAGTGGGGATATCCTGTAAATGCCTGGTTTTTTACGTGTTCCCAGGAGCTGTGTCAGCCCAGTTTCTCTTCAAATATCCTACAGTAACCACTGCTCTGCAGCTTCTAGTCTTGGCAGCGATAAAATTCTATGGCTTCCATTTAGAACCGATACCTTAAGTATTTCAGAAAATAGTTTTCAAAATACTTAAGCGTGGGAGATGAGCTTGGGAAACCTTGAGTTTGGCTAAGGCAGGATGTAATAAAAGCAGAGTTTTGGCTGAGTGCTGTTAACCTCTCCTGTAATTCATGATACTGCACTGCCTGGCTGCCTTTTAAGAAAAATCTGGAAAATCTGTGCTGTTCTTGGGTTCTTAACTTTGCCACTAGCTATAGCAGCATTTACAATTTAAACTTTCACAAGTTTAAAAATAACCTATTAATTCCATGTAAGTGGTTTTAGATGTGTTGTAAATCCTAGATGACTGCAGTTAAGATCTTATTTTGTACTAAGACTTTGCGTTTTTTTAAATTGGGTTTTATTCAAGAGGCCAAGTGTTACCTCCTATAGAAATTAAAACTTGTAAGACATCATCCCTGTTTTTTTTCACTGTTTATAACTTGGGGCATAAAAGACATACCAGAAAAGTTAGAAAGCTGTCTGGGAGGTCTTCCTAGCAAACATGGGAAGAAATTCTTTAAAGTCCTCTCCCAAATTGCAAACTGTGTGTATTCCAGTTTCTTCTTAGGAGCCATCACTGTATCAGCTACTTCTCACTGTCAGCAGCTTTGTGAAAAATTCAGTCACAGATTGTAAGAACAGTTGAATATGGCTAATCTGGCAGTGCCCTTCCACGGGAGGGAGTTTACTCGTGTCCAGTTTTGTAGAGTGGAAACAGAAGGACTTGGTGATTTCCCCGGTATTGTACAGAGCTCTGACTGAACTGCCAGGCTTTAGGTTAAAAGCATTAGCCTAAATGTATCCTCTAATGGCATTCGGTAACATGATCACTCTGTGTGAGCCAAAAGAGTCGCACAGAGCTGTTTCTGTGATACTTCGGGATGGAGTCCCCATAGGGGAAAGAGGAAAAGGAAGGAAATTGTACTGTGGGAGTGCAGGTTCTGCTGCATTTGAATTGCAAAACATTTCTCTTGGAGGGGCAAGATTGTTGTTTTAATCTTTTTTTGAATAGGAACAAATGTCACAGGATCTGGGTATTAACTGCGTACTCAGACTGTGGCTGACAGCCTTAATGCCATCTTCGCTAATGAAATTAATGCCAATTGTTTGCTTTTTCACAAAGTAGTGTTCTTGCTGAGTGACAGGTGGTTGTATACTGACTCCTCTAGTGTTATGTGGTTGCAGTATGAAGATGCCAAAATCTAGTTTGTTTTAGACATTTAAACTTATTCAGAAGAACAAAGTTGACGCAAATAGAGGCTTTGAATTCCTTTACGTTAATCCAGCTAATGATTTGCGATCGAATTCTATCTTGTAGTACTCTGTGAGGTTTATAATCTCTAATAGTAACCTGGGTTGTTTGTAGAATCGTGTACATTTTACAAGTGCTCTCATACACCTGAATATAAAATTGGGCCCATACGTGGCTTTTCATAAATGGTGTTGCATAGTAATTGCCTTTTCCCCACACACTCACCCTATTTCAGTCTTCTGGTTTGGTTTGTTTATTTGGTGATTTTTTTTTTTTTTATTTGAATAGTTTAACCTTCTCCAGGGAATTAAATTTAGCAAATATTTTGCAACATTTGTAAGTTCATTTTCAGCTTTAGATAATTTTCAGTTTTAGCTAAACTTAGAAGGAGAAGGGAGAGAAGAAGGAAAGCAGCAGGGAGAAATCCTCAAATTGGAGAGGAAATGCAGCTCTCCCTCTTGTAAGTGGAACAACCATAGACTGACTGGCAGACTTACCTGCCTGAAGACAGAGGAACAGAGTTAAGTGTTTGGGGAACTGCTAACAAAGTCATGTTTATTCAGCACTCTGGCAGCAGTAGTAAAACCAGTGGGTATTTGCTTCTTTGATCACCGAAACAAAGTTCTTTGCTGTTTGTTTAGCTTTTTACATATATGATTCATGAACACAGCTTTTCTGAAAGTGCCCTAAACGAAGAAAGAACACATACACGCAGTGTCTGGAATGGCACTGCTTTAAGTGTGTTTTAGAAAATAAATAAATCCTGTATATCTCAGGAAATCTCTGCATGACTCTTATGATCAGCAGTTTGCATGTGTTCACTTCAGGGCAAAGCATAACTGTAGCACGCTGGTTTGTGGTGTGCTTTTTTTTTTTAGTGAGGTATAAGATTACATTTAGGTACTCTGCATAATTATAGCAATGTTATGAACAGTCTGTATGATCATAACTAACTCCCTGGTTTTCTGAGGTCTGAGCAGAGATACTGAACTTGCCTTGAGGTGACACTTTGCATACAGAGTTTTAGTCTAAATACAGCTCTTCCTTACAGAATAAACTGTGCTTTAGAACAAATGAAAGACTGCTTAGATGCTTTCTCTTTCCATCCGTTTAGATCTTGCTGCAGTTTTGTTAGTTGATTTAAAAGCTGCTTGTTTAGATTGTTCAGGGTTGTTCTTGGATACTTCTCAAAAACTATGGTTTCCTGCCAAATAAAAACTTAGCAATAGTTATATTTGCCTGGTGAGCTTAAACTGTATTGGAAACAATGTTATGATCACTGCATCATAGAGCTTTGGAACTGCACCTCATCGTTTGAGGCTGCTGCTTCTACGTCTGCCTGAAAAGAGGTTGTTGGGAGGTGGGGGTTGGTCTCTTCTCACAAGTAACAGACCATAGCACTAGAGGAAACGGCCTCAGGTTCTCCCAGGGAAAGTTTAGATTAGACATCAGGAAAAATACCTTCACTCAAAGGGTCCTCAGGCCTTGGAACAGGATGCCCAGAGAGGGACTTGAATTGACATCTCTGGATGTGTTTCAAAGTCGTGGAGATCTGGAACTTAGGGACATCGTTTAGTGGTGTCCTTGAGACAGTGAAGTTAGTGGTTGGACTAGTTGGTCTTGGAGGTCTTTTCCAACATAAACATCCTTTGGCTCTGTTTCACCTTGGGTATAGTTCCTGGTTGACAGGTAACTTGATTGATAGCCCACTGTCCAGGTAGAGGTGCTAGAATATATTATTCTTGGGGTGAAGAAACCACGTGTTTCTACCTGCAAAGTGATCTGCCTGAAAGAATCTGTTGTCTGAGAAGCTTTAGCCCACAAGGTGCATTAAAAAAAGACTCGGTCTAGAGTGTGCACCATAGACTTTGAAGAAGCAAGCCCTGGGTTCACAGGTGGGAAATACTAGCTCTGGTAGGTCCTTTTCATCTGACATGTCTTGCTGTTGTAAATTTGGATTATCCAGAAGCACTTGTGCGTCTGGCACATGGTTGTGCCAATCATGTTCTGCAGCCCTGGTTTGGTTGCTACACTTGAGCTGAAGGCTAGTCCCTCAGCTGTAGATGCGAGTCTGTCCAAGCCTGTGCATCCACTCAGACACCTGTTTGGATAATGGAGAGGTTTTTTTAATGCCTGTCAATCTTAACTGTGTAGTAATTCATTCTCCCATTGGATGCTACACTACTCTGCAGTGTTATTCTGTTTTACTGCTGCAGGTTATGATATCATTAATCTTTGCTGCTGCCTAATCCATGACATGAGACTTAGTATTTTTCTTATACTCTTTGGTGGTAAAGTCTTGGTGAACACAATAGTTATGCAGGTGGGTTAAGTGTTTGGAGATGAGTTGGGTTCTTTAAGTTTGGGTTTTTCCCCTTAATTTTTCAGAATAACTAAAAAATCTCCTTGACCATGGTTTTTGTGACAAAACCCATGGGATTAACTGGTAGTGCACAGCTCTTAACAAGGGAAATCTCTCAACAGTTAAAATGTGTGAAATTATGACTAAAAATGACAGTTTCTCAAGGTAAAACACAGCAACATATTTTCTCTGATCCTTTGTGGCCTTGACATTAAAAAGCAAATGAATACTTAAGTGTGTTACCTACCACAACCCTTGTACATGAAAATTCACATCACTGTGGAGCAGGAATGGGTTTATATCTGCGGCAGCCCTGGTGAAAGGGTGATTTATGCCTTAATGTGGTCTAGGATTTTTTCCCCCCCCGTCTTTTCTGTCACACATGTTCTTGCCTGTAGACTTTGTGAAATAATAATGTGGTTCTTTCCAGGACAGTTCATGGGTTGTTATTTGACTTGTAACTTGGAATGTAATAAAGAAATATGAGTCCTTTAATCTTATTAGGAGAAGTTGTAAAAATATATTTAGTTGGGTTTATCTATAGCTTTATGCAAACAAATGTTGTGTGCCTGTTTTACTTAAAATGAACTGGTTTACTACTTTTGGTAGCTCTCTGCATACCAAACTGAGAATGCATACATGTATGTTTGTCTTTCAAGGCCATGGTAGGTGAGGAGTGTGTAGGTGCCATCGTCTGCAAGCTGGATATGCACAAAAAGATGTTCCGCAGAGGTTATATAGCCATGTTAGCAGTGGATTCCAAATACAGAAGAAAAGGAATTGGTAAGAATAGTCTTTTTGTTGTTATTTCCTACTTAAATCCTGTAGGTTTGGAAAACTGTAGCTGTCATAGATTTAAGCAGAACCAAACTTCAAGACGTGGTGGTTTGTCTGTCATCCTTGTCTGAGCCAACCACACAAACTCCCCAGTAGCTTTATCTGGATAAAACAACCTGCAGTGTCTCATGAAATTTATATATGATAAAGCTGAAAAGAGAGACAGTGAGCAGCCCCTTCCCTCTGCCTATTGCCACTGCCAAATAACAGTGGGGAGTACTTGGAGGTTTATGTGCCCTTATTGCTGTGTGTTTTACTTTCACTGAACTTGCTCCTTGGCTTTTCGCTATCAATTACGCATACATTGCCTGTTGGGGAGAATGTATGTAGCTTGTTGAATAAATAAGTGAAGAAAAATAGTGGTGTGATGCTATTTGACTGAAATGCAGATCAGAAGGTCAATGATAGAAGAAGTCACTCTTGGCAGGGAGTTTTCCCTCTCTTGTTATTCAGTTTTGCTCTGATGAAGGGCTTTTCATTCTAACACTAGTTATCCCAGTTGCCTTAAAGATTTGTTTATATGGAACTGGGGTTTTTTTGGTGCTAATTATTGTGAAATTATGTAAAATGTTTAACTTAAAATGTAGATGTCGGCTTTAAAGCCTGGAGATGAGCTTTACTGTTCTTGGCACTGAGCAGCTCATACTTTTGTGATTAAAGACAGAGCATTACTTGCAATGGAAAAATAAGAGTTTTGCAGAATGCATTGCAGAATGGTACCATTGTTTGTTTTCTTTTTATTAAAAAAACCCAACCCCAAAAACCACCAAAAAATTCGAAGTACTAAGTATTATCGTGACTATTCAAGCATGTGTGGATTTTATTTCCTCCAGTGCAATTCCAAAGCCATTGTTGGTTTCTGTAGTGAAGCAGAGGGAAGAAAATACTGAGAAATCACTGTATCTCTTTTCCTTTTAGCTGAGTCATGAGGAAGCCTGCCATAATTTAATTGCAGGTGCTTGGATTCATAAGTAGATCACAACTAATACTGTTATTATGAAAATCTCAGCAAGATTTTTTTCCCTCGCTGTAGTCAGTTGATTATTTTATAATAATATTAATAGAAATGGTATTTAAAGCCTTCCTTAATTTAGCATTATATATGTTGACTATCCTCCTATGTTTGCCACCTTGTTAATCTGAAGATCTGTTTTAAATGTAGTAAAGCTTTGCTGTGCGTTCAGTGAAACTCTTAATTGATGAAAGCTTTGAGAATACCTTAAAACGTTCTCTAGATTCCTTGGGGTTTTTTTTCCTTTTCCTTAGCCTTCTTATGGAAGTGAGATTATTGCAATTTCATTGAACAGCAGTTTTTTCCACTAATAACTTTGAAATCAACTTTCAATTTCACCCCCAATTCTACAGACAGGTAGGGATATTACATTTGTAGAACTGTCATGAAGTAGATGAAAACTAATGATAAAGAATTAAATTTAATGCTTGGCTGAGGGGAAGGGACGGGTGCAAATTTATTTTTAGATACTAGCAAATCCAAATGGGAGTAAGCCACGAGAAAAGTGGTTTCATAAGTTCTGTTACTAATAGAAGCATTTGTTTTAGTAAGAGGAAATTCCCTTGGAAGATGAATGTCCTTCAAGTAACGTTCCTGCAGATTTTGACTTGAAATGCAACAAAAAGCAATGAATCACATCTTGGAAGGCTATATATAACACTATGTTAAACCTAGAAGCCTGTTTCTAATATCCTTGTGTTAGAAGAATCTTGTACTCGAGCTGAGTCTCTCTTACAATAACTCTTACAATTTGTTTTAAATGTTCAAACTGGAGACTGCAACTCGACTGCAACATGGTGCTTCTTCCTTTACTTCCTCCCAGTTTCCTCCAGTTGTCATGTAGGTAGCTAATGTGTTAGTCTATATAAACCAGCATCTTTTATTTGCACTGCAACTCTTGACATTTACTGAAATCTATATTTCAGGTACAAACTTGGTTAAGAAAGCTATTTATGCTATGGTTGAAGGAGATTGTGATGAGGTAAGATCATAAAATCAAAAATTTCAATAATGTGAATGGTTTGCTTTCTCCTCTATGTGGATTCATTTCACAGGTTTTTTCTTCTACAGGATTTTTTTTTTTTTGGTGGGAACTGGATTGGTAAGACGCTATTCCTTTTTATTATAGAAGGGGAAAATGACCTCAAAAATGTGTGGCAGAAGTAGAAGGACTTTCTAGATGTATAAGTGCTAAAATTCAGCATTCCAGGTTTTGTTTCATTTGTGAAGCTGTCTCAGCCTTCCACCTTGGGCACGTGTTCCTTCAAAGCTTTTAAAGGTGCTGCAGACCAGTGTAACATGCACATTGTGTGTAACTCAACCATGCTTTCAGCATACACATTGGTACTGGAACAGAATGTGCTATTATATTGCAGGATGTGGTTTTATCACAGCCAGTCATCAGGCTGTTCTGACAGCCCCTAGCACTAACAGAACTTAAATGATTTAGCAAGGCAGTGAAATCTTGGAAGGAGAGTGGCTGAATCACTGTCAGACTTTCTCTGGCTTATATGATATTAGTCTTCCCTTTGATCAGATTACAGTCCTTACATTTTTTTATATGTAAAACTACTAATTATCTCTGTGTGCCAAGTTTAACTTGTGAGGAATCTCCCTACATCCAACCTCCTTAATCTGTTTATCTGTCCCTTTAATTTTCATCTCCTTGATACAATGCAGTCGTTAGCTTGTTCCTGACATGGGAGGGCTGTGTCATTACAGTGTATCATAGTTAATGATCCTTTGATCTCTCTTACCTTGTTCCAACTGCTCCCTCAATTGTCCTGCTGTGCTGTGATGAAGTTTCTTATGTACAGCTACAGGACTTCTGGCACACAATCTGTTTATTTTTCCACTTGTTGTGTTACACCTCTTGCAGCATCTCTGCATATGTCCTGGCTTCATTCATGGTTTGAGGTATTTATGCTTCACTTCAGATTCCTTCATGCCTCTGCTTACCAATGTCTTCTCCCTCCACTCTGATTTATGTTTTTCTCAGGCAGTTCAGTGCAGTCTGGCAGTTCTGTCATTCTTTAAGGCCTTTGTTTTGGCTTGTTGCTTCTATCATCATAGGTAATGCGCTTTGCTGTAACCCATTTTACTCCTTACTGCATTGAACTCATCAAAAAAAGTGTCTTGTTTGATAGTTTTTGCTGTTGCTTTCCACTATGGTCTCAAATTCATTTGCCATTACTAGTGTGTTCATGACATTAGACAAATGAAATAATAGACTCATAGAATGGCCAGGGTTGGAAGGGACTTTAAAGGTAATCTAGCTCCAACCACTCTGCATAAGCAGGGACACTTTCACCAGATCCAGTTACTCAGGGCCCCATCCAACTTGGCCTTCAACACTGCCAGGGATGGGGCAGCCACAACACCTTGGGTAACCTGTTCCAGCATCTCACTACCCTCAAAGCAAAGAGTTTGTTCCTCATGTCCAACCTAAATCTCCCCTTTCAAATCTGTAAGGCTTTCTCCTTATCCGCTCGCTATGCACCCATGTCAAAAGTCCTACCCCAGCTTTCTTGTAACCCACTTCAGAGATTGGAAAGCTGCTAGAAGGTCACCTGGGAGCCTCTTCTTCTCCAGGCTGAGCAACCCCAACTTGTTCAGCCTATCCTCATAGGGAGGTGCTCCAACCCTCTGATCATTTGAGTTGCTCTACTCTGGATACTTTCCAGGAGCAGAGTGTCCTTATGTTGAACTCCAGAAGTGGACCTAGTACTCCAAGTGGGATCTCAGAAGTGCAGAGTAGAGGAGGAGAATCGCCTCCCTCGACCAGCTGTCAATATAGATGAATTGTGTCATGCTGTTCACATTACAATTGGAGATTTAAGATGTGGGGAAGTAATTTCGCCACGTTCCAGAGTCAGTAGCAGAAGTGACTGTTTCTGCTGAAGGTACCAGAGTTGCAGTAATTGCCTACAGTTTTAGATTGAGTGGCAACTACCTCTTGTGTAGCTTGGTTTCTAAATTGGACTATTTAACAGGCTTATTAGTGATCTCTTCTGTCTTCTCTTTTTTACCGCTGTAATATTTAGTGCAAAAGCCATCTTACTGTTTATCTTTGTAAAAGTGAAATAAATGTGGTCAGGACTGCAGGCTGGTCTGCAGTGAGACCTTGTTAAGTCTCAGTCACATATTTAGTTTATAGATTGAAGTTCTTTCACTTACAGATCATCTACAGGCAAATAGCCAGTGTTTCGTCATTTATCTCTTTTCTTTGCTGTTGAGTGTGGACTACTTCAAAGTGGTACCAAATAGTGGTGTTGGTTATTGTACCACACAATGGATTGCCATGTGTTTGGTTGTTGACCACCCGTTTAAAAACTCCATTTTTATTTTTTTTTTTTTGCAACAGTTAGGAGAACACATGTCTGGCTGACTAACTGATGCCTAGAGCTGATCAAACATGAAGTGCACAGTAACTTGTCTTTGTGAGGTGTGTAAATATTTTAATCATCTCTGCTGCTCCTAGGATGTTTTTCTGCATCCCCTAAGAAAGCATCCTGAAAATAAGATGCTGCTACTTGATAGAAGATGAACTGTCATTCAAAAAAACAGGAGCTGTTTTCTGAAAGTTATTTGCAATAGGACTAAACCTATGAATATGCAGCTATAGATGTCATGAAAAATTTCCAGAGGCTGCTTAGAAACTATTTCCTTCAATCTGTTTATGGAATAGATGCTGTAAATATACTTAATATCTTGTGGTGCAGACTGTGATAAATGCTTTGTTCAGTGTGTTGCTTTTCAAAGTAGCATAGATTGGGCTTTCAAGGTATAAACATGGAGTCCTCTAGAAAGAAGGATTTATACAGCACTCATACTCATAGATGAAAATCTTGAAAAATCACTACTGGTGCTCTGGCAATTTACATATGCTGCGATATTTTAGTAGTTAAAGGCATATTTTTCCCTGTAAGCTGTTTTAGTGGGAATAAGCTAAGCCAGGCCTGTGGAACAAGTGAATTACTGTGCAACTTCAGTGGTCAGCCAGCTGCCTAGGAGGTAGTTTAAAAACTGAGAAGCAATGTCCTTGCAGCCAGGAGTTGAGTCCTGGCTTGAGCAAGTTGGGTAAGTGAAGAAGTGAATCGGCTGTGGTGGAATCTGTGTGGAGGGGAGGAGCTGGCTGTGGCCTACATTAGAATAGAAACAAGCGAAGTGATCTGATGTTGGGGGTGGGTGGTTGAACTAGAAATAACCTTCAAGCCTGAAGAAAATATTTGACAGCAGGCGTTGAGCTGGAGTGTCTGGATATATTACAGAACTTGAGGGATCTTTTAATTTTTTTATATAAATTTTTTTCTGTGGTGACTTTCTCAGGCATTTCACGCTTATTCTAATACTGGGACAGAAAACCAAAGGTTTTCAAGATCATTATAACAGCCTGAGTTTCCAGTAGATTGCAATGATTTAGAATATATGAGCTGGCTGCATAGAAAATGTGACCTATGGAAATAAATTAAGTGAAGGTGAATAGTTTTGCTCCTAACTCCAAAGTTTTGGAGGCATGTTTCTTATTCTGTAAAAAAGGAAAGTACATGCTGACTCCATTAAGTGGGTGTCTGAATTGCGTATGCTTGCTTGGTTTTCACTGATAAGGAATTCTCAAATTGTACTGCTTCACACACCTGCACATGGGCCTGTTACACCTCTTAATCACAATTAGGGAGGAGCTGTTCATTCAGTAGGTTTTTCCATCTGTAATGAATGACTGTAGGTATTCTGCATACAGTTAACTCACTTCATATTCCTGAAACAGTGCACTGCATCAGTGGTGATTAATCAAAGTAAAACTCTAGTAAATGGGACTAAAGAGGTTTTTATTAATCAAAATCACAGAATCACAGAATTGCTTATGTTGGAGAAGAGCTTTAAAGTCATCAAGGTCAACCATTAACCTGACTGTCCCAAGGCCACTGCTAAACCCTGTTCCTAAGCTCCAGTCCTTCATGACTGTGAAACACATCCAGGTATGGCGATTCAGCCAAGGCTTGACCTAAATATCCCCTGGTGCAGCTTGAAGTTGTTTCCTCTTGTCCTATCAAAATGTAGAATGTGAAAAGGAGTTGGAGAATTTGTGAAGCTTTGGGGTGTACCACGCTTGAAAAATTAGGGTTTTATAGAATGGTAACTGAAGTTATCAAACTGTTGACATTTTTAGCCGCTTCTTAATTTTCACTTCATCTGAAGTATTAAGTGCTCTGTTTTGGGTGCTACCTGTCTTTAAAAACTAGGTCAGTTAATGTTTAAAACTCTTATGGATCTGGAGCTTAGGGACAGGGTTTAGTGGTGGCATTAGGATGGTTGGGTTGATGGTTGGACTCTATGATCTTAAAGGTCTTTTAATTGTGCAAAGTTGTGATTCTGTGACTGCTGATTAAGGACACAGGAGAATCACCACAACTCAAATCTAATAATGTGCCAGACTTACAACTTCTTCTGTAAGTGCAGAGAAAGCTTTCTTACTTTGCTTATTTAGTTTGGCTGTATTCATTCTGTGACTTGGATTCTGAGCTCAAAGTTCAAACTAAAGCAGCAAGAATTCTTGATCCCTCTTTTTCTTTAGTATATTAAAACATAACAAGAAACATTGCACTCCCCTATGGGAGATTTCTTGCTTATAAACACAGTTAAAATTAGCCAGTCGAGATAAAACATTAGGCTTGTGAAATCTGAAGTACAGGTAACAGCCTTCAGAATGTTATAACTTCTGCAGAAAATGCAGTTAAACCCAGTCAGATCTTTGCTGGTCTCTATGGGAAGATGTGGTTGTGCTTGTTAGAGGCATTATACAGTGAAATAGACCCTGTGAGACTTGAAATATATGTAGTGATTGAGGGCTTAGAGCTTTATTTGAAAAGTCTCACAGAGGAGGAGATGATTCCTTAGCAAAATGAAGTTAATGACATTTGCATAAAATATGACTGCTTCCTTTCTAGGTAATAAACTTGCCTCTAGCCCTTTGAGATCAACACAGTATTGTTGAGGAATTAGTTTTCATTGTGCCAAGTCTTCCTTAGAAATACCAGAGCAAATCTCTTTATTTGCTTTCAAGATGAGCATTCACTCAGGTAGTGGGATTCCAGCAAACCTGAATTTCTGCATTTAACCACTCCCTTAAATTCAGTGATCTGCCATGTCAGAAGTCTTTTAGCACTGTATGGTGTTTGAGCCTGCAGTTGAATACAGACTCATTACATCACCCTACCAATTACTAAATGTTTAAGAGAGCAAATGGTTTTTGTGGCAGACAGTTCAAATAATAGTCCTCTTGCACTGTGGATTTACAGAGATCAGAGTTGCACTTTGTCTTAATCTTTTGCTTTAGTGTGCATTAAAAAGTTGTGCAGTGCAGATGATTGTGTAGAAAAGAGTGCTCTTAGGACAACTATTGCACTTCCATTACTTGGTATTAAGTAGCATTTACCTATTTTAGTGGATGAAGGATGTTAAGAGTACTTGGTTAAGTCATCAGACTTGATAGTAGTATTCTGTGAGGTGCCAGCTAAAGGAATCCAATCTGTAATTCAGTTTTTAGAGTCATGGTAAGAATTAAGTTGTATGAAGTGTATGGATGCAGTAGGCTGTCCTGCAGTTGAAGAACTGACTTAATATTTTAATGAGTGACTTGGTTCTTTTTCAGAAATGGAACTATCATTGGGTTGCTAGACCCAGGCTTACTAACCTTTCTTCATTCTTACACTCAAGCACAGGGAGAATTATCCCCAGGAATGTGGTTAGAGTAGCTTGAGACTTGAATAATGGTTCAATATGTACACTAACAAAAGTTAAAAATGCATTTAAAGATCTAACTGCTGGCTACCTTCCTCTGTCTTTTACATTGGCTCTAACCACTCCTCAGACCAGAGGAGAAAACACTTGAGGGAGAGAAAAAGGACAGGTTTTCTACCAGGTTGCCTTTTGGAGTAACTCAGCAACAAGCCTAGTGAGAAGAGGGGAGGGTAATGAAGTTTCTGCCTGAAGGCAGTAGGGCCACAGAGTCCATAAAGTAAATTGACTTAGTGTTCTCCACAGACAGGCTAGTATTTGGTTCCTGGGTTTGGGAGAGCTGTTAAGCAGTTGTCCTGCTGCTTATTGGAAGAGAAGGGAGTCCTAAGTTTTGAGATGGGGTAGATTACTTGTGTTTCAGGGAGATTTATGTGTACAGTTCTGACTGCACTAAGTGGGTACAGATGGTGGTTTAGAAACAGCCTTTTGGGGACTTAGCACCAGCAGCAATCACTGGTTTGCTGCAGACATTGCTTAGGCTGTTATTTTCATTGTATGATCTTTCTACAGTGTCCATCAGCTCTTGTTTAGTAGGTGAATGTACTTTGTCATGGGATTCTGTGTAGTCTAGTCAGCTTGTTAGTTCAGCTTTGAATCATGCTCTTGCTCAACCACAACCCTGTCCTTAATATCAACATCTTTTTAATAATTTAGTAGGACCATAATAAAGAGGCAGAACAAGTTTTTATCACTTGCATATGGCTTCAGATTTGTTGTTAACTTCTCATTAAGAGCAGTGTAGTTTTTTGGCTGTACTTGAGGCTTCCGAGACAATTTTTATTCTTAGCATATTTGAGCTACTCTTACACTTGAGTTTGGTCTGAGCTGTTGATGATGAGCTGTTGATGATGACCTGCAACTTGGAAACATGTGATTAGAATAGAAGGAAAAGGCTGCTTGTTTCTCCTGGTGGGCACTGTGATTTGAATTTGGACAGTTGTGCTGAGCACAGGTACTTGGTGAGTCCAGCAGTCACTTGTAGAATGCTGGAGCATACATCTAGGTGCAAAATCTGTCAAATTAGAGGTCAAAGACAGTAAATGATTAAAGAGAATCTCGTGTGGCAAGTTCTTAAGACATGCAAAAAAGTTGAGTTGCTTACTCAAAATTATAAGTGTTTTTTGGACCCTGATGTATTTGCTGCATTGGGTTTTGTGGGGTGTTTTGGTTGTTTTTGGGGGGTGGTGTTGGGTTTGGGGTTTTTTTACCTGTTGGGTAATGAGTGTTAATTACAATAAAGAACAAAATCTTGATATGAATGACATTTGTTCACAATTACAACTGTTGTTTAACTGCCTTTTTTTACACATGGGAATGGAGAAGGGTTGCTTGAGTAAGTCAGGAGGAGAAGATAACTCCACTCATTGCTAATAAGTGTCTTGACCTTGAAATTGCTTCAGTAGTTGTGCAATTACAACCACATTTTAATACAATATGTTGTTTTTTTTCTCTCTTAAAGGTCGTGTTGGAAACAGAAATCACAAATAAGTCTGCTCTGAAACTTTATGAGAACCTTGGTTTTGTGCGAGACAAGAGGCTGTTCAGATACTATTTAAATGGAGTTGATGCACTGCGTCTTAAACTATGGCTGCGTTAAAAAAGAAACCGTCACATCAAGCGACTGACATCCCAACAGCACAGAGTTGTCCTTTGCATGCAATGCAATTTGTAAAAAAATTGCTTTGCAGGTGGACTTAGTAAATTCCATGCAGCTCTTTCTGTCAGTGTCTCATTGAGTGTCGCACATGTTTGTTGCACTTTGGCATGGCGCATTCGTTCAGAATTAAAAACCGATTGTTTCAGTCTGAGTTCTTTTTGGTACCAGCAAGATGTGCCACTTGATAGCCAAGATACGGTCGTTCATTCTGCAAGTCTACTGACTGTATGACGTAACAGTGAACATTCGATCAAAGAACCTGTAACGTGGAACGTGACTTTCTGTTCCAGGAAAAGAGGGGGGAAAAAAGCCAATGTAGATTGTAAAATAAAATTCTATGAGTATACTAACATTTCATACAAAAACAAATGCCATAGTTTTCTGGAGAGAAAAACAAAGGCTTCAATTTTAGGTTTTATTTTTCAATATTGACTTATTCCATTTTTAAATATTGGTACCTCAGTGATTAGTGGATGAAAACAAATGTATTGTAGGGTGGGGTGTATGTTACAACGAGTAACAGTACCATTACATTGCGTCTGCCAGTGCCTGTATAGATAAGTATATTTGTCTTCACCTCTAAGTTTGGAGTGCATGCTTTTGTTCTTTTACTTTCTTCAGTTGTCTTTGCGAGAAAATCTCTGCTTTTATTTAAATTCTGGATTTGATAATAAATTATTTCAGATTTTTATAATTTGGATAACTTCTCCCAAACAAGGGTTTGGAAAGCCCTTCTTTTCTTGCAGCGAGGAGTGGAAGTTATTTTGAAAACCTTTTGAGTAGCTGCTAAAAGAGAACCTGATGTTGCCGGTAAATCTCAACTGGTTTTGGATGCACTTTTTTAATTGAAAGAGTAGGGACTTCTTTTTAAAGAAGAGATAGAAAATTAATGTAAATTCGGATGATTTAATTTAATCAAAATTATTGCTAAAAGTTCTGAAAAAAACAGCTATTTTAAGGTAGTTGGAACAATTATTTTACTTTTCAAATGGCTTTGCTTCAGTGTTCTAAAATGCTTCAATCTTTGGTTCTTCTTGATCTTGGAAATAAATTTGGAGGTGTATTGTATCCATTTTTAGCTGCTCTCATTTTCTCTGAACTTACATGAATTAAATTATTAGGGGATTTTTCCCCTCCAAAATCAAAGCAGCGGGGAAGGACTTGTCTTTTTCTTTCTCCCTCTCTTGCCTTTGCTCTTGCTTGGGTTTTATTTTCCCTTTCTTTCATTGGGTTTCCATAGTGCTTCACCAATACGCATCCTATTCCTTTCAGTAATGCCAGTGTCTAGGATTTCTTGTTCAGTGTGATTATATCACCCAGTTCTGTGAATCGACTGGTGGTTTTTTAACTTCGGGAGAAAAAAACTATTGGTTGACTTGTGGAAGAACCTATGTAATCTGTGGGATAAAAAACCCAAGATGAACTCTCAGTGACTCAGCTGTTTTGTAGCTGAGCAACTCTCCAGATTTGCCTTACTCTTTTTTTTTTTAGGGTTTGGTTTGAATCGTGGGTTTGGTTTTGGGGTTGGGGTTTTTTTTTTGCTAATTACTGTAAATTTTAAAGTAACAAAACCAACAAACCCCCTACCTCCAGTACCATTTGGAGAAGAGCCCTGTGCAGGAAAACTGGTGGTTTTTTTTTTCAAGGCAAGCCTTATTTTGCACAGAGCAATCGCACATGGTGACGGGCATTTCTTACCATGTACAAATGCCGAATTGTATTTGAAAAATAAAAGATTTTTTAATGGAAATTGGCCCTTCTGAGTTTTCTGCTTGTAGATGCCATTTGTGCTTTTTGAGGAGGTTTGTTCCCCTCAGGAAAGAAAACTCACATTCAAAATGGTGCTGCCCAAGTCTGTTACTCACAGAGCACGTTGGAGTTCAGCGTAAAGCCTGTACGTCGCCACTGCTGCCTTGTGACATGAATAAAACCTTCCCTCTGCGTTATCCCAGTCCCTCGGGTTTGCCAGTTGTTCTGGGCACATTTTCAGGAAGTTTTGTTCATAGTTAAATGTTGGTAGAGTTAAGTCAGTCAAAAAAAGAATTCTCTGAACCACATTGCAGTGATACAAGATGTAGTGACTGCTCTGGCTTGCTTGAGCTGAGGATCAGGGACGTTTTGCACCTTGTTAACAGCCATTGGACTTGTATCTGAAATTGCAAACTAGGCTGTCGTGTGTGTCTGCTGATGATTAAAAACCGAAAAGCCAGACAGGCAAGTTTTGTATCGGTTAATATTTAAGCTGTAGGTGTCTTTGGATTCAAAAGCCGGTGTAGACGTTGAGCTGAAATGGCTTTTCACGAAGGCACTGCCAAAGCCATCGCTCCTGAGTTAACTTCAAATACAATTCTGGTTTGTTCATTGTAAGAAGTGGTTGTAGCCATGAACACTTGGAAAATGCTGCGCAAAATAGGGGCGTGTTCCTCTTGAATGAGAGCGCATTGCCTGACAGGTTCTGATGTTGCTGCTGTGTTAACACGCAGTTCACTTATGGAAGACGCTGAAGTTGTATGTGTTGGTTTGTGTTAAACAAGACTGATTTGTTCTCTGTGTTGGTTGGGATTTGGATATTGAGTGGCAAGCTCTGAATTCGCAGAGAGATGAAAACAGGTGTTTCTAAAGAAATCTAGCGGTGAGAAGTTGGTTCTTTGTTGTGTCTGTTGCTAAAACACAGTCCTCTCCCCCCATACCTTTTGCATTGACAAATCTAACTAAGGAGTCCGTCACTTTTATGTTGAATTTTGCCCAGATGCTCCTGTGGGCATCGTGTCTGGCTGGATGTTTGCATTATGTTGTTTTTAAGAAACGATCCGATTCATCACCTTCAAGAGAAGTAAATCTAACTGGAGCCACTTAGTATGTCGCAAAGTCTTTTTCAGGGCGCTGCAAGACGTTGCTGAAACTGAGTCCTACATTAAACTTCTGTCGGGTCTTGTATGAACATCCCAACCTGTACTGGAGTTCAGGTGTCAGGTGGGCATCTGTGGAAATACAGAGTGTATCTCAAACTGCTGGACTGCTGTTCTGAGTGGGTTATATTCTACTGTCCCTTTATCCCTTTTGATGAGAACAAAAACTAGTGGGGTAATGAAAATGTACAAGTTGTCTGAATACAATGCAGTCAAATAAATGGTTAAGTTGTTTATCTATTTCTTTTTGAATGGAAACATTCTAATGATTGTGCTTTGTCTGCAAAGGCTAAATAACACAAAATCACAGAATAAGAAACGGAGGAGAAAAGTGTCTACATGGGAGTTGGTTGTTGCAATTTGATTTTCATTTTCATGCCTGTGTGGGAAGCATCTTGGAGATGACTTCAGTGTCATTGCTGAACTAAAGTGGATTTTCTTAAACATCTGCTATTAAATCCAGTCATTCTGGACTTTACTGGGAGATGAGGATCAGGGAGCTTATTACTTCAGTTGTAATAAGTTCTTGCAGCCCGGAGCCTCTGAATTTAAGTCTCTTGTGCTTTATTTCCCTCTATAGTAATGTTTTGGCTTCTAAAACCTTCTGAGAATTTGGCAGCAAGTGTTGTCCCTCTTTGGCCGAGTGTTTGTAGGAGGTATGCAGGTCACCTGTAATAAACTCCTGCTAGAAATTGCTGGTCACCTGCCAGCAGCTCCAGGTCTTCTGTTCCACCTTTTCTGGTTCCTAATAGCTGCACTATCCAGTTACTAGTTGGCTATGAATTAAGGCTTCTCAGATGGTCTGCTGCTTTTACGCTTCTTTTTTATTTATTCTTTCAGTAGGAACTGCTGCAAGTAAATGGAAATTTCTTTCCAGCTTCAGGAGCTGGGCGTTATGTGGAACTTTGCCACTGGTTTATGACAAACAGCCCTGCTGAGTTTTGGATTTGGGGTTTTTTTTCTCCTCCCAGTATTGAGTTCTGTGCAAGAAAAGGGTTAAATTATTAGTGTTTGTTTTACATGAAATCACAAGAAATCATCTTCTTTCAGCTAGTCCAGACTTAAGACTAGGCAGGGAATATTTTCAGGAATAAGAGAATGTTAGGGCTTGGAAGGGACCTCAGAAGATCATGTGGTCCAATCCCCCTACTGGAGCAGAATCGCCTAGATCGAATTGCCCACCAATGCACGCTTAAAAATCCTGATTTGTTTAAATGTGCAGTGCAGGGGTATCCCCTTGTACAGGGAAGAGAGAGGATTCTGTACAGCAGGACAAAGGGTTTTGCTAGAGAAGCTGAGGTGTCCCTCCTTGTGGACTTGCTGTAGGGAAGTCAGGACTGTGCCTACGCTTTAGATGCAGGTTTGGGGAAATCTCAGCATTTAGATCATCCCTTTTAGATGATGGGTGGTTCCCTGAAATGTTTGCCACTGGAGATGGCCAGAATATGCAGTCTCCAGATGAGAGACACAGATATAAATTCTACTGCATCAACAAAAATTTCCATCCCAGACCTAAGAATCTAGTCAGATATCTAATGATCAAAACTGAACCCAAAACCCAATACAAAATAATTGTCCAAAATGGAGGGGTTTTTATTTTTCTGTTGGGTGTGTTTTTCAGCTAGTTTTTCTGCACCAGCTAATGCCTGGAATTTTTTTGGGATTTCTTCTAAAATTAAATTGCAAAAGCTGAAAAAAATAGTTTTGCTGAAGTAAGCGCTTCTCTCAGGGTTGTGGAGAGACTGGGCAACTTAACACTGACTGGTCTCTACTTTCTTGTTTGTCTTGTGATAAGACACAAAACAATGAAGCAGTGGGTCATAAAATGCTGACAAAGCTGAATGTTGAAGAAGTAGGTGCAGCTTTTCCAAGGTAAGAAAGCTTTATATATTTATACATAAATTATATATTCATGTATCAAACATATAGGTTTGTGTATAAATTATATAAAAATATACTTTGTCTTTAAAAATATACATAAATATCTGAACACAATAGATTTGTATGTATAAATAATTGATTTTTATCTATATTTAGATAATACATATAAGGGGGGGGGGCAAAAGCAGTTAGTGATGGCAGCCCCCTAGCAGCGAGCTCTTTGCAAAGACACGTTCTGACCGTTTGAACGCACTCCTAGTTCCACAAGTAATTTAGAGCAGACAACTAATCGAATACTCTGGTGTTGCCACGGCTCCCTCCCAAGGGCTGGTTCCACTGAAAAAGGCTCCTAGTCAAAATAAAAATTAGTCTTTAATATTGGAAAGAGGAAACAAATGAGACCTCGGAGTTTGAGATGTTTGATGGAAGTGGTTGATGTGTCACTTCTGTATTGCAGTAAGTGTGCTTCAGCCTCATTGACTCAAAGCAGAAGGGCTTCCTGGAGGAGCTAATTACGTTAAGAAGAGAACCAGCTGCTCTCCAGACAAATTAAGGATGTCCTCCTCTCTCATCTCCCTTCTCCATGCTGTGACACGCTGATCCCTGGGTGCTCCAGTTTGCAGGGACTGAATGGCAGTTTTAGGTGGGCAGAGCTGCCATTGCCTGGTTATGGACTTGCACCATCCATGGCTGATGCTGCTGTTCAGTGGTAAAAATCATTAGAAAACAGTATTTATTTTCCTTTTTTTCCCATTTTTACACAAATGACTTGATGCAGGAGCCTTCTGGTTGCTTTAGGTCTGAAGTCTCTCTCACGGCTGGCACAGTGTGTTTTTGCAGCTCTGGAAGGAGCTCATTGGAGCTGGGTCCTCTGAAGTTGTTAACAGCCTCAAGTAAGAGTTAAAAGTGAGGAAGAGGTTGAGGGGAGACTGTATTGCTCTTTATAACTGCCTGAAGGGAGGTTGTAGAGAGGTGTGGGGGTCTGTCTCTTCTCCCTAGTCACTAGCAATAGAACAAGAGGAAACAGCCTCAAATTGTGCCAGGGAAGGTTTAGATTGGACATCATTTCTTACCTGACAGAGTTGTCAGGAGTTGGAAGAGGCTGCCCAGGGAGAGGGGGTGGAGTCATCATCCCTGGTGATACTAAAAAAAAGTAGATGTGGAACTTCGAACCGTGATTTAGTGGGCGTGGTGGGTTGGGTTGATGTAGGATCTTGTAAGTCTCTTCCTGCTATAATGATTCTATGGTTCTGAATAAAAAGGGAAGTGGTTCAAGCTGCAAACAGTAGACAGAGTCCTTTTCTGCAAATTGATGAGATTTTTATCTTGCTATCAGAAAGTGGCTGTCCAAAAATTGCTTTCTTGGGGCAGGAGAAGCAGAGAGGCACGATCTCAGGATGAAGCTGAACGTGTCTTTCCCAGCTGCTGGCTGCCAGAAACTCATTGAAGTGGATGAGGAGTGCAAGCTGTGAAGTTTCTGTGAGAAATGGATGGCCACGGAGAACGCAGCCAATTCCTCTGGCGAGGAGTGGAAGGGTTATGTTGTGCGGATCGGTGGTGGCAATGACAAACAAGGCTTCCCTATGAAGCAAGGTGTCCTGACTCACGAACATGTCTGCCTTCTGCTGAGCAAGGGCCACTCCTGCTGCCACCCAAGAGGAAATGGAGAGAGAAAACTCAAGTCTGTGATTCTTCACTGTGGAAAACAGAGCTGTGGATGATTACAAAGAAGTGTTCTCCTTGTGTTTTTGTTTGATTGTTTGTTTTAATGAAGTGAAAATTGAAGGGCTGTCTGGGCTGTCAGAGCACCAAGGATCACTCAGTTTCATGTATGAGCTGACAGATGGAAAGTGTAGACGGCAGGTACCACTTGACCTGGGCAAAGTTCAGTGACTACTGTATAGTCTCATTGTACTGGGTCCTCTGCACCTTGTTGATATTAAGATCATAACTTGAAGATCTTCAAGGTCTTTTCCAGTCAAAATTGGACCATTCTACAGGTCTGTGAAGTAAGCAAAAATTTGCTGAACTGTGAAGCTTCCACTGTGTTGGCTCTGTCTGTGCACAAATAGCTTTTCTATCTCTGCAAATTGCAGAGTTCTCTGTGAGGTAGTTGTGCAGTAAACCATGTGTTCTTGGAAAGTCCTTTGGAAGAAGTGCTCTCAGAAAGCTTCTTTGGCATCAGAGTCCTGGGAACATTGAGAAATGCACAGCAAGAGCCCTTTTTTTCTTTCATAAGTCCTGCAAGTGCCTTCTCAGTGCTTTTGCTTACCAGTTACAGGGCTGAGTAACTAGCTCCAAATAATTCCAAGCACACAAGTAAAAATCAAAAATTTGGAAAAACTTTTCCTAAATATCTGTTTTTAAGGTCTTTGCCAGCCTCAACCCTCTCCCTTTCCTGCTTGAGCTTTGCAAACCTTTTTGTTTTCAATGTGTTGTAAAACCATACTACTGCAAGTAAGGTTTACTTAGTCAGTATTTTCCAAGGAAGTATTTAAATGTCTTTAAACGGCAAGCTTCTGAGCCTTGGAATTCAGAGAGAATTCTCTGACGTTTCTTTCAGTTGTACCCAACCCCAAAAGTACCTTCTGGTAGTGTGCATCAGAAGTCCAGCAGCACTGCTGGGGATTCTGTTGCCTCTGAAGCCTTCCCTGTTGTGTCTCAGTGCTTTTGGAAGCTCTCAGTGATACTGCTCATATAAGGTAGTCACCTCACCCCCAGGCAAAGAGCGCAGGGTGAGCGTGTTCACTTGGATGCAGCCAGGGTTGGATGAATGCTTTGGGACAGGAAAGAGTTATCCCTCTCTATAACTACCTTATGGGAAGTTGTAGGCAGGTGGGGGTTGAGCTCCTCTCCCAGGCAATTAGCACCAGGAGAGAGAGAGAGAGAGAGAGAGCAGGACCTGAAGCTGCTCCAGGGGAGGGTTAGGCTAGATGTTAGGAAGCCCTTCCTCACAGAAGGGGTCATCAGACACTGGAATGGACTGCCCAGGGAGGTGGTGGAGTCCCTATCCCTGGGAGTGTTTAAGGACAGACTGGATGTGGCACTTAGTGCCCTGGTCTGTGTGATTGTGGTGATGTTAGGTCCTGGGCTGGGCTGGGCTGGATATGCTCAAAGGGCTTTTCCAGATTCAATGATTCTGTGAGCTGCAGTGTACAGGCAGGGGGGGCGAGGAGAAACCGAGGCAGGAGTGTCCGAGTGTGCGTTTGTCCTTTGGATACAAACAACCTGGAAAAAACCTGCTGCTTCTTCATCCCTTGGAGTATGAGGGATAAGCCATGGGTGTACGCATCCTCAAGAAAGCTGCATCCTCCTTGCATTTCTCTCATTTGTACAAGAAAGAATGACTTCAGCCAGTTTTTCCCACTTGGAGCTGTGGAAGAAATGCAGGAAAACAGCAAGCCCTTGGTTTGTGAGTTACCCTTCATCAGTGCTTACTGCTTACAGGAGCCTGATCTCATGGACTTGTGCCAAAGCAGATTTTTCTGGAGGCTTTAGCCATGGGGATTAATCCTCAAAGCTGGTCCTGACACAGGGTGGAGCCTCTGATTCCTGTGATTCAGATGAGGCTCAAGGGTTAGACCACCTTGCTTCACCAAAAAGAACCAGTTTTTCTTTAAAATTAGGATTTGGGTGGATTTTGGTCAACTGCAGTAATGTATAGCTGAAAAAACCATGGTAAACAGCACATGCTTTAGGGGTCACCTGAAATAACAGCTGCATCAAGAATCTCTCTGGGATGGACAACGACTGTAGCACTTCTAAAGTTGTTGAAGCAGGTGCAGAGGGAACAGGGTTGGTTTCAACAGACAGAATTTACGCATCAGGGTGCCGCTGTAACCCGGGTCGGCTGATCACTGTGCACGTGTGGGTTGCAGCAGTGGATGAAAGCTAAAACCACCTTTTCTAACCCTCGTGTATGATTTCCGTGGTGCTCACAGCCCACTTGCCCACAGACCAGCCCAACTTGCTTAGAAATAGATAGAAAAACATTGAAATGTTTTGAATTTCGAGAGACGGTGCCTCTGCACAGAGTCCTTTGGTCTCCAAGTGCTCAGTTTACTGTAGCTGTAGAAATAGTTTTTCAGACTGTTCTTCGACATGGGCTTAGATGTTTCATTTGGTTGATTTGAGGCTTGTCTGACTCCTGTGATGACGGGCACATGAGCATCCTTTTGTTTGTGAACTCCAGGATACAGGGCTGGGGAGCTTCAGGCTTCTCCACATCCTTGCTCTGAAATCATGGTGGGCACTCAGAAATCTCAGGATACAGACCCCATACAAGGGATTTGTCCTTTCAAGAATCATAGAATCATCATGGTTGGAAAAAACCTTCAAGATCATCAAGTCCAACCATCCACCCTACAACCCCCAACCACTAAACCATCTCCTGAAATACCCTGTTTGCCTGTTTATTGAACCCCTCCAGGGCCACTGCCTCCACCCCCTCCTTGGGCAGCCTGTTCCAAGGCCTCCCTGCCCTTTGCTGGGAAGAAGTTTTCCCTGATAACCAATCTGAACCTTCTCTGATAAACATTTCACTCAGAATATCCAGGTTTTGCTCCACATTGACACCCAGGCACCATTTAAAGACAAAATTTACTGCAGTTTAAGACTTTTTTTCCCCTTGGGAAGGGTTCTGCAAAATGTCAAGCTGCTGCGTGGTCTGCTGTTCCTATGGCTGTGCCCCACACTGCCCTTTATCTACTTCCACAAGTAACACCAGGCTGCTCTCTGAAGATCTGCGGTGCATCTGGATTCTGCTGGGAGTCTGCTCCACCACTGCTGCAGCTTGGGTTATATGGACAATCTGCGGTGGCAGTAGTGGTTTGGGTCTGCCGGTGTGACTGATAAGAGCTTTACATAGAAATGAGGCAAGAGAAGGTTGGGATACAAAGGTCTAACCTCTCTGCTCAGCTTTTAGTAGGAAATAAGAGGAAAAGCAGGTAGAAGGGCTGTGCCCATGGATTAAGCAAGACCATGCAGCTGAGGATGGTGACCAGAACACACCTAAGTTCTATACTTTCATATCCTTTATGCACCAGAGTTAAACCCAACCTGGTTAAACCGTTTCTCTATCAACAGTAAGCACCCAGTTACCCACCCTTCAAGTTACCCTACAGCGTTGGGGAAAGAGAGAGAGAGACTGAGGAGGGATTAATGAGAAGAAGGTGGCGGCAGCAGTGGGAAATCAGAAATGTGGAACTGATGAATTGCCTTCTGTGTCTCTTACATGGAGATGGGTGCCCTGCCTGGCTCATCGAGGCATTTGGCCAAAGATCTGAGAGGCATGAGAACGATGCCCGTTGCAGAGGGTTCAGGAGGGTCTGCACTAGAAGGGTGACAACTCACCTGAGTTGGGGGTGTGTGGCCAGAAGGAGATACCTGAACAGGTCAAGAAGTGATGTCATGAAGACTAACCAAAAATAATTGAGCTCTTGGTGCACAAGGGACCATCAGGCCCTATGGGAAAACAGAAATAGGGTGAAAAGGCAGCCCTGGTTACAGACCAGCCGTGTGCCCTCCTCTGAGAAGATCGTATCCCTTGGCAAGGATATACATCTTGTGATGGGGTTGGACTAGGTAACCTCTGAAGGTGCCTCCCAACCCTAACTCTTCTGTGATTACATGTATCTCTGCCAGCTTAGTGGAGAAAAGACTAGGAGCAGTGGAAGGTAGAGGTGGACCTTAATGTAGGGACATCTGTGATGAACCAAGAGAGCTGCTCCCTTGACCATCATGAATAACTTCCCCCAGCAGAGTTCAGCTCACAGCTGGGTGCTGGCAGCACTAACTGCCCTCTCTGTGTTCCCCTGCAGCTCAGTTACAAGATAACTAGAATTTTACACCCAGGTTAGACCCTGCACTTGTGTACTTCACCTGCCCTTCAGCCTCTGTGCTTCCAGCCCCCTCTGATTATTTTTTATTCTTCTGACATGATGCAACATCGAGGTCTCTCCCAGAGGGGCAGGAAGGCAGAGGGACTTCTCTAGAGGTTGCCCTAGAGGTCTGTGTCCTCCATGTTCCCTGCCCTGCATGTGGCCACCGAAGCATCACATCCTTCTCATGCAGCCATGCTCTGAGCTGAAGCGGAGAGCCGAGCCTCCTCTGGGTTGGTTTAAGCAGGCAGATAAATCTTTTCATGCTTAAGAGCAGGGAATTTATCATACCTGCCAAATCCTTCTTGGTAAATAAGATTAAGCTTTACCAAGGAAACCTGACATGATAAACCCTACCCTTGTTTTCCTTTAGCAAAGCCTTTTCTCTCCCAAGAATGGCTTTGAAATTATGAGCTGATACTGTCACTGAAATGGGGAAAAACTCATTACAATTTTTGTAAGAGCCCTTTTTCCTTCAGGTAGGAAGAGGTCGTGGGCTGTGTGTGCTCTGAAGTATCACAGGGAGATGGATGCTCAGGGCTCCCTCTTCAATAAAGCCATGGCTTCACTTCATCTGCTTCAGTCCTGAAACTGAGGTGTCTCAAGAGGCCTCTAAAGGGTACTCAAGCAGAAGTCCACAAACGTCTCTGGAAAGCCACTATGGGGAGAAATACATTGGCTATAAATGGCCAAGGAACTACAACCCTTAAACCTTTAGGAGCAGAAGATGCTGTAGGTTAGGAGCCGAAGTAGGAGCTGATAAAGTCTCCTAAGGGATGGGGGAAAAGCCCATGCCATTCTTTCAAACCAGGGTCTGCTCTCCTGATGTCCTGGCACATTTAACCCAAAGTGCCGTCTATCTGGGAGAAAAGGCTGTGGGAGAATAATTGTGTGGGTAATGCCCTTCCTTCTCCAGGTGCAGGGTTGCTAGCCATCCTTTGAAAGTGAGGGTGTTTCTCCTCAAGGGTAGGAGCTTCATGGACATTTATTTGTCTGCTTGCTGAAGTAAAACCTTCCTTCTCCTGAAAACAGGAAGGTGTTGGTGCTATCTGTGCCATGAAGAAGCATCAGCAGAAAATCCCAGACAGTGTTTTTTATGTCGCTAGGGCAGCTCTTTGTTTCATTTTGCTGTCTGGAATCTTTTAGTCTTTTTTTTTAAAGTAAAAAAACGAAATCATCTTTCTTGGGCTCTTTGAAATGCACCAAGCTGATGATTAAGTGCAGGAAACATCCAGTCTCTGGTCGTGATTTGTATGCTAATAGTGAAACCAGCACCGCTGAATCATGTTGCACTTGGACATCAAAGCAGGCCATTAGTGAACAGCTAGAAGATTATGTCCATGGGCTCAGGAGCTGGTGGCAATGGCTTCAGGCTTCCCTGAAGGAGCTGAAGTCCTAGCAGTAAGATTTGGCTTTAGACTTGGCTTTATACCTGACTCACTAGGGTTGTCTAAGAGGGGAATCTGCATGTTGCTGGCAAAATCCATCACTGAAGGGAAAGAACTTGAGGGGAAACGTTGCCCTAAAAGCATTTCATTATTTTTCTTGTGACAGAAGCTGTCTGCAAAGCAGCACTGTGGCACCTTGAGCCACATTTATAACATTCTCCTCCCCGATTCAGTGAAACCTTCTTGGCAAAAACATCACCATTTCAAAAATGACCCTTAATGACCACCAGTCCCACCAAGCCCGAAGGCAAAGGACATCATCCTGTACAAGCAAGCAGGCAGGGCTGCCGTACTCATCTCAAGCACTGGGGTCAGTTTGGGGCGCCTCAATACAAGAAGGATGCCAAGGAGGCTGGAGCAGGGCCAGAGAAGGGCAACATGGTTGGTGAAAGGTCTGGAGAAAAAACCTTGTGGGGAGCAGCTGAGGGAGCTGGGGCGTGTTAGTCTGGAGAAAAGGAAGCTGAGGGGAGACCTTGTTGCTGCCTGCAACTACCTGAAAAGAGGGTGGAGCGAGATGAAGGTCAGTTTCTTCTCCCAAGTTACTAGTGATGAAACAAGATAAAACAACCTCAACTTGTGCCAGAGAAGGTTTGGACTGGACATGAGGAAAAATTTCTTCCGTGACAGAGTGATCAGGGGTTGGAACAGGCTGCCCAGGGAGGTGATGGAGTCACCACCCCTGGAGGGGTTAAAAAAACAGATAGATGTGGCCCTAGGCAACAAGTGGACAGGGTGGTGTTGGGTTGATTGTTGGACTTGATGATCTTGGAGGTCTCTCCCAACCTTAATGATTCTACGATCAATAGGCAGGTAAGATTTTCTAAGAGACCTCTATGTGAGCACCTCTGGGTTAGTAGTAAGCATTTCCTTTGGAGGCTTTTTTTAGTGCAGATTCATTCCCTGCTCCAGGTCTCTGTGCTCCTCTCCAGTTCCTGGTGAGAGCACAAAGGCAGGTCCTGTTGTACTTAACTAGACCATCAGTTACAGAACTCAAGCTCTTGAAGGCTGGGAAATGAAAAAGTAAGACCTCAGTCATTTTAACTGTTTCCACATCATAACCACCTCCCTGACAATGAACAAAAGCCTTCTCCCTCTCTGCAGCTCACAGAGATAATTAGCAGCCTTCTCTGTTGGGTTTTTTCCTAATTATTTTTATTTTTTACTGAAATAACTTTGTGATTACTGTTTTTTAATGTTTTGTAATTATTTTTTTCCTTTTTACACAGATGAAGCCTGGGCTTCCGTTTAAACCCTGGATTAGAAATCTCAGAAGTGCACTGCACCAGGAGAGGAGAAACAGTGGCTGACCTTGTGCTGCCTGCAGCTCAACAACGGTGACTCTGTCCCAAGTCCTGTGTCCAGATGTGATGCCTTTCTGCAGAGGCCACAGCAAGAACAAACATCTGATTCTATAGCTGCAAACCCATGGGCTCTTTCACTGTAACTGAAGAAAGTCCTTCTGCCACCTCAATGGACCCATCAGCACCTCTCAAGCCAGATGCTTCAATGAGGCCACAAGGTTCATTCCTTGTACATCATTAGCAACCTCCCATCAACACAAGCTGGTGCCTGTGGTCACTGAGCCTTTGCCACGCTGAGGACTTTAAGAGAGGTGGAAGCTGTGAGAATGAAACTGTCTTGGAGAGAGAGTCTCAGCTCCAGAGAGGTTGAAGCATTTCCCCACCCTCTGCAGAGTCTCTGTCCTTTGCCTTTAGCCTAACTGTGGATTTGCACCCCATCCATCCCCGGAGCCATTCAAGGGTCAGGCTGGATGGAGCTGATCTGATTAAAGATGTCCCTGCTTGCTGCAGGGGGTTTGGACTAGGTGACCTTTGGAGGCTCCTCACAGCCAAACACATTCTATGAATCTACATTTCTATGAGTCTATAATTCTGTTGCTGGCTGTTAGCAGAGATGGGGGAAAACCTCAAGTTTGAAACATCAGTGATGAGTGGCACTGAGCATCTGCCTGGCAAAGCAGAAGCTGGGGCTGCTTCCAGTCCTGTGAACCCTAATTTATGAACCAGGGCCACCACGCTTCCCGGGTCATAGAATCATAAAATCATCATGGCTGGAAAGGACCTCCAGGGTCATCATGTCCAGCCCTCAGCCCAACAGCTCCCTAACTCCTAGGCCATGGTCTCAAGTGCTCTAGCCACTCAGTTTTTAAGCACCTCCAGGGGTGGGGATTTCACCACCTCCTTGGGCAGCCTGTTCCAGTGCCCAACCACTTTCAGGAAAGAACTTCTTCCTAAGATCCAGTCTAAACCTCCCCTTATGCAACTTGAGGCCATGTCCCCTCATCCTCATCTGCAGCACCAGCAGCACCAGTGGCTTTAACTCTCCATCACACTATGTCTTTTGGAGGTGCTTTGTTATGTCTGTGCCTGAAGCTGTCCCTGTAGGTTAGATGAGAGAGCTGGTTGCTTAAGCATGGAATAAGCTCTCCATTTCCTACAGTGCAAGAGCTGGAGCAATGGTGTGAGATGGTGCCGACACCCGGATGGGACTGATCCACTCAGTGGGGAGGTGGGAGCAGGTTCCTGAGGCTGAAAGCACTGTTTGGGTGTAAGAAAGGTTGGAAACGGAGGAGCGAGCCCCTTGTCCTTAGAACATACACAGGACTGACTGCCTTCAGAGCAATTCCCAAACATTAACTGAGCTGCACAAGATCCCTGCAGGTACTTAATTAAGTATCATCTTCTCTTGAAAGATGGGAGGGAGCAGAAGAATAAGTGAGAGCAGAGTGATGTAACTTGCCTGAAGGGAAGAGCTGATCAAACCCCTGAGCAACAGCTCAGCTTCAAAAGGGGGTGCCGGGCAATTTGTTTTTAGCAGGTAAACCTGCAGCAGAAAAGATGTATGGTCTGCAGGAAGATTTTAATCTTTTTTCGCTTTATGGCCACTTCTAGTCCTTCTGCTGGCTACCAGGCACAGCAGACCTGTGGAGCCTCGGGAATGAGAGAAATCAAAATACAGGTTGAAAGATGAGGTTACTGCAGAAATTGGCTGTAGAGATGGAAGGGATTTATTGGCTTTTGCCTTCTCCCCTGCTCTAGTGGCAGCACAATCCTTCCTTCCACATTGTTGTGATTATTTTTAGTGCCATCCTGCTAGATCATTGTGACAGAGGAGCCTGGCCAAAGGAGCCACGGTGACGAGCTGGGGCTAACAGCGGGGTATTTCAAATAAATTGGAGTCAGAGAAACACCCCAACCAAACCAAACTCATGCTCTCCAGCTTGTTTTGCCTTTTTTTTCCTTAAAAGCAGCCAATTCTCAGGGAAAAATGCAACTTTAAATAGATGAATTTTAGAACAAATACATTCTGCTTGGAGTTCTGCCGATTCCTCTGAGTGTGGAAAAACATCTGGAACTCTATCACCACCCTGATTCTCCATCTGACCTTAATAAAACTCTTTGAGCATGGTGTTTTACGCCCTTCACACCAAGGCAGTAACTGGCCCTCAGTTGCCGTTCAGCGTGATGTGGTGGCACGAAGCCTCGGTCGCTCCTTTTCAATCCAGAGGAGCCCTTGTGAGGAAAATCAGCTCCAAGTGCCTGTCCCAAGGGGGCTCTTTGTGTGGCAAAACCTGTAGTTTTAGGTCAGCCTGGCTAAACTGGGGGGTAAGACTTGCTTGCTTGTTAGAAGGGCCACCTGGCTTTTGAGCTCAGCTTGGCTTTTGCGGTGCAGACCTAAGTTGTGAGGCTTTTGGGTGGTCATTGTATAGAATCATAGAACAACCAAGGCTGGCAAAGACCTTCAAGATTATCAAGTCCAAACCTTACTGAAATCAAGTGGCTCCCAGTGAGAGGCAAGTGCTCGGTTCCCAGGCTTTTGTGAAAGGTGAGTTCCTGTGAGTGACAGCCAAACTAGCACTTCTCTGCTCCTCTTTTCCCCCAGAACTGTTGTTTTGTAACATTTTAATGGAGAAACTGGTTAATTAAGTAATCTTGGATGTTAAATCATGTGCTGATTAAAATCTGATCTGATGAAATGGGCTGCCTGGACCATCAGCTCATGGCAGCATGGATTTCTGGTGTGTCTTAGGGTGATGGATGGAGCCAGGCTCTGCAGTGGCACTCAATGACAGGACAAGGGGAGTGGATGTCAGCTGGAACACAGGAGGTTCCACATCCATATGAGAAGGAACTTCATCCTGGTGAGGGTGACAGAGCACTGGAAGAGGCTTCCCAGAGGGGTTGTGGAGTCTCCTTCTCTGAAGGCATTTAAAACCCACCTGGACACGTTCCTGTGCAACATAAACTAAGGGATCCTGCTGTGGCAGGGGGATAGGACTGGATGATCTTTTGAGGTCCCATCCAGTCCCTAATGTTCTGTGATTTTGTGACTTAGGAGGAACAAGGAAATTCAAGACTGGGTCACCAACCAGTGCCTTCATGACATCCTCACTATCCTGCTTCATGGTTCTTCTGTAAAGACAGTCCCTAGTTTCCTATTAAAAATTAGGGGTGTTTTTCGTAATTCTGTAACAATAGTCTGATTAAAATTAGCCTGATTGCATTTGTACACAAGGGGTGGGGCTTGAGCAACCCGGTCTGGTGAGAGATGTCCCTGTCCGTGGCAAGGGCATTGAAACAAAAAGATCTTCAAGGTTCTTTCCAACCCAGCCCATTCTATGATTCTGTCCCCTGACCAGAAACCCTCAGCAAAAGGCAGGCACAGAGGGAAATTAAAAGGAAAAGTGAGGGGATATCACAGAACAATTGAGGGTGGAAAGGACCTCTGAGCTCATCCAGCCCAACCTATGACCCAATATCACCTCATCGACCAGACCATGTGGCCAGACCACCACTTAGTGCCATATCCAGTCTGTCCCTAAACACCTCCAGGGATGGTGACTCCACCACTGACCTGGGCAGTCCATGCCAGGATCTGATCGCCCTTTCTGTGAGGAAGGGCATCCTAACCCTCCTCTGGCAGCTTCAGGCAATGCCCTCTGGTCCTGGTGCTAGTTGTCTGGGAGAAGAGCCCGACACCCACCTGACTACAACTTCCCTCCAGGTAGTTGTAGAGAGGGATAAGGTCCCCCACATCTCCTCCGGGCTAAAATAGATAGAAAGAAGGGAAGAACCCCCGGCTTTGCTTAGTGAGTGAGGTGTGTAACTTCTCCCGTGTCGCTGCTCTGTGGAATGATGAAGCGAGTGCTCAGGGGATGGGGCAATGAGGGAATTACATCAAGGACAGCCGGTCAGAGATGTGCTGCTCTCCTGGCAGTGTTCCAAGTGCTGGATTTACTCCTGTTTCGAGTTTTGTGGATCGCTCCGCTGATGCTGGATGCTCTGGGAGATACCGAAGCCTGCCAGGGCATGTAAAAGCCTTTCTGCAGGATGAGCCATTCCCACAACAGGCCAGTAGGTGGCAAAAAGCCACAACCCTTGCGCTAAGCAAGGAATCACTGACACTCCTGCTCCTGCAAGAGCAGGAGGCGTCTGTGGGCAGCTCCAATCCCAATGGCTCCCTATGGGCCAGGCATCTCTGTACCAGTACTGCTGGCAGGGGGCCAATGGCATCCTGGGGTGGATCAGAAGGGAGGTGGTTAGTAGGTGGAGAAAGGTCCTCCTCCTCCTCCTCTACTCTGCCCTGGTGAGACCACAGCTGGAATATTGTGTCCAGTTCTGGGGCCCTCAGTTCCAGAAGGACGCAGAACTGCTGGAGAGAGTCCAGTGCAGAGCCACAAAGATGATGAAGGGAGTAGAACACCTCTCTGATGAGGAAATGCTGAAGGAGCTGGATCTCTTGAGCTTGGAAAAAAGGAGACTGAGGGGTGACTCCATTAATATTTATAAATATGGAAAGGGCGGGTGTCAAGAGGATGGAGCCAGGCTCTGCTCAGTGTCATCTAATGATAGGACAAGGGACAATGAGTGTCAGCTGGAACACAGAGGTTCCACATAAATATGAGAAAGAACTTCTTCCTGCTGAGTGTGACAGAGCACTGGAAGATGCTGCCTGGGAGGTTTGTGGAGTCTCCTTCTCTGGAGAGGTTTAAAACCCACCTGGACGTGTTCCTGTGTGACTTGCTCTAGGGGATGCTGCTGGGTGATTGGACTGGATGATCTTTCAAGGTCTCTTCCAATCCCTAATGTTTTGTGATTCTGTGATCCCAGAAAGGGTAACATCCCAAGTAAAGAACTTCTACCTCCCCATCCATCCTTATGTGCCTTCTCTTGACCTTGCTCAGGAATTATTCAGAGGGAGCTGGAAATCACAGAAGCTTAATCATTGTTACGAGCACTGGAAAACAACATGTTTAGGGCCATGGTAGTGCAGCCCGCTCTGAGAATACCTAGTGAGACAAACCCAAACACGCCACGCTGGTGTTTTCCAAGCCTGTGATAATACTTTAATCTTCATGTACAGCCTGAAATGGAGAAGCTTGAGTCACTGTTCTTGGGTGCTTTTCCCTGGCAGCTTTGTGTAAGCAGATTGAGGCAATCCCAGCTGCCTGTCACACATCTCCCAGCAAAGCAGGGCAGATAAAGGGTTTAATAAGGCTAGTGGATACATCTCAGTGGCTTCAAAGGTGGAGGCTTTCTTGCTTTTGAACTCGGGGTGGGGGGATGTGTAGGGGAAGGGAGTATGTTGCATGTCACTGATAACTTGCATTCCTGAGGAGGTCAAATACTGTCAGCACCAGGTGGGACTGAGCCCAGAAAGGTTAGACAAATCCTGTTAATCTGGGACACTCGATGAGACCCAGTTATAGTGGGACTTTGCTCAGCTTTAAGGACCTAATGCTTCTCTGTGTGAAGTATAAGTAAATGTTTTTTCTGCTCAGGAACAACACCAGACCAGTGACAGCAAGGCTGGCTGCAAGGTCTCAGAGATTCCTTCCTGCTTTTTCAAATTTGGGATAAACTCCTTGACATTTCCTCCTGTAAGTTGTGTGTTTAATTGCTGATGCTCTTGCCAGACATTCACTCTCTTCCCCCAGCTCCATTCTCTGCTTCAGGCTGAGCACGGTAATTTCAGTTTAACACTTCAGCAGAACTGGTTCAGCTAAAGCTGAGCTGGAGGAACTTCTGTTGCTCTGGCCATGTTCATCCTACCAACATAAACATCCTCATTACTGTTGATAAAGATGGAAAGAGCAGTGTCAGGAGGGTGGAGCCAGGCTCTGCTCAGTGGCATCTAGTGATAGAAGGGGCAGAAAGGGTGAGGTGGAACAGAGGAGGTTCCACATCAGTCTGAGAAGGAACTTCTTCCCAGTGAGGGTGACAGAGCACTGGAACAGGTTGCCCAGGGAAGTTGTGGAGTCTCCTTCTCTTGAGGGGTTTAAAACCTATCTGGACCTTTTCCCATGCTACTGGATCTAGGGGATCCTGCTGTGGCAGGCGGATTGGACTGGATGATCTTTCAAGATCCCTTCCAATCCCAAATGTTCTGTGATTCTGTGACCCTGTAGCCATTTCACTGGAAGATCAAAAGTCTTTGTATTTTAAGCTTCATCTTTAGTAGTATCACAGAATCATAGAATCACAGAATCACAGAATATTAGGGATTGGAAGAGACCTTGAAATACCATCCAGTCCAGTCCCTCTGCCACAGCAGGTTCCCCTAGATCCAGTCGCACAGGAACGTGACCAGGTGGGTTTAAAAAGTCTCTAGAGAAGGAGACTCCACAACCCCCTGGGCAGCATCTTCCAGTGCTCTGTCATCCTCACCGGGAAGAAGTTCCTTCTCACACTGTTGTGAAACCTCCTCTGTTCCAGCTCACACCTATTGTTCCTTTTCCTATCACTAGATGCCACTGAGCAGAGCCTGGCTCCATCCTTCTGATGCCCGTCCTTCCCATATTTGTAAATATTAATGGGGTCACCCCTCAGTCTCCTTTTTTCCAAGCTCAAGAGATCCAGCTCCCTCAGCCTTTCCTCATCAGGGAGATGCTCCACTCTATTTTGTGGCTCTACGCTGGACATTCTCCAGCAGTTCTGCATCCTTCTGGAACTGAGGGCCCCAGAACTGGACACAATATTCCAGCTGTGGTCTCACCAGGTCAGAGTAGAGGTGGAGAAGAACATCTCTCAATCTCCTAACCACCTCCTTTCCCACCCACCCCAGGATGCCATGAAAACATCTTCATTTCCAGCTTCTGGAAGGATGTTAGAAAACATGAGAAGAAGGTGAGTTAGCCATCTGCATCCCTACAGGTGATGATGAATTAATGCAGTTATGATCAGCAGAGTGAACCAATTTTAAGCACCAGAAGCAGGAAGCAGGTATGCTCTGTCTGCCACCTGCCACGGGAGCAAAGTCTGGACACTACAAATTGCTAAACTGATGCTGAGAGTCTCTTCTGTGCACAGGCTGCAGTATAGATTGACTGCTCCACGTACACCTCTCTGTGGCTAGCACTGTTCCCCAGTGCTGGCAACGTGAGTATTGGGAAACTAATCAGCTCTGTCTTGAGGTAAATTGCATTTCCACCAGTTATGGCTTAATTTTGGGCAGATTGTAGCACAGAAGGGAGATGTGTCACATCATTAAGGGAACAGGTGTATAGACAAGTGCCAGATTAATTGTTCCAGCCCATTAAATCATTGACCTTTCCAGCATACCCTCGACATCCAACTCAAAGCTCTCGATATTTCCAGCTCACAGATGAGGACTGTGTTGAGCAGAGAAGTTCTCAGGGCTTTTGTAATCAGACTCCAAGCATTGACTCACTGACGCACCCCTTCCTTTACTGTCTGTTAATGAAACTTGTTATTTTTTCTTTCCTGTGACATTATGGAGCATCTCCCTGATGAGAAGAGGCTGAGGGAGCTGTGTCTCTTGAGCTTGGAAAAAAGGAGACTGAGGGGTGACCCCATTAATGTTGATAAATACAGAAAGGGTCGGGGTCAGGAGGATGGAGCCAGGCTCTGCTCAGTGGCACCCAGTGATAGGACGAGGGGCAGTGGGTGTAAGCTAGAACAGAGGAGGTTTTACATCAATGTGAGAAGGAACTTCTTCCTGGTGAGAGTGACAGAGCACTGAAAGATGCTTCCCAGGCAGGTTGTGGAGTCTCCTCCTCTGGAGATGTTTAAAATCCACCTGGCCAAGTTCCTGTGCAACTGGATCTAGGGGATCCTGTGTGGCAGAGGCATTGGACTGGATGGTATTTCAAGGTCTCCTCCAATCCCTAATGTTCTGATTGTCTCTGGTGTTTTGTTTTGTTTTAACAATCCTGAGAAAATCCAAACTGCCACAAAACAATCTAACCCAGGACAACGCATCAGACATGAGCGATTCTTCTTTCTCTTCTTACTCCTTCTTTGGTTTGTTTTCTTGGTTTTCCAGTGAAATCACACATGATGTTTGGGCTTTCTCCAAGGAGCAGTTCTCTCCGAGGGGCACGTAGACGTGTTGTAATGGGCCCTATCTTCAGGGATGCTAAAAGGAGAGGGAGGTGAAATGAAGACAGAGAAGCTCAGTGCTGGACACAGCTGGAGGCTCCACCTTTGATCTTTGGCTGTGATCTTTGGCTGTTTCAGACTCCTGCTCTGCCTGGGATTTTCAATAGCACTTGAAAGAGACTCATTGCTAAATTCTACTGAAACTGAGTCAGTCAAGGTGCCTGATTCCTCTAAATATCTGTAAAAATGTGTCTCCTGTTCTTTTTCTGCCTCTGAAATCCAGGAAGCTGAGGCTGTGGCACAGACACATCCAGAAGAGCTTTGTGGGGGGCAGAACTGGTTTGGACAACAATACAAGACAAACTTCACCTATCCTGGGCTACCCAAGCCCTTCAGTGTCCTGGATAATCAAGAACTGACTCCATGTCCAGTTGTTCTGGGTGTCCTGACTTGAAAAAAAGAGACTTCCAGCTGAAAGAAATGAATGTCACCTCAATCATTGCATTTGCTACTCCTGGAGTCCCTGCCCTGGAGCTGATTTGAAGATGTTTGACCCTTGGGCAGGCTTTAGAGAGACCACATTCAACGTGAGTCAGGAAGACAAGCAGGAGGCATAAGGAAGAGTTAAAGTCCTTCATCAGATCTGCAATTTCAAACAGAGGTAAAATTGGTGCTGGGATCCAGACAGGACTTTTTTCCAGGGCTGATGGAGGCTTCTCTCCTTCTGTTGTAGCACCAGTCCTCTGCTTATCTCTTCTATTACGTTCAAACCACTATAACTTGGAGCAGCCTTCCAGTGCCTGACAGGAACCTACGGGAAGGCTGGAAAGGGACATTTCCCAGGGGGATCTAGCAACAGGACAAGAGGAAGTGGTTTTACACTGAAGGAAAGGCAGGTAAATTTAAGGAAAAAAGTCCGTTTAGTAGAGATGGAATCAGGAGGAACGTCTATGATGCATCTGATACCATTCATACACCATCTCCTCTCAATACACTTGGAAATACTAGGTTACAGGAGGGCAGCTCATTCAGATTTCTCATGTCTGCAGCAGACTTGAGCAGCACCACCAGAGTCTGTGTCTGCAGATGCTGGAGATCCCTCAGTTCTCACAGTTCACTGAGCAGCAGTGAACCCTGGACAGAGGAGGGGAGTGAGTGAAAGCCAGCTGATCAGAAAATTTTCCATCAAACTGAAGGCTAGTCCTGCAGAAAGAGTCTGCATGTCTGTGTCCTGGGCGGAGGGGGAAGAGGAAATTAGAATAACAATAATTTTTTTAAAAAGTCCCAAAGAAATTTTAGAAATTCCAGAATATTTATTTTAAAGACTCTGTAAATGAATCCCTTTCTCTTGCATTTTGATCTGGGGTTTTTGTGGCTTAGAAACGGACGTAAGGCTAAAACCAAGTCAAACAGAAAGGCTGAGTAGCCCAAAGGCAAGCAAAGCGATTCTTTTCAAATGGAACTTGGTGTTTTGGTTAACCCAGAGTATTTTTCAGCTTCTACTTGTGTTTGGTCTTTTGCCAGCCTCTTCCCTTCAGCCCCACTTCTTCGTTGCTGAGTCTGAGCCATTCTTCCCCCAGATATTTTGATTCAGCCACATAACCAGACAGTGACTGTTGACACCACATCAGTGATCTCCTCATTCCTAGCTGTCCTTCCCACCACCCTGTGCTCCCAGAGATGTCAATCACTGTGGACATCATGTCTCCACCCTCAGCCCATCCATTCACAGGGGGTTCAGCCTCACCAGAAATGGAGCTTGTTTCCTACAGAATCATAGAATCATAGGGTTGGAAGGGATCTCCAAAGCTCATCTAGTCCAACCCCCCTACGACAAGCAGAGCCATCACTCACCAGACCAGACGGCCTAGAGCAGTGGTCCTCAAACCCCAGCCCGCGTCCAATCCGGCCTGTGGGTCCGCTGGTATTCCCCCCCAACCCCACCACCGAGCGGCCGCAGTTCGCCACTTCCTGAGGCTGAGGCCGGTGGCTCTGGCCCCCAACACTGTCTGAGGACAGGGGACCGGCCCCCGACAATGTTCGAGGGCAGGGAACCAGCCTCATGTTTAAAAAGTTTGAGGACCCCTGGCCTAGAGCCCCATCCAGCCTGATCTTGAATGGCTCCAGGGATGAGGCCTCCACCACCTCTCTAGGCAGCCTGTTCCAGGGATCCCCCACCCTCAGACTAAAGAACTTTTTCCTGATGTCCAGCCTAAATCTCCCCTTTTCCAGCTTCAAACCATGACCCCTCATCCTGTTGTTCTCTGTCCTTAGGAACAGTCTTCCAACAGCCCTTTTCAGGGACTCCTGAAAAAGGCTTCTCCTCTCAAGGCTGAACAATCCCAACTGTCTCAACCTGTCCACGTACGAGAGGTGCTTCAGCCTGCTGAGCACTTCCACAGCCTCCTCTGGACACGTTCTTTTCTTTGTCACGTCCCTCTCACCCCGAACCATGCCACTAGAAATCCCTATCAAAAAAGTCATCAAAGAGGGAAATTCTCTCTGTCTTGGTCCTCACAAGGGTAGGTTTGTGGTAGGTCTTCTCCTTCATCTCCCACTCATCAGAGCCTGTGCTGGAGGTGTCCCAAAAGAGATCCCTCGTTGGTGGGTCCCTGCAGAACCACAGGTCAATCTTCCTGTTCCTGTCTGGAGAGAATTCAGTCCCATCTTGCTTTCTGGAGGGTCCTTCACCCCAGGTGTTTCCTTGGGGAGAGAAAAAACCCAAAAGAGTTAAAAAATCATTATTTTAGGATAGCTGTGTGCCCAGTGTCACGGGTTTGGCTTGAAATGGCTGTGGGCAGCTAGAGGCATATAAAGAGGTTCCTGAGAAGATGCTATGCTTAGGGCAGGGTAGGGCAAAGAGTGATATAATCAGGATGATATTTCGTAGAACTATGGCATCTGTCAAGATCCGTCATGTTATTATCCCTGAGCAGAAGAGAGATGAGATGGAGCAACATGAAGGCATGGGAGCAGCCAAGTGTATTCCACTTTCTCCCAATGAAAGTTCACAGGCAGGCAAGTTTGTCACCAATTTTAAGCATTTCTACCCTTGGTGACAAGCCTGTGGGGAAGGTAAGGTCACATGTAAGTAAAGCAGAACAGAGCTCATGCCTTGGGGACGGCAATATGAAGTGCTGGCTGAGATTTGCTCTTCTTTCCCCATCATGGGGTCGATGAGGTCCCTGAGGGCCTTGTTTTTATGGCCCTATGGCTACTCCATGGCTCTCTATTCTCATCTACTCAGGTCTGTTTGGTTACTGCAAAAGAAGCAGCTCAGACACCCATGTTCTAGTCTGAGGCACCCCAGAACTCTGCCTTACAAACACATCCCCCAGGCTTCTCTTTACCATTCTTTGGAACCTGCTCCATGTCACTGCAGCAGATCATAGAATCCTAGGGTTGGAAGGGATCTCAAAAGCTCTAGTCCAATAACCCTACAACATGAGCCATCACTCACCAGAACAGGTTGCCCAGAGCCCCATCCAACCTGACCTTGAATGGCTCCAGAGATGGGGCTTCCACCACCTCTCCAGGCAGCCTGTTCCAGGGATCCACCATCCTCAGATTAAATAACTTTTTCCTGATGTCCAGCCCAAATCTCCCCTCTTCCAGCTTCAAACCATGATCCCTCATCCCATCATACCCTGCCCTTGGGAACAGTCTTCTCACAGCCCCTTTGAGGGCTTGAAAGGTTGCTGTAAGGTCCCACCAGAACTTTCTCCTCTTCAGGCGGAACAACGTCAACTGTCTCAACCTGTCCTTGTAACAGAGGTGCTTCAGCCCTCTGAGTGTTTTTGTGGCCCTAGACAGAGCGGTGAAAGCACTTTCCATAGGAGACTTCTCTGATGACATTTAAGAGACTGGCAGGATTTACATTTCCATGGAAAATTATTCCACTCACCGTGGTTGTCTCTGTGAAGACGCTGATTGTGCTCAGCAGGAGCAAGGCCTCCACTTTTGGTGCTGTCGCTTACCCAGAGAGCATCAAGGACTTTCTTTGGGTTGGACTCGTTGGGTTTTTGTTTATTGATTTTTGCCTCCCTGTGGAGATTTCTCTTCAGCCCTGCCTGGGTTTGCAAACGAGCCATCAGCACACACAGCAGAGGAGTGAACGCGTTTTAGCAGCTCAATGGGGTGTTACATCAGGGGGTTGGCGCTGGAGAGAAACACGCAGCCAGGTACTTTAACCCAGGCAAATGGTGTTTGCCAAACAGAGTACGTGACGTGACACGACCCTGAGGGAGCGTTTTGCTTTCTCCATTGGCCAAATGAGGGAAAGATGTTGGAAAACTCAGAGCTAATTACTGAATCCTAGGGATGCTCCACCTCTCCTCTGACTGAGCCACTGGGAAAGCTTCACTTCACCTTCCCAGCAGCAGGCTTTCAGCCTCCTAATCCGTGGGAGAAACAATAGGGATGGAGAAAACATTGTCCAAGAGGGGAAATCCCAGCGAATCCCCAAATCCATCTCAATGCTACCTCTTGGCGCCTGCGGGTCAAGTCCAGCATCTGCAGCTTGTGCAGGTGCTGCCTCCTGCCAGGCTGCTGTCCCAGGCTTTGCCCCTTCTTCTCCAGATCCTGAGTGGGATTTGACAATACAAATGAACACAACTGTACTTTAGAAAGGGAAAGAAGCAGCCGCACCAGCTCACCAGCCCACACCCAGCCCCTCTGGCACTCCCAGGGTAAAGGCAGTGAGATTTTCCCTGTGGAGCCAGCTGGCTGTGATCTATCATAAGCTTTTCAAGGCACTTGAAGTTTATCTCCCAGCTCTGGGGCGTGATGGGAAGAAATCCCCATTAAACCAGTGTAGACACAATTCTGCCCCCGCCGAGGTGTGACTGCTTTGACTTGGCAGGACAAGATCAGCTCATGATCCAAAGGGAGGAACCACCTATGTGTGTTTAGTGCTGCAAAGGGTGCTTATGGCAGCTCAGCACTTGCAGCCTTCTCCCTGCTGGCTGCTGGCAGTGGATGTTCAAGTTTCTTTGTCCACTTTAGAAAGTGTTCCTCAAACCTTTAGCCATGAAAATGCTCAGAGGGCTGGAGCACCTCTCTTACGACATCAGGCTGAGATGCTTGGGGTTGTTCAGCCTGGAGAAGGCTCCAGGGGGACCTTATAGGTGCTCAGGCTGCAAGAGACAGGAGCCTGCAGCCAGCAATGACCCATTCTTGGGGCTCAATCTCTACACTTACCTTCACTTTTGGGCTTGCAGCCACTTCTCGCTGACCCCAGGGCTTTGCAGGAGCAATCACTTGTGGAGGGCCAGCGGGTTCAAGCCTCTACAAGTAAAATATATATAATGCTCAGCATCACTTGTTCCATTCAATTCTAAAACCTGATATGAAACTAACTTGACATTTTCCAGCTCCAGTTCTGGCTCAGGGATACAGGAAGGGTCCTGGCATCTCTGGCAGATGCTTAGCGAGATGATAATCTCCTTTGGCCCTTCAGGACTGGGCAGCTGGGGGGGATTTGTTGCATTACAGTCAAAGCAGAAAAACTCCAGTTTGACACCAGTTTCAACCCTGCAGGTATTTCCCTCTGAGCCTCAGCACTGACCAAGGCTCCAGCCAAAACTGAAGGGAAGACAAACCGCATTTCAGAGGGCTTCATGTCAAAGCTGAAGCACGAGGAGGCATCATAATGTAAAATAAAGTCTCCTAACCGGTCACCCGGGAGCAGATACCGTTTGCCTAAGGCCCAGAGCACCATTCCCTCTGCCCAGCCAGTCTCTTTCATGTTGACCTAAGACCTTTCTCTGTGCATGGTACAAGGTGCCTGGTGGCTAATGGAGGTGGGCAGGGACTTGCCTTACAGACTGCTCTGAGTATGGCTTTTTATGTGTAGGTGCTAAGTTGCCTCCTGAAATCATGGAACAGGGTCATTTCATGGCTTGATACAGCTGGTGTTCCCTTCTAGGGTGGGAGTTTGGTACAGCTGCCATAAAAGTTCAGTGATGTGTAGTCAGGGACTTTTTCTGTAAGACCTGACTTACACATTATGTGGGACATCATTCACTCCTTGAATGTGGACTAGTGTATGTGACAAATCTGCTGCCAAAGCCTGAGCTGTAATTTTGAAGCCTCTTGTAAATCAGTGCAAGAATGCAGGGGGGAAAAGGTCATCAGGTAAAGGGGCAATTCCCCACCGGTCCCAACACCAAGTTAGTCTGGAGAAGGCTGAGAGGGGGCCTTATTACTGTCTGTAAGCATCAGTGGTGCCCAGTAATAGGACAAGGAGTAATGGGGGTGAGCTGAATATAGGAAGTTCCACCTCAACACAAGAAGAATCTTCTTCAGTGTGAGGTGACAGAGCCCTGGCACAGGCTGCACAGAGACTCTGTGGAGTCTCCTGCTCTGGAGACTTTCAAAACCCACCTGGATGTTCCTACGTGGTCTGACCTAGGTGAGCCTACTCTGGCAAGGGAGTTGGACTAGGTGATCTCTAGAGGTCCCTTCCAACCCATAATGTTCTTTGATTCTATGAATCACACATCTTAGCATCAACTTCCCCCACCAGAACTGGATATGAAGCTTTAAAGATGGCACTAGATGGCAGCATGTGATTCAGCAAACTGCGTCCAGGCTGCGAGTCACTCCAGAGGCCACCAAAGCAGCCAGTGCAGGGTGGCTGAAGGCAAATAAACCCCCTTGTCTATGGGCTCATCTTGTCCATAGTTCGAAGAAGGCATGTTTGAGGCTATTGGCCAGAGTTGTGTCACAGGCTGGAAAATGGACTCTTTTCTTCTGTCTCTGAACTTCACAGGATTTTTCTGTGGAAATTGTCTCTGATGAAAATCCTCTAAGAGTCCTTGAGGAGGCCACGTCATCCCGCCTTTGGAAATATTCCCACGGGGGAAAAGGACTTTTACTGGTACAATTTACACTCCCTATCAGCAACAGCAGGAGCCCAGGGTGGGACTGACTGTGTCATTGTCCTCCAAGAAGTGTTATCTGTGTTTTAATACTGTAGAAATACAGCTGTAGTGGAAATGAGATCATAGGATCAGAGAGTTGGAAGGGACCTCAAGGATCACCCAGCTCCAGCCCTCTGCCGTGGGCAGAGACATGTACCACCTGACCAGGCTGCCCAGAGCCCCATCCAACCTGCCCTTCAACACTTCCAGGGCTGGAACAATCAGTGACTAAAAATTACGTTCTGCAAGAGATTTTTAGATGAGGCTGCAAATCCACGCAGTGGCTCACAGGGTGTTGCTGGGCTTGTTCCGGGTGCTGCTGCCTCATCCTCTCACCAAGCCCTGGGACACATTATTCAGTAGCCAGTGGCTGCCTGTGTTCTCTGAAGCCACCAGCATTGCTCAGAACCATAGCCTGGAGTGGAGGGGCTTGTCATGACCCCTTCTGGTGGCTTTTCTGGTCTTTATTAAATTGAAAAGATCCTAATCAGAACAGGAAGTCTTGAGCACAGCAACCCTGTGGTGGGACTTCTGCAGTGGCTTTGACACTTCTTTTGCCAGCGTGGAGATTCTCCTTGGGGAGGAACTGTGGGGGTCCCAAGCCCAAAGCAGCACAGGGAGGTGAGAATTTAACTCAAAGATTTTAACACCAGGTTAACGTCAGAAAATATCAGGATAAGTCCTGATTACCACAAAGTCTTTGAAACAAATAGAATGATTAAAAGACATGGAGATCTGGAGCTTGGGGACAGGTTGAGGGGTGGGCTTGCCACAGTTGGGTTAATGGTTGGACTTGATGATCTTAAACATCTTTTCCAACCTAAAGGATTCTGTGATTCAACAGCAAGGGCCTATAGGTGTCTGTGAAGGAAGATGACCAGTATGGGCAGCTGAGGAACAGCCCAGGGCAGTCCCAGGGCAGCTCCAAGCTGCACTCAGTGCTGGGATGACCCAGTACCTACAGTTCTGCAGAGAAGCACATGGCCAGTCAGGGCAAATACATCTCTTCCTCGGGTTAAACAGCCAGGATATGTGTTTACCTGTTTGTCCCCCAGCTGCCCAGTTAAGGCTGTTGATGTGGGCTCGCAGCAGTAGCTACGACACTGGTCTTTAACTGCTAATTGAAAGTCCTGCTTAAATGAGGGTGGGTGGGTGTGAGGGGTGTAATTTTCAGCAGCCAAGGGCTTCTCTGAGCAGAGAACTCTGCTGTATTGTCACTTGGAGGAACCAGGTCAAGTTATTCTCTTTATCTTATTTTATTCATCTGAGCCTTGTTTGCTCTAAGTTTTGGGGCTCCCAGACCTGGAACAAGTGGCAGAGAAGAAACACAGCCAAAAGCTTCAAGAAAGGGCTCTGAAAGAGAAAGACCTGAGGGAAGGAGATGCACCTCTGGTGCATAAAAAGTGGGGCTGAGCCTGCTGTTCCCTGTGTCTCTCTCTGCTCCTCTGTGGTCACATAGGGAAGGAAGGAGAACTCAGTCTCAGCAAAGCACTGGTGGCTTTGCATCCTTGATGATGAGCAGGTAGGAGATGGGAAGTCGAAAGCCCTTGCTGGCTGGTGTGGAGAAGCCATGAAAGTTCAGGTGGAGGAGATTCTCTGCATTTGGGTTTTACATCACCTGATTTATGGCCAGAGTTGTACAACCCTGGTGATGCAGCTGCAGCTTAGCCCTGCTGGGGTCTCTCCAAGGCCTGAGCCTTGCCCAGGTTGGGTATAAATGCAGGATAATATCAGCCTTAGGAATGTGTGTGGAGGCTTCCTGAAGCTTCTTTTGCTTATGCTGTGATCTATCATGTCAGGGCAAAACCTGATCATCAGGTCAGGCCGAGTCATGGGTTTCATGGTTCCTCTTTTATTGTCTTTAGAAGATGAAGTCGTCTTTAGAAGCTGAAGTCATCTTTAGAAGATGAAACTGTCACAGGATGGTTTGGGTTGGAAGGGACCTTTAAAGCTCATTTAGTCAAACACCCTGCAGAGACCAGAAACATCTGCAACCAGAGCAGATGGCTCAGTTGAACCAAAACCAATGTCTCTACAGTCAGCATAGTTGGTCCATCCCAGGTATCAAGCCTGGGCTGGTGATAAAGCTCATCTAGGAATGAGCATCTAGAGGTAGCACCTCCTACTTGCATTGCTGCAGGGTTCTCCCCACCGTGTCATGTGCCCATGTCCCCAAGAAAGCCCACATCAACAAGTCAATCAGAGCAACTCACAGGGAGTTTCCAAACTCATCTTACTTGAGGTCTTCGAGGTGGGTGCTGTTTAATGATGCTGGTTTCTCCCTTGTCCAGCACGGTGTTAAAAGAAAGGGGCCCTTGAAGATTAGAGAAGAAGTGGATGGAGTTAATTGTGGGTGCTCATCAACTGCCAGGCTGTAGTCAGCAAGTTTTCTGCCCTCTCTTTTGGTTGGCAAGACCTACTAAGGTTTCTCTTGGTGTGTCCCCCCCATAACACATAGTGTAAGTTATTTTTTAGCTGCAGCATAAAGTGAGGATCTCCCTGTGGTCTTTAACCCTGTGTCTGCTGCAAACCTTTCTTCTTCCCTCTGCAACCCCTCATACATCCCATATATGACAGTAATCATTCCCCTCCCTTCATATGACCAAGGGGCCTGTGACCATCAGCTGGCCAAGAAACCCATGAGCTTTGCTGCCTTCCCTTCTGGAGTGGGGATCAAGCAGTCGTTTGGGTCTTTTCTTGCTGCTCAGTCCTCGAGACTTTATTATTGTTATTTTTGGTGGAACTTCACAATTCTCTCTGATGCTTAGACTGACCACAACAGAGCTGGGTCACAGCCTGTTGGTCAGTTCAGATGATAGTGGGGTAGGTCAGGCAGTCACAGGCACCATCTCAGACCCTCATCTTTGGAAATCAGCCCCAAACCATGCCCTGCACACCAGTGATGTCAGTTAGGTCTTAAAGCAGTGCTTTTGCTGAGGCTGAGCATGATCTGGGCTCTGGTGCTCCTTGGTGGACACTGCTGCCTGGAGGGTTTTTTCTTGCACAAAGAAGCACTTGCATGTGCGGTGTTTCTTTTAAAAGTGAGTTTTTCTGTCCTACGTGTTCTCGCCAAAAACGTGTTGCATTCTGACACCATTTTAGTCTGGAGCTGAGAGAGGCTGCTGCTGAGCAGCTCCTGCTCCTGCATGGTGGGAGCTTGGGGCTGGGGATAAAGTGCAGGAGTTACCCTTCAGTAGGTGTCAAATTTATTGGTTATAACAAAAATAAGAATTTGGGAGTCGCGTTATGGGAAACCTTCTAGCAGCCTTTCAGTACCTGAAGGGGCCCTGCAGGAGAGCTGGGAAAGGGGTTTTTACAAGAGTTTGTAGTGATAGAACAAGGGGAAATGTCTTTAAGGTAGAAGAGGGGAGACTTAGACTAGATCTTGGGAAAAATCTCCTCCCTATGAGGGTGCCAAGGCCCTGGAACAGGTTGCCCAGGGAGGTTGTAGCTGTTCTATCCCTGGAAGTGTTGAAGGGCACGTTGGATGGGGCTCTGGGCAACCTGCTCTGATGAGAGGTGTCGCTGCCCATGGCAGGGGGTCAGAATTGGATAATTTTTAAGGTCCCTTCCAATCCAGCCTGACTCCTATGACTTCTGTTGTCCCTTTTAGTGAGCTTTGTGGCCAATAGCCAATGCAGAGTTTTGGAACAGAAGGTGATGAAGGGCGCTGGGCTGGGGGAGGAGAGGGTGATTCCATTGGATAAATGATTGCTGGGCTCTGCAGAGCACCATCAATGATTAACCACCCAGCGAAGCTGTGGCTGCTCTGGACATGCACCTGCAGTGAAAGTTTCCAGCACAGCTATCTCCTCCAGGCAGCGACTTCAGCTGCAGAGCAGGTGCCAAAAGAGCAGCTTGTAAAGCAAAAGGTGGGGGTTATGACTGTTTCTACTGTTTCTCTGTCTGCAGGACAAATTAGTGCAGAAAACATTTCTAAGGGGGAGTTAAATGTAAGGAGTTGGCTCTCACTGCTGGGAATGCGGCACCTGGCACAGAGACAGGGCTAGGCTTTGGAAAAGCCTGTTCTGGCAAGGTTCTAGCTTTGGGGAGGTTATTTCTCCCTTAGGAGATTTTTTTGTTGTTGTTGTTTTTGAGTTTCCCCAGAGCTAAAATGTCCTGGAAATGGGAAAAAGCTGCTGATGCAGAACAGACCTGCACTCACCCCGCAGCCCCAGCCGATGCCCCACAGGTACCCCCCTTACCTGCAGAGGTTCTCCCATACCAGGTGTCCCGTAGAGGTGGAAGCTTTGTGTGACAGGTGGGTTCTCCACACTCTGCTGTGGCCAGTGGGTGCAGGCTGGATTGTCCTGGCACATGGAGGAGCTGGTATGGTGCGGTGACAGCAGGTAGATCCTCCCCAACACACATTGGTGCTACCTTGGTCACCCTGGGGTGAGCCTTGGAAGAGCTCAGGCCCATTCTGCGGAGAGATGGCTTTGAAAGGAGAACACCCTCGTATAGTGTCCTCCCTGAACACAGAGAGATCTTTGTGAGCGACTGTGGGTTCCCGGAGTGCTCTGCCAGCAGCCGGGGGCTGGCTTCCGTGGACAAGCTCACACATCCTCTGCTCGCTGGTTTAAACATTGACCCATCCCCAGCCATTCCCTGGAGGGTGAGAGGCCGTCGCTGATGATGGAGAGGTGGGAGGCAGCTTGGGGAGCCAGCGCCAAGGCCTGGGGAGGGTGTGAGTCCACCTACAAGTGTTTTTTTCATCCAGGCCACAATCTCAGCTGGCCACTGGTGGACGTGGAAGTGTTTCTACAGGCAAAAGAAACTTCCAGAAGAAATCTTCCAAATTTCTTTTGGAATGAAATGCAATCCTTGGAGCTTCAGCACAAACCCACCAAGTAAGTCCTTTCCAGCTGCTTTGGAGCTGCTGCAGGGTTTTGGCCAAACACAGCAGGATTGAGGAATAAGGGAAAGATCTGTACTTCTCCATCTGCCCCCAACGCATAGGAGGGGGTTCAGAGAACACAGTTTCCTTGGAGCTGTAGGAAGCATCATTGCCAGGGTAGAGTTTGTGCAAAATATTAGGGAGGATTATTGATGCAATAACATCACTATTGCAGGGTGGGTTCTTTGTCAGGAATAGGGTCTCAAGAAGAGGTCAGAACACCTGTGGGCTCAGCTGTAGAACACATGGAGACCACCAAACAGCAGGAGTGTGAGGGAAAGCCCTCAGAACTAGTGTTCATTGAATAGAGGCTTATTGTACTGGGATTCCTGGAGTGATCCCATATAGGTTTTGAGGAACTAGAGCATTTTTTGGCTGCTTCTTTTTGGAGAGGAGTGGAAGGTGGAAAGTTGCAAAGAGAAATGAGAGTCTTGGCAGCTCCAGCACTAATGGCCAGCAGATCCAAGGATGAGCCACTTAACTCTCCCTTGATGAAAATGGAGAAATTTTAAGCTGCAAAATGCTATGGGCTGGGGATGGCACCTCCCAGGAGAAATCTCTCATCCCTGGAGCAACCCATTCAGTCCATGTTTTCAGCCGCAAAGCACCAGCCTCACTCAGGACTTTACAGCAGGGCATGCAGGGCATGAGGGAGCAGAGGAGATTTATGGGTTTTTTTCCTTCTTTTGAAATGAAAATATGAAGCAAACAACCTCCTCTCCTCCCAAGTTTCTCAGAGCTTAATTTTCCCCTTCCCCCTCTCCTGATGAGAACAAGTCATTCCAGTTAGGCAGGTAGGGGGAAATGGTGAATTAAATGCTATGATGCATGTGTCAGAGCAGTGGAAAACCCACACGGAGGTTAAAGCTGTCACCAGTTCCGCTGGTCCTGGGTGTTTCAGCTGAGTGTGATGCTGTGGTCCTGGCCCTGCTGAAGCCCTTCAGGGTCCCCCTGTCCCTGTGCCACCAAACCCCCTCTCTTGGCCAGGTTTCTTTCCAAGCCATATGTTTCCCCGCCTGCTGTCTACAACTACCTGAAGGGAGGTTGGAGTGAGGCAGTTCTTGGTCTCTTCTCCCTAGGGACTAGCAATAGGACCAGAGGAAATGGGGTCAAGTTGTACCAGGGGAAGTTCAGATTGAATCACAGGAAAAACTTCTTCGCAGAAAGAGTGGGGAGGCCTTGGAACAGGCTGCCCAGGGAGGGGGTAGAGGCACCATCCCTGGAGGGGTTCAATAAATGGGCAGACACAGTGTTTCAGGAGGTGGTTTAGTGGTTGGGGATTGTAGGGCAGATGGTTGGACTTTATGATCTTGAAGGTCTTTTCCAAACTTGGTGATTCTATGATTCCATTGTATACAGTGACTTACGAAAGGGGACTGCAAAAGGGTGGATATACCCAAGGTTGATGTTGCTGGGGCAAGTTTGGGGTTGAACTGGGTCTCCAAAAGATCCAATGGTACTGGAAGAGGCTCCCAAAATATTATCCCTTGCAACTGTTTTGTGACAGTTATCCCTTCATACTTTCACCCAACCTCTCTGGGTTGTGACTGTGCAGGGTGTTGCATGGATGCTAGAAGCTTTGCCGGGAGAGCTGTGCATGAGCAGTGATGGAGATCATGTTATCAGCATCAGTTTGACCTGCCGAGCTTGAGAGTGAGCGGTGACAGCCCCTGCTACAGCAGAACTAATCCTGTGCTAACCCCTCACTCAAAGATGCTGAATTTCTTGAGCTTGGAAAAAAGGAGACCGATGGGTGACTGCATTAATATTTATAAATAAGGAATGGGTCAGTTTCAGGAGGATGGAGCCAGGCTCTGCTCAGTGGCATCCAGTGACAGGACAAGGGGCAATGGATGTGAAACAGAAGAGGTTCCACATCAATGTGAGAAGGAATTTCTTCCTGTTGAGCTTGACAGAGCACTGGAGCAGGCTTCCCAGGGAGGTTATGGAGTCTCCTTCTCTGGGGATGTTTAAAACCCCCCTGTCCCAGTTCCTGTGCAACTGGATCTAGGGGATCCTGCTGTGGCAGCGGCATTTGGCGGGATGATCTTTCGAGGTCCCTTCCAATCCCTGATGTTCTGTGACTGTGTTATTAACTAGTTTGAATTGGCAGTAGCTCATGCAAACGGATGTTCTCTCATGGTCAGCAGTAGACTTCTCTCTCTTCCAAGGCAAGGGAGAGACAAGGTGCCCCCACTGATGACCTGAGTATCTTGTGCGTTGGGACATCAGCACTGAGACATGAGATACTACTGGCTGCAGGCACAAGAGTCAACAGAGAAGGGTCAATCGCCAGGCTAAGAGCACTGTAGTAGGTCCAGGTCCTGTGTGAAGTGGGTTTCATCACATATTTCTTAACAGCAATGAAAAATGTCACAGTGTGTTTATTCTACTGCTAATTCCTATGCTCATGTGAACATTGGCCTCTTGCAGCAATGAATTCTCCAACGTGACAGGAGAGGCTTTGGCTTTCTGCAACAACCACCCCACTTAAAGGTAATTTTATATTGGCCACTCAACACATTCAAATCCAGAATTTAGCTAGGAATAACCAGAATTTGCATCCTTTGGCCAGCAAAAGGAGACAAACAACGTAGACTTAATCCATATTGTAAAGCCACCAGCTCAGGAAGGCACGAGAGGAGAGGTGGTTTTGTTAGAAAACATTTTATTGTCGTTATTTACACCCGTTCCTTTGTCAGCGTATAAACGTAAACATTTAATATAGACAGAGATCTCTTATCTTACAGGTCACCCCCAGCCCAGAGTAGTTGTTGGGTTTAAGCATACAAGGAGTGAGGGGATGTTAAGCTATATTCACAGAATATACATCTGCGTGCAGGGAAGGTCCACCAGCCCTAAGCTAGTGGTATAGACACTGTCCCATTAGCTCTACTCCTGCTTCTTGTGTGCACACTGGAGTCTGTGATGTCGTCGGCATGATCCTCGCTTTTCTTCTCTTTCAAGCTGTTGATGAACCTCAGGGTTATCTCATCCCATTCCTCAGGGAGCAGCATCAGCAGAAACCCAATACAGATGATGATGGTGGCTCCCAACCTCACGACACTGAAGATCATTTTGTGCTTCAACAAATCCACAGCTGTGAAGAAGAAGCAACAACGTTGTCACAACTGCAGCGGGATCATCTACAGCACCAGACCAGCCTGGCACATCTTCATAACCTGCATGTGGCACCCTGGTTGTGAGGCTGGACACATCAGTCGCAATCATGGAATGGTTTGAGTTGAAAAGGACTTTAAAAGCTCATCTAGTCCAACCCTGCTGCAGGGAGCAGGAACATCTTCAAACCAGAGCAGTTTACTCAGAGCTCCAAGGTCCAACCTGACCTTGAGTTTTTCCAGTTATGGGGTTCCTACCATCTCTCTGGGTAACTTGTGCCAGGGTTTCACCACTCTCAGCATAAAAACCTCTCTTCCTTCTGTCTAGTCTGAATCTCCTTATTTCAGTTTAAAACCATCACCCCTTGTCCTGTGACAGTGGACTCTGTTAAAAAGTTGTCCCCATTGTTCTCAAAGACCCTTTGAAGGTCTTCCCAGAGCCTTTTCTTCTCCAGATTGAACAATCCTCTAGAGTGAGCAGCTCCTGGAGTTGAAAGAACAGCTTTGACCTGAGAGCCTGGTGCTGGAAGTGCCACATCTCCTCAGCACCCTCATGCAGGCTCTGAAGTAGCCTTGTACGAGTAGTTGAAGTTTCAAGGTTTCCATTTATGCTCTGACAGAGAAGGTACTTTACGGAAAATCTTTATTCTGCTGAAGCAGCCTGCTTCAGATAGTTCCTTGGGCTGCAAGGACCAGTGCTGTGGAGAGAGCAGCAGGTAGGTCAGAAAGCTGGTGCTGATGCCTCGAGGCATGACCTCGCAGATCCACAGCCAGCAACACCAGCATATCTGGGCCTTTCAGCAGCTTCTTACAGGTACTCATTGTGTCACATCTCTGACTTACATTCTCTTAAAGAGATGTTTCTGGGAAACCTTGCTCAGATACATGGAGTGCTGAGGCTATCAGGGTGGAGAGGAGACTTGGACTAGCAGACATGGGGCTATTTATCACAGTAGACCAGGTTGGAAGACAAGACCCCAAGGGATCAAGTCCAACCCTTTAAGGTAAAGAAATACAGTCTAGAGGAGATGGCCCAGCACCCTGGGAAGACTTATTTAAGAAAACAGGACTCTGAAGTGAACTTCTATGGATGCACCCTGCTCTGCTGCTACACAGTAGGTCACCACCACAGTGCTGAGCCTCAGCAGCAACCAGCAGCTTTAGGCTGCTGGCTGGGGATCAGCCTGCTCTCCACTCCATGTGGTACCTCACAGGGAGCATTCACAGAAGCTAAGGGAGACTAACTGCTTTGCAAACACGTGACAAGAGGTTTCATAGATCAAAGAAATTCATCACAGCTGGAAAAGACCTTCAAGATCATAAAGTCCACCCCACAACCCCCAACCACTAACCCCTCTCCTGAAACACCCTGTCTGCTCGTTTTAACTATGTAGACAACAAAACTGCTGTCTGCAGGCCCATGTGCTTTTTTTTCCACCACCAGCCACGGTGCTTGTACCTGCATTTCCAGGGACGCTGAGCACAGTGCCGATAGAGATCAGAATGGGGTATGTAAGCACAACCCCGACGTTAACCAGAATATTGAAAGCTAGGGAAAAACAGAGAAAATAACATGATTATGGGGAAAAAACACCAGAGAGAGGCTTTTCTCCTCCACCCTGAATCTACAGATAGGACAGATGCTCAGCACGCACACCACAATGATGTGATGGATTTTTATGGCTTTTTTTTCCATATATGAGGAAAAATGAGAAGTTCTGCATGGGGGAAGAGCTGTATGTCCTCTCACAAACTGGAACATCATGGTTATCACTCTCATTTTTCACAGCTCTGCCCAAGCTTCAGATACCAACACCCTGGTTTTGCTGCCATAAGCCATTATTTCTCCTCCTAGCAGAGGGATAGTGATCCCAGCTACTCCTCTTGGCTGAGGTTGTGTTGTCCTTGTCTTGTCCCTGTCTCCTTCACTGAGCAGGTCACCCTGTAGGTGGGACCACAAAGCAAAGATGACAGCAGCAGGGAACTTCGAAGGACAGTGAGTGCTGAAGTTATCGGTGAACTGGAAAGGTGGCAGAAGCACAAGCATTCAACCCCTTTAATTTATGGGTTGGAGTTTTCATGAGCATTGTCAGCCACAGACAATTTCCTTCAGAGATCAAAAGCAATTTCCTTCAGAGATCAAAAGCAAACTGCAGAATCCTTCCCTCTCATACCATTCCTGAGCCATTCTTCCAGCTCTGGCAGCCAGAGGCTGGTGCTGTGGCAGGACCCAGGCCCCTCCAATCACCCACCACTCTGTCATGCTAGTGAGTTCCTTCTTAAAAGGAACAGGTTTATCTACTCTGCAAGGTTATTCCCTCATGGTTGGGACTGCACACTGGGGTAGATCACTGGGTGATAAACCATCCTGATTTTGTCCCCGAGGTGCTCACAGAGCAGCTCCAGTTGTGGTCAGAGCAGTTTCAGGGTGGTCACAGTACCTCAGCCGTCAGCCCAACAATTCAGGGTGGGACACAGGCTCACAGACTGGTTTGGGGTGGAAGGCACCTCAGAGATCATCTAGTTCCAATCCCCTGCTATGAGCAGGTTGCCCAGAGCCCCATCCAACCTGGCCTTGAACACTTCCAGGGATGGAGTAGCCACAACCCTCCAGGCAACCCATTTCAGTACTGGGCAACAACTTGTTTCCATGTAATATACCTGCAGTGCAGACTACAACATCCTGAGCTATGAAATAACAGAGACTTTGCTGAAGTAAAGGACTTGGTTATAGCCGGAAAGTAAAGCAGCCCTGCCAACCTCCCTGCCACCCCATCCAACACAGAGCATGACAGGAGCCAACTGGGTATTCACAGAGCTCTTTGAAATTGGATTTACAGCAGTTGAGCTGGGTCAGAGACAGGGAAATCCCAAGGAAATTGCGTTAGGAGTGCAAGGGTGGAAAAGGGACAATTAGGCTGTTTATTCTCTGCTATTAATATTGGCGTTAAGGCTTCTTAGGAAAACATGAATCCTTTCTCAGTGGCCACCTGCTGACAGGAGACCAGATTTAATCAGTAGGATTGCTCTGCTGCAGAAGGGGAGAAACTGTTTGTGCCTGAGGTGCGTTTTGTACTGGGGAAAGGGAGAAGAGCCAGAAAAACTTTAAATAAGTTTTTAAATCACATACCTAACCAGAGCCCAGCTACACCACACAGGTAACCCCACGGCACGGCAGAGAAGGGGGACCAGTACTCTACTTTTGTAAAATACAGTATGATCGGGGTAATGGAGATGAAAATGAAATTGAAGAATCCCAGGGTAGAAACAAAATGAGCCGCTTCCCCAAAGTTTGCACTTCCAAGGAACATCTTGAACAAAACCTGCAAAGGAAAGGGAGACATGGGTTTTAGACTTCAGGGTTTCACATTTTATGCTTGTCTTGGCGTGCAAAGTCCTCCTGCAGAGTCTCCACTCCTTTGGGTTGAGTGAGTGGTACAGGGACTAGCCTGGAGGGACTCCTGATTCACACGCAGCACAAGCCTCACAGAGGATTTGTCCTACACGACCCTAAATTCATACACTTTGAGAGACCCGTGAGTCACAGGACGCTTTGGGTTGGAAGGGGCCTTCAAACCTCATCTAGCCCAACCCCCTGCAGTGAGCAAGGACATCTGCAATTACAGCAGGTTGGGAGGCAACTTCTTATCCCACTAGAGCTAACTCCAAACTTCTGCTTCTCTTTACACGGACCTCACCTTCCCTTAGCTGAAAATACACAGACAATTTTAGTCCAGCCTAAGATTCATCCCTGCCTTCTTCATCCCTGACCTTCAAGAGCAGCCACGGCTTTCAAGGAGGTGGCAGACCATCAACACATCGCCTGCGCCAGACACACACAGAACACAGCACAGAGCCGCAGTGCAGAGCAGGGATGAACCACTTGCTTGTTCATCCCCACTGAGGGACTGTGGCTCCCTGGTTCTCTTCCCTGCTGTGTAGGACCACTCCTTTGAACCAGTGTTGATAAACTGCGGCGGCAGGAAAGAATTAAAACACAATCCTAAACTCCTTGCAGCGTGGTAATGGAGATCTCATTAAAGGCTCATAAAGCTAAATAATTCTGAATGTTTGGATATCCAAAGCTCATCCAGCTCAACCTCCCCTACAACAAACAGGGCCATCACTCACCAGACCAGATTGCCCACAGCCCCATCCAACCTGACCTTGAATGGCTCCAGGAAGGAAGCCTCCACCACATCTCTAGGTAGCCTTGTTCCAAGGGTCCACCACCTTCAGAATCAAGAACTTTTACCTGATGTCTAACCTAAATCTACTTTTTTCCAGCTTCAAACCATGATCTTTGTCCTATTGTTCCCTGCTGCACTGAACAGTTCTTCCCCAGCCTTCTCACAGGCCCCTTTAGAGACTGGAAGGTTGACAATAGCTTAACATTAGTCGTTAGCAGCTAAGAACTAATTACCCTCACGGTAGATTTCCTGACATCAACTAGTGACAATGTGAAAGATGCAGGAAGGTGGAATAAAACCAAACTTTTATTTTATGGTAGTTCACTCTCTGCTTTTTTGGCTCCATTTTTGACCTCCAATGTTTAGTCACCTACCTTGTACAATGCAGATGTAGAGGCTGATCCAACAGCATACGCCACTCCGATAATGGAATCGCCCTGGAAGCCATCTGCGTAAGCCATCATTACGATTCCTGTGATGGCCATGATTGCTGCCACTATCTGCACAGACAAAGCGAAACAATGTGAAGCCCAGTGCGGTTTCATTCCGCGGCAAGAGATTGTCACTGTGTGGTGTTTTAATGAGTGTCGCTAATGCCCTCCCTGACTTCTTGCTTTCCCTTACATAGAGAAAATTAAGTAAGGTAGGGAGAGATGTAAAACATAATGCAAGCATCTGCACTGATGGATCTACAACACTGCAAATCCCCCTGGGACCTACTGACAGACCAGCCTTCATTAAGTATTTAATGAGCTGAGCACCCACTCTGGAGGTATGACTCCAAGATCAAGAGATTTTAAGACATTATGTTCCACTACACAACTAGAGAAATGATCAGGAGTGCCACAGTCTCACTTAGAATGCAGGTATTTGGGCAGCTACTCTGCCTGGACATCACTCCAGGAGAACGACCCCAGTACTGCGGGTTACCAGAGTACCAATGGGAGATCCTCCAGGCTGTTGTGGTTGTGGCTACCTGACAGCCCTGCTCAGACAGACATGACCACATGTCTTTACCAAGCCTTTACCTTTGTGCTTAGGTTTTGTTGAGAAACTCAGACAGAGCTTCTACAGACTTTCAAAGAAAAAGAAATAATTAACTGCACTGGATCTGAAATTCAAGGACCTTAAGGAAATGGTAGGGAACCCAAGGTGTTTTATTCTTCCCTCTCTTCCTAACTGCCCTCAGCAGGTAAATAAGGAGCCTAAATTTCAAAGACACTGAATACGTGGTTTCCATTGACTGCAGAGGAAAACGTTGTTTCCTCAGACCTGGGGAAAATCACAGCCCCTCTTCTGAAATATGGGAAGGGGGACATTAAATAGCTGTGAAAAATGAGAGTGATAACCATGATGTTACAGACAATATTGAAGGTTCAGACCCTGTTTTCAATTCCCAGGTATCCAGTAACTCCCACAACACCCAGTAGACAAGCAAGACAGGATCTCCCCATTCCTACAAAGGGAGAAATTAATGGGGTTGACCTCAACAGCACTAACTTCTACAAACCCTGCCACTCCAGCTGGCTCAACTGCTGAGCCAGGCAGGGCTCTTTATCTTCTTTTTGCTCCTGCAGCTCTGGTACAAATCCTGAGCCAACACAAGATGAACATTTTTGTCCTGGAGCATCTCGTTAAACTTCATTTAAAAAATACTACTAGACAAACCTAACCTTCACGTGCTTCACAGCATCATCTTCATCAAATAATGTGTCTGTCCTTTCCAAGAGCATCCTGACTTTCAGATCTCAGGTCGTTTCACCAAGAGGCCCAAAACAACCCCCAGATACTCACACTACACAGACACAAGCCAGGATGAGGCGATAAACACAAAACTCTCACAAAGTAATTTTAGCAGAGTCAGTCAATAGAGTAAATTCATATTTCAAGGGCCACATGGGCCAGGGACACAGGCCTGACTCAAGTAAAGGTGTGCACATGTTGGGGACAAATGGGAACCAATAATCAACTCCCAGGGTAGAGTCAATCTGAGACAAAAACTGTTAGTGCTCCAGGATCCCACAGATACATGAGCCAACATCGTCACCACATAATTCGTGTCCTAGGTTCAGCTTTAAGTCCTTCTTTCTCACTGTTAGCCCCATTAGATTAGCAACTGAGGCACCCAGGGACCTTTCCTGTGCTGCAGCCACAGTGCCACGATGTCACAAACTCCTGTGCATGTCTGTATCCCACCTTACCATGACATAAAGCATCTGAGCTCCAAACTCCAGTTCAAACTGCCACCTAAACTTGAAGATACCGTTGGTACCTCCAAGTTCCCCATGAAACAAAATTCCTTCCCCAAATAACACACCCTGGGAGGAGAGTCTGAGTCTCTTCATCTACAGGAGGGACACAATCACTGTCTCTGGACTTGGGGCTACATCGGTTAGCTGCTGAGGAAGAAAGAGGAGCACATTGCATTTTCCTGTGCCTAAATGGGGTTCTTGCCTTCACTTGTTAAGTGAGCTGGGTACTGGTAGACATCACTCTCTGGTGTTCATCCTGCTGAGAAGTCAGGCCACATCTGACACAGGAAACAGAACCCATCACCCGAACACAGTAACACGTATTCTGATCCTTGAGCTAACATTCACCCAAGGATCAAAACAAAGTCACAGAATCACAGACTGCCTCAGGTTGGAAGGGACCTTAGAGTTCATCTGCTTCAACCCTGTGCCATGGGCAGCAATGCCTCTCAACTAGATGTGGTTGCTCTAGGTCTCATCCAACCTGACCTTCAACACCTCCAGTGAGGGAGCAGCCAAAACCTCTGGGCAATCGCTTCCATAGTCTCTCCACCTTTGTACTGAAGGACTTCTTCCTAACATTTCCCTAAGATCACCTGGAAGAATGAGTTTCAGCCCTGTTCAGTGTGAATCTCGTTGGAGGCCTGTATCTAGTGGGGTGCCCCAGGGATCAGTGATGGGACCAGTCCTGTTCAATCTATTCATTGATGACTTGGATGAGGGATTGGCATGCACTGTCAGCATGTTTGTTGATGACACAAAGGCTGGGTGGTGTCACTGACACCCCAGCAGGGTGTGCTGTGATTCAGCAAGACCTGGACAGGCTGGAGAGCTGGGCTGAGAAAAATTTAATGAGCTATAGCAAGGGTAAGTGTAGAGTCTTACATCTGGGCAAGAACAATCCCAGGTACCAGTACAAGCTGCGGACTGAGCGGTTGGAGAGTAGTGTTGGAGAAAGGGATCTGGGGGTCCTGGTGGACAGCAGGATGACCATGAGCCAGCAGTGTGCTCTTGTGGCCAAGAGGGCCAACAGCATCCTAGGGTGGATTAGAAGAGGGATGGTTAGCAGATCAAGAGAGGTTCTTCTCCCCTTCTACTCTGCCCTGGTGAGACCACATCGGGAGTATTGTGTCCAGTTCTGGGCTCCTCATTTCAAGAGGGAAGTGGAGTTTCTGGAGAGAGTTCAGCGTAGGGCAACAAAGATGATAAAGGAGATGGAGCACCTCCCTTACGAGGAGAGGCTGAGGGAGCTGGGTCTCTTTAGCTTGGAGAAGAGGAGACTGAGGGGTGACCTCATTAATGTCTACAAATATGTGAGGGGTGGGTGTCAGGAGGATGGAACCAGGCTCTTCTCAATGTCATCTAGTGATAGGACGAGGGGCAATGGGTGTAAGCTGGAACATAGTAGGTTCCACATCAACATGAGAAGGAACTTCTTCATAGTGAGGGTGACAGTGCACTGGAACAGGCTGCCCGGGGTACTTGTCGAGTCTCCTTCACAGGAGACGTTTAAGACCCACCTGGATGTGTTCCTGTGTGACTTGGTCTAGATAATCCTGCTGTTGCAGGTGGATTGGACTAGATGATCTTTCGAGGTCCCATCCAATCCCTAATGATTCAATGAATGCTCCCCAAAAAGGTTCTCCCTCCCACCTTTGATTTAGTGAGTAGTTCATTAGTAACATAATTGTGTAACACTGATGGTCTCCTTACAGCTCATCTAAGGCACAAATACCACCCAAGTCCCAGCCTTGAAGCCCCACAGAATTCAGGCAGCAGGACCTCCAGGACCTCTCAAACATCAGCATGGCCTCTCCTGGCGGACCCAACATCACCCCTTGATCTACTATTCTGCCTGGCTGGTTTCCTCTGAGGATGCAGTACACATCTTGCCTTGCACATAAATCCAGCTGTAGCTTTTCAGCTGCAAGCGGGAACATTCCAGCTGCAATATTTCAAGCGCTGCCTCTGACAGGGTGAAGCATAAAGGTGCAGTGTGGTTGGTTATCACAGAACCAGAGGATATTAGAGACTGGAAGAGACCTCGAAAGATCATCTAGTCCAATCCCCCCAACACCACAGGATCCCCTAGATGCACAGGAACATGTCCCAGTGGGTTTTAAATGTCTCCAGAGGAGGAGACTGCACAATCCACCTGGGCAGCCCATTCCAGCGCACTATCACACTCACTGGGAAGAAGTTCTTTCTCATATTTATGTGGAACCTCCTCTGTTCCAGCTTACACTCGTTGCCTCTTGTCCTATCATTAGATACCACTGAGCAGAGCCTGGCTCCATCCTCCTGACACCTACCCTTTCCATATTTATAAACATTAATGAGGTCACCCGTCAGTGTCTCTCTTTCCAAGCTCAAGAGACCCAGCTCCCTCAGCCTTTCCTCATTAGGGAGATGCTCCACTCCCTTCATCATCTTTGTGACTCTGCACTGGACTCTCTCAAGCAGTTCTGTGTCCTTGAACTGAGGGCTCCAGAACTGGACACAATATTTCAGATTTCTGCAGAGCAGAGGGGAAGGAGAACCTCTCTTGATCTACGAACCAGCCCCTTTCTAATCCACTCCACCACTTCTGAGGGAAAGGATTGAGATTGAATACTCAGACATGCATCGCTCAGGCCCAGTGAGTCCTTTCCATGTATTAGTGGAAATTATGGGATCCATCACCCCCAACAGGAGATTCTCTTCTACTGGGGAAAAAAACACCTTCCCCGTGTGACACCAAAATTAGAGAGTTTCCTAATTTAATCAAATATTTAGAAAGCTAAGCACTGTATTTCCTCCCTGAAACAACTGGAAGGATGGGTATTTACGGAGCATCACCTCAGGAGGCTTTAGATAAATAAGACCTGACACTGGAAAACAGCGAGAACATCGTTTAGGTTCCATGTGCAAAGCTCTTCCTGCGAATTTTACAGCATGGCTCCAGCACAGATGACCTCTGCCCAGCAATTGTCATGGGTCTGCTGGAGAAACCCGAGAGTGCATCCCACAGGCTCACAAGAAGCAGCAAGGTCACAGCGAAGCTACACTGCTTATTGTAGCTGACTGCTCGTTAAACAAGGCTTTTAATTAATGGAAGAGGGTTGCAACTTTCTTTTGGAGCCTCCTAGGTAAAGAATTAGCCTGCTGCTTTTGGCTCTGGTTTGGTTTTTTCCCCTGGAAGAGAGCAAGGCCAACCAATGTATCACTCAGGTACTAATTTTCCCCAAGAGAAACACAGCATAAAATGAGGTNACGAACCAGCCCCTTTCTAATCCACTCCACCACTTCTGAGGGAAAGGATTGAGATTGAATACTCAGACATGCATCGCTCAGGCCCAGTGAGTCCTTTCCATGTATTAGTGGAAATTATGGGATCCATCACCCCCAACAGGAGATTCTCTTCTACTGGGGAAAAAAACACCTTCCCCGTGTGACACCAAAATTAGAGAGTTTCCTAATTTAATCAAATATTTAGAAAGCTAAGCACTGTATTTCCTCCCTGAAACAACTGGAAGGATGGGTATTTACGGAGCATCACCTCAGGAGGCTTTAGATAAATAAGACCTGACACTGGAAAACAGCGAGAACATCGTTTAGGTTCCATGTGCAAAGCTCTTCCTGCGAATTTTACAGCATGGCTCCAGCACAGATGACCTCTGCCCAGCAATTGTCATGGGTCTGCTGGAGAAACCCGAGAGTGCATCCCACAGGCTCACAAGAAGCAGCAAGGTCACAGCGAAGCTACACTGCTTATTGTAGCTGACTGCTCGTTAAACAAGGCTTTTAATTAATGGAAGAGGGTTGCAACTTTCTTTTGGAGCCTCCTAGGTAAAGAATTAGCCTGCTGCTTTTGGCTCTGGTTTGGTTTTTTCCCCTGGAAGAGAGCAAGGCCAACCAATGTATCACTCAGGTACTAATTTTCCCCAAGAGAAACACAGCATAAAATGAGGTGCTGTAGTAAAGAAACTTGTCTCCAGGGTATACTCAAGCATTTTTTGGGAAAAAATGCCCTCAAACGACTCGATACCTACCTAACAAACATTAATGTCACTTCACAGATGAAACTCAACTAGGAGCTCGACCATGCAAACACATCAGCATGTTGCTAAATCTAAACTACTCGAACATGTGATGTCTTTTAACTATTTGTGCTCACTCGGAGCCAAGGCTGTCTGGACATGGAACGTGGATATATTATTCATCTGTGAGATGTTCACAAGAGTCCAAGCAAAGACAATTACGTTGCAGACTGAGACTGTGCTGTTTCCTTGTTCAGGACAGAAGGCACTCGAGATACCTGTGGTCTACCTGCACTGCTTCTAGCTATTCAGTCGTTACTGTGTATACCCTTCTCATATGAATACTCTTCCTCCAGCTGGGGTTTTTCTCTCTTGGGTTGGTTGCGAGCTTCCTCCCACACATCTCCAAGTGGTTCTCACTGCAGACCATGGTCTGGGGGCAGCTCAGACACAGCCAGGGCAGCCAAACCTTTGCATGCATGCAACCCACTTCTGCAGAAGTGCTGACTTGCACTTCCATCAGCAAGATTATATCATACCATAAGGTGGCCATCAAGCCAGGTTTGTCTTTAGACAGCCCATCTGGAAATCCAGCCCTCCAGCTGCTTTCCACAGTGTGAGGGAGCAGTGTGCTGACACACAGCCGGGGGATCAGAGAGCCATTGGGCACCTGGCCAGGAGCTCTTGTGTTCCTGTGGGCATCTGCAGGCAGTTCGGAGACTGCTTACAGCAACATCAGGTGAGCAGGGAGCTGGTGATGCTGGAAATCTGCTGCAGAGCCGCAGAGCCTTGATGACTGCTGGTTCTCAAGCCCAAACAGATGAAAGTTGTCTCAAGTACAGAGGTGCTGGCTACAGCCCTACAGCGACAGCTCTGAAGTTCTGGAAGAGCTGCAAGGAGCCAAGCTCCTTTGAGCTCCTGGGCACCAAGCACTCTCACAAAACACTGGCTCAGAGTATACGATTAAGCCCTTATTTCTTTTCGTCTCCTTACTGTCCAAATAACCTAATTATAATCTCCCTTGGAGAGGCCAGTGGGTGAAAGCAGCAGCCACACTCAGAGCGCTAAAGGCCAGGTGTGAACTGCTTTGTCCTAGTTTAGTTCTTAAACACTCTCCTGCACAGTTATTAACATTATTAAGTGTTCTTCTGGCAGCAGGGCTGCTGGAAAACACTGCTCATTACGTTTTAGCACTCTGCACCCACAATCTGCCAGTTAACAGCTAAAAAGCAGCTTCATTTATGTGCAGGATTTGCTGCTCACTTCTTCTGCCAGGTTTGTCTCATGCAAAGCTCATGGCATTCACAGCATTAATATCGCTGCATATTTAGTGTTTCAGTCTGTGAAAAATAACCAGTAACTGAAAATTGCATTTTTCATGTAGGTTTCTTTAAGAGAGCAGGCAAGAAAAATGCAAGAGCTGTCTTTGTTCTTCTCGGAAGAGGTTGCTCCGGGATAAAAACCAACTTCCAGGGTACAAAATTTCCTAGGTTTTTTCAGATGGAAGCTGAGGCGATCAAGGGACAGAGGAGGGAAGTTTCTGTTCCCATTAATTTACAGGTTCCTGGTTTTTTTTTAAGCTGGAACCTCAGGCAATCAAGGACAGAAGATACTGTTTCTGTTCATTTCTGTAGAGAAACTGACAAGATTTCAAATCCTGCTTCTGTTTTCAGTTAGTCATCAGCAGGCTGAGGGGAGGTCACATTTACCTGGTGCTTCTGTACTTTAAATTGCATGTGAAATAGATAGTGAACCACAAAATCACTCAGGTTGGAAAAGACCTTTAAGATGATCACGAAGTCCAACCAATAACCCTGCTCTACCAAGTTCACCACTAGACCAGATCTTCAGCACTGGAAGATGAAATGGCATTTCTTCTCCTTCAAGGGCACTGTGGCTGAGGTCTGTGAAAGGCAGGTTCCCCTTCTCCTTTACCTGGCCTGGAAAGATCCTCCACTGAGCCAATGGGACAAAATTCTCCTGGCAGATGCCAACCCAAGATTTCACTGATGTGGTGGCACCCATGTCTTGAGGTGAAAAATTTGCCGGTGGATGCTCCAAAATCTAGATCAGATGCTTGTGAGACAGGATCACAATATCACAGTGGACCTGGTTGGAAGGGACCTCGAGGATCATCCAATCCAACCCCTTAAGCAAAAGAAATTCTGTTTAAATGGGATGGCCCAGCACCCTGTCAAGCTGAGCCTTAAAACTGTCTAAAGTTGAGGGATCCACTATTCCTCTTAGTGGAAGACCATTCCAGTGCCTAATTGCTCTCACAATGTACAACTTTCCTCGGGGTCCAATGGGAACCACCCCAGGAGCAACCTGTATCCATCACCCTCTCCTTTCTATAGGAGTCCTTATGAAAAGAGTATCTCTATCTTCTTGGTCGCCACTTCATATGGCAGGTCTTCTAGTCCTTTGATCATCCTCATGGCTCTTCTCTGGATCCTCTCCAGTCTTTCAGCACCTTGTTTGCATACAGGGGACCAGGATGCCTTTTTCCTTTCACTTCAGGACCCTTCTATCACACTATTCATTGGAAAAAGCTGCTGTGCTCATGTTTTAACTATCAAACTCATTTGGATGGGTGCTCTGATCCATCATACTTTCCATGGGGCTTAAATTCAAGTACTAGTAGCCCCTTTTGGTCACAGACTTCACATCTGGTCCCAGCCAGGCCATACTGGAACTTCAAGGTGTTTGGTAGTTCAAGCAGGATTGTATCCAACACCACCACTAGGCCTTGAGTCATTTCAGTGGGGAAATCTGCATCAGCAGATCTGGCAGAAAGTCAGGCTACTCCGAAGCCAAAGGTATAAAGTCAATAGTTCAACTTGTGGCAGATTAGGAGATCTATGCATGTAAAATTCCAGGAAGAACACTTGCTTTCCCCCAGATCTGGGAACACATCATGGTGCTGGGGTTCTTTTCCTTCTTTTTGCAGGGTCAATATTAACACTTTAGTGCAAAAGACACCTTCATGCTAAACAGCTGCTGTTCCTTTTAAAACAAATTTGGCATACAAAATCACAGAATCATTTAGGCTGGAAAAGACATTTAAGATCATCAAAGACCTTTAAGATAATCACATGCACACACATATGTGTGTGTGTGTGTGTGTGTGTGTGTGTAAAAATAGTGTGGGATGAGAAAAATACACATCAAGAACAGCTACCCACCCAAAGGAGGGAAAAAACTGCGTTGGTTAGAACCTAAGCATTCATCACGTGGCTTGAAATAAAATTAACTAACTGTACTTCAGCACTGTAACCCAAGACAGAACAGGTTTATCCCAAACCAGAAATCTTCCCATTCTAATTAATCTGACTACACTTAGCTGAAATAACTTCTCAAAATTCCCACATCGAATTACTTTGGGAGTCTGAGATCTCTAAGTGATGCTCAGACTTCGGTTTGCATCATATAATGAGATGAGAAATGGTTTCACGGTACATATATAGACACCATAATGGGGCAGCAGGATAATTTATGGATTTAAGGGCAGTTATGAACACGAGAGGGCTGAGAATCAGTCACATCCATACCCTTGCTCCCATGAACCTGTCCTTCAGCACAATCCACGAAAGCAAGAAGACAAAAGCTTTGTTACAACAGAAAAGGGCTGAGACGTCTGTGGCTGTCAGCTTCTTTAAAGCCAGTAAGTACAGGTAGTTAGTCAAAGTCCACAGAATAGAAAAGGGAGCAGTCCTTTTAAGAAAAAGTTTCAGTGTCAGACCATCTTCACCAAAAATCCGACTGCATTCCCTGTGGAGAGAAAAGAGTTTAAAACTCAGCCAGGTTTTTCCTTAGCAAACATTCATTAAGACTTTGATCGCGGTCGATTAAGTGCTTCTCCTGACAACTCCACACACCCAATAGGAATCTCGTGCTTAATTCACAGAGAGAAAATAACCCACAAACAGAAATGAAGGAACTTACCTGGAATAACCACCCTCTACGTGACAATAATCCCAGGGACTCACACACAGAAATGAAGGTTATCTAGAATGCAGTGACAGCTCTCCTGCCCATGAGGCCAGGAACAGAGGGATTATAACAGCTTTTTTTTTCTCTGCAGCTTGATGGGTTTTTTTCTTGCTTTGCTCCACAATCTGGTTTTTATTCTTATTGAAATACATTCTTCACACATGGCCAAGTAACCTTTAAGGGTTGGCTGGGGACTCTACAAAACACTGCCAGACACATCAGCATGGTGGGAAAGGAAGCCACCAGCCAGGGGTGCTGAGCCAGTCAGACATGAGTTTAACTCTTGTCAAAAAGACAAGAGCCCTTAAAATAAGCAGGGAAAGGGAGGGAGGAGTATTTAAGAGCTTTATTTTATTATGCAGTGATAAGTTGTGTTTGCTCTGACATACTTCCTTATGGATTAAACTGGAAACAGAATCTCTAGCTATGTCACACAGACACTGTGTCACACACAGCTTGAGTTGTTTGTTTCTCAGGATTTCATTGAAGGGAAGACCCTCAGAAGATGTTTCATGGTTAAAGGGATTCCATGAGATACTGCCAGTATACCTCATTTCCTGACACAGCAGCTCTCTGCCACCTGTTTAAAACATGACAAGTCCCACACACAAATGCTTCAAACAACCCAAATGTCAATGGAGTGAACCAAGGTACCACCAAACTGCAACACTTCCTTGTGAGGAGGCAACATTAAGGAATTAACTGAAATGCCATGAGGCCTCAGGGCCCCGAAACAGTCACAGCAAATAAGGTTGTGTTTGGGAGACGGATAAAACACTCATTGTGTAGAACACTAGTAATTTCATTAATTAGTAACTTCAAAGAATGCACCTCAAAGCAAAGTTAAAATCACTTTTAGTTTGGGGAGAGGGTATAACTATTAAAGACAAAGCCAAACCACAATAGAGACAGATCGTTCTCAGGTCTTCTAAAGCACTTCTAGTAATTATGGGAAATTCTACTATTAGAAATTTTACAGGCTTTCTTACAATTAATAACAGAAACTAGGACTCTTGTTTCAAGGAAAAGAGAACAACATCTGTGTGATACAAGAGATGAGCTCTGTCGTACTTCACCATTTTCATTCCCTGCAGCTGCTACAATGACCTGAGGTACAACGTAGTCCTTTCTGGCAAGAACCACTTTCTTTCTAAAGCTCTGTGACAAAGAAGTTAACACCCAGGCAGGTGTGTTAAATCTGCTAATTATCTCCTTCTCTGTGCTTCACCTAGAGTTATCAGACATCAGCCCATTCTCCTAAGATCAGCACAGAAAGGTTACATGTAGCAAGAGGCTCCCAGTTGTGTGTGTAATTTCTCTGAGATGTAAAGCAAATACTCTGTGGAGCAAATAAATCCATTCTTCAGTGATTGAAGGCTTTTGTATCACTGATTTTAAAAGAAGTTTGTGGTGATGGGTTTCCTTGTGTGAGCATGGACCCACTGGCAGGTAGCACAGACCTTTACAAGATGCCTTTTCCTCCATGAGACTTAGGAGGATGCAGAGGGTGACTCTGAGCCCAGACTGTCAAGACCTGCATGGCCAGTGGCTGTGTCATTACATGACTGCAAAGACAGGATGTCCCAGGATGACAACAGGAACAAGTTCTTTAGTGTGTGGGTGGTGA
>VXBP01007621.1:3812-18246 GCA_013400115.1 Rhinopomastus cyanomelas
GGGGGATATTGTGGCCAATACTCAGCTCAGAGTATTGAATCTCCTCCAAAAGCTACTTGACTGTTTAAGCTCCTCAAGAGAGGATCTTTGACCAACAGATTGCCTAGCCCTGTGCTGAAAGGACTCCATGACATTCACTGTCTGACTCTACAAACACCCCTGAAAACCTTCACCAGTCCTTACTAGTACAACAGTCCATGCCTTTGTTTTTAAATCTATAAATCTTCAATACAATAATGTTTAGGCTCATTAGACCTAAAGACAAAGAGTTGAATGAGCCTAGACAGCATTTCATCTAGCTGTTACATTCTTGGAAATCTAGACATTATTTTACACCTGCAATGAAAATACCAACGTTAGTGTCCTACTAATGATTACTGTTGGTTTGGGGAGTTTTCTCAGCAAACTTAGGTACTGACAAAAGGAAAAGTAAGAAAATTTATCCTTGCACATCTCATCATCTCTTATTTTTACCGTATTAAATCGCATTAGCTAACTTACCATATTGTTGGTGGTTCAGAACCTTCTACTTCCAAATAATCATATTTTTCTTCCATCTGGAAATCTGTAAATATGAGGGAAATAGTATCCCCAGGCTCTGCCACAATTGTCCACGTGCAATCTGCATTATTATGATATTCGTTAGGAAAGTTGGGGCTTGAGATGATACCGCTGGATCCTCTCATAGTTCCTCCACATGCATCCTCAGCTGTTAAAAAAGTATCATAAATGTCATTAAGGTCACCGCTTAGAAACGTCTAGTTTCTTGCTGAGAATACAAGCTCATTATATAATCAGGTAGAAACACTAAAACATACACTTTTTTTTTTATTTAATCTTATTTACCATCAACTAAACACAACAAAGCCAAGGAACATCACGTCACAGGTTTGACTCCTTTACGTTGAAAGGAATAACAATTTATTATAAAGATAATAGTTTTGTTTTCATATAATACTGACAGTCAGGAGAATTAATGTGAATTGGTACTTCACAGAATTAAAGTATTATACTTTATAGTGTTATTTATATTATAACATATATACTTTTAGATACGATACAGATGCACACAATACACTAATTCAGTGAATGAAAATGCCCATTAAAACAATGGTTTAGCATGATTTCTAAATATTGATTTAAATAGGTTTCATCAAGTACTGATTTGAAAAAGTTCTCCTAGGTAAATTTTCATCGCTTATGTAAACTGGAAAAACAAACAGCATGAGAAGTAGCTTAACAACTTAAAAACAGAAAATTGGGAGTTTCATGAAGACTAAAGAGCTTTCTTTCAGACTTAAAAGTGCTGTTGTAAAACACTGCCCCACTAAGTTTTTCGCATTTCAGAAATTAAATCTAGAGGAACAATCTGGAGGATCCTAGCTTATACCTCTATGAAAACCCTGCTCACTACAAACATTGCTATACTTTCCAGACACTTCCAAGAATGGAGTGGCTGCATTTAAAACCACAGATGGTGTCCATGAGTAACAGCCATTACTTCTGAGCCACAGCTCTCTAGAGATTTTTGCCAAAAAGGAATTTTCTTACCGTCAAAAATACTTGGCCCAGATAAACCATCATGCACCTTTTTCTGATTTGTGTAGCAAACTCCAAATACAATTAATAAAATTAATCCTAACTACTTTTAAGTGCCTAAAAGATAACTAAGGGCACAGATAATGAATGATCGTGAAGATTAATCTTCATCAGGTGAAGATGAAGGCCCATCTTTATCAATATAAAAGTTCAATAATGAGATGAGAACAAGAAAGAAAGAGAGGAAATATAGTCTTTGCAGTGATTTCCGTACAGACCCCTAAGAATCCCTCACTACCTTTCCATAACTTTCTGAATTAGCTGTCAAACCACTGAGGAAGCAGTCCTCAGAGAAAACTGAGTACTTAACACTACAATAACTGCAATCAAATTGTGATATCTAAACAGCAGTTAAGCACCTAAATGCCTTGAAAGAATTGTGTACCCATCCCTGCTCTTTAATTTCAGACAGGACTCAGTTAAGGCTTGATAACCTGATGTTTTCACAGTCAGACTCGATGGTCTTAAAGGTCTGTTCCAGCCTAAATGACTGTGGTTCTGGGATCATTCAACTACGAATACATAGCTGACAGTGACGCCACAAATAAAGGAATCCACTTTTAAAATACCTATTTCAGAATTTCAAATTAAATTTATTTTCTCACCTACTGGGGAAATATATCGAACCTACCAGCTTGCAAATGTGATACCAAGGCATAAATGCAAGAAATACAGAGACTGCCAAGATGTCATTTTCCCAAACACACTTCTCTGATCTCAACCATATGCTGAAAGGGGAAGATTTTTCAAAGCGATATGCAAGTGAGGACTTAGCTTTCAAGGTATTAGGAATTCAAATTAAGATCCCTATTTGAATATGCATAAGGGTTCTCATGCAGAGGGAGTCTCACTGATATTATTATGTGAGTTATGATTATGAGAGCACAAAGGTTTTGAGATTTAAGGTGTGTTTTTTGCTTTTCATGGCACAGACTTTTTTACTTATATACATAGAAACATGCATTTGCTGTGGGTTTTGGGGTTTTTTAAAAACTATATTTTTAACATTTCTATAAAAATTAATGTGAAATGAGTATGCATTTAAAAAATCTTCTGGTAAAAATTCATCTCATAAAATGGTAAGGTTTATTTTCTAACCATTTCCCTGGTTAGCTGCTCACCGTTCCTTGTTCATAATAGATTTTGAAAACATATTTCTCCTGTTAGTCTTATTTAAATTTGAATTTCTGCCTATCAAGGCTGTTACATAAATATTTGAAGCGTAGTTTTCAAGATAGATGATCAAAGACAGGCAATGTTGATTTATAAACCGTGGATTCATGGATTTCAATGAGAATCCAATGAGACTGCATGGCAGATCAAGCTTTAATCTGCCACACGGCGTATCGCAGCATCTTATCTATCCAGATATTTATAGTGTACTGAACAATGCATAACTCAGCTCATCACACAGTAACAGATGTCTGTTATGTTTTCTTGTAAAGAATATGAGGAAAAAAAAAACCTAAGAGGCAACTTTCAGAGTCTAAACAATGATCTTTACTATAGCAAATAAAATTTCTGAGCAAGCCAATATAGTTTTGAAGAAACACACCAAGGAAAGCTGATTAGAATTTTACAGAATTTATATCGTTGCCTAAAACATCAAGTTCCAGTTAGGATGACAGGTACCTGTTATACAAAATTACCATTTCTCCAAAATTGCTGAATGTATAATAGACAGAAATATTTGACAAAACTCTATGATGAACACATTTTAATCTTTAGTAAGAGTTGCCTTCTGACAACTTTTAAATCTTAGGAGTTGTTCTTATATGAGATATTCCACAGAATTCTCCTTCAGAAACTTATGACTCAATAGTTGCACGAGTGTCTGCTTTGCTGGACCCAAAGAATGGTGGTGAATGGACTTAAATGCAGTTGGTGACTGGTCACAAGTGATGCCCTCCAGGGCTTAGTATTACAGAACCATAGATGACAGAAGCATTGAGGCTGGAAAAGACCTCTAAGATCATCAAGCCCAGCCCATGTCCTAATATCACCACAATCATGCAGAACAGGGCACTACAGGCCATATCCAGTCTGTCCTTAAGCACCTCCAGGGATGAGAACTCCACTACTGCCCTGGGCAGTCCATTCCACTATGTGATCACCCTTTCTGTGAGGAAGGGCTTTCTAAACGTCCATCCTAACCCTCCTTTGGTGGCTTTAGGCCTTGACCTCTCATTGCCTGGGAGAAGAGCCCAACCCTTATCTTATTACAACCTCCCTTCAGGGAGTTGCAGAGAGGGAGAAGGTGCCCTCTGAGCCTGCTCTTCTCCAGGCTAAACACCCCCAGCTTCCTCAGCCTCTCCCCATCAGACTTCCCTCTAGTCCCTTCATCAGCCTAATTCAGGCCACTTGTCTTTAATATCTATCAATGATCTAGATGAGGGAATCCAGTGTACTGTCAGTAAGTTTACAAGTGACTCCAAGTTGGATGGGAGTGTTGATCTGCTTGAGTCACTTTTCTTTCTCTAACTGATCAGGATGCGACACCTGAGTCCAGACCATGCCTTTATCTAACAATGACTCTTAAGCTCTGCACTGTTGCTTTACACTTCCTTTGGATTTAGAGGTAAGAAGAGAGTTTAAATACCTCTCTGTAGTCAGTATCAAGATAGTCCACAGGAGGTACACCACCTTTTCTGTAGTGACCTGTAAAAGAAATCTAATACTTGTGCCTTTGGCAGCTCTGATCATACCTGTGTGACAAGAGTAACATGTGTCTTCTTTCTCAACACTCTAACTTATCTGTCTCTGAACTGTTTTGTGGTAAATCCTATTGAATTAAGACCTGAGCAACAAGTACAGTGTAATTTTTTGCAGCTAAGTTTATAAGGTGGAACCAAATCCTTTATGAGTTGAAAGGTTTATCTGCAGGGTAATTTCATAGTGGGTATGGACATAACACACTAAAGTCACTGTATAGCAACAGCAGCTATTGCACAGAAATACTAAGTGAATTATCATTCTTCTCTTTTCTGAAACTATTAGATCCACACTAATAATGGTCAAACTCTTAAGAGTTACATTAAGGCAGCAATAAGTTCTTGGCTTTATTTATATTTAACAATTCCTCTTCGTAATGATTTCAATTGTGTCTTCAAATAAGACTTATACCTGTGAGGTATCACTGTGAAGGATTTTTATTACACTTGCAAAACACCCTGCATTTTAAACTCCACTCCTGAATGTGATCTGTGACTACTGTTTTACCAGAAGGGAGAATCAGGAGTTAACCTTTTCTGTCAACACTTTCTCAGCCAATTTACAATGACTGCTTTGGCAGCTCTTTTCTCCTGTTTGCCAGAATTTATCAAACTTAAGTCTGCTTGCATTCGAAAAGTTCACAGACACTTTCAAATTTGGAAAACTAAAATCAGAACTCGAAGGAAAGATTTTTACACCACAGAAGCATTTAGAAAGAAGACATTCAGTGTCCTACTTGAGAGACGTACAAAGAAGTTACTCAAGAAGTTGAATCTATCTCCTTTCTGTATCCACAAGCCTCTGCCACATATCTCATCCTACTGCCAGATAGTTCCTACTCCATGTGCTTCCAGGCTGGTGTTCCATTTCTATAGTGCTGATTCCTATCAGCCATGAATGAAAGAAAACTCTTCATTTCAGCAAAAGAAGGGAGGGATGTGGTGGTGGTAGTGCTCTTAAAATGTGGTTTTATTCTCATTATCCTACCCTGATATGGTTGGTAATAAAGTAAACCAATTTCCCCAAGTCAAACCTAGTTTGCTCATGACAAACTTTCATGCTCACGGGTGAGTGATCATTCTGTCCTTATCTCAGCCCATGACCTTTTTCTCTCCCCTGTTCAGTGAAGGAGGGGCTGATATGGTGGTTTGTTGGGCACGTGACATCCAATAGGAAAGACATAGGAACACTGGACTCTGGTGAGACCCCACCTGGAGTACCACATCCAGTTCTGGAGCCCTTATTGTAAGAAAGATGTGGACATGCTGGAGTGAGTGCAGAGGAGGGCCACGAGGATGATCAGAGGGCTGGAGCACCTCTCCTATGAGAACAGACAGAGAGTTGGGGCTGTTCAGTCTGGAGAAGAGGACACTTGAGGTGAGCTTATTGTGGCCTTTCAGTATCTGAAGGGGCCTACAAAAAGGCTGGAGAGGGGCTTTTTAGCATAGCAGGTAGCAACAGGACTTGGGGGAATGGAGCAAAGCTGGAGATGGGTAGATTTAGACTGGATGTGAGCAGGAAGTTCTTCACTGTGAGAGTGGTGAGAGCCTGGAATGGGTTGCCCAGGGAGGTGGTGGAGGCCCCATCCTTGGAGGTGTTTAAGGCCAGGCTGGATGGGGCTGTGGCCAGCCTGATCTAGGGTGGGGTGTCCCTGCCCATGGCAGGGGAGTTGGAACTGGATGATCCTGTGGTCCCTTCTAACCCAGACTGACTGTATGACTTGGTCTGGGTGATCCTGCTGTGTCAGGGGGATTGGACTAGATGATCTTTTGAGCTCCCTTCCAATCCCTAATGATTCTATGATTAGAGAGGCACCTTGGTGATTTGGGGTTGGTATCACGTGACATACACAGCTGAAAAAAACTGTATCAGTTCAGGTTTGGAAGAGTTTGGGGAGAACTTTCTGTTGTTTTCAACTAGTTACTGAGAAAGTACAAAAAAAATAGATCCAGTTTCCTCTAAAAGGTGCACAGTGAAAGGACAAGAGAATGAAAACAAGCAGGAATGTGGGAAATTCTGATTCAATATAAGGAAAAAATTTTCCGTGAGGTCAGATACTGGAACAAGTCTGGAATCTCTCTCCTTGGGGATATCCAAAACTCAACCAGACATGATCTCAAGCAACTTCTTGTAGTTGACTTTCCTTTGAGCAGAATGTTGGAGTAGAGGACTCCACACCCCTCTTTTAAGCAAAGTAATATGACTATTCTATGATTTATCGTAACACCAGACATTTGGCAGACTATAAGTGCTTTATTTTCTGTTGTGGCCTTAAGTATAGCCCAGAAAATAAATCCACTATAGACCTATTGAAGGCATCCCTCATGTCCTGCCTATTCAAAACCCAGCTAAACACCAGTCTTGTTAGTAGCTTCATTTAAGTTGATCTTACAGGAGGTTTTAAACTCTTTTGTCATTAAACAGCCTTCCAAAAATTAACGTTATTAAATAGTGGCAGTGTTAATATGAAAATGAATTCTCATCTGAAGAAAGGCACATTTGAGAAGCTTTAAAAAGATCTGCTTACACTCTTCAAGAACTATGGAAATTCAGAGATGAAGTAAACAAGTCAGTAAGCTGATTGAAGTCACTTGTTATGGAACTGAAGTTGTAATTCTTCTTTAATTAAATATTTGTTCTTTCTATAAGTATGACAAATAGCAGTTTTGGTCAATTTTCTTCCTTCACCCTCAGTAAATGAATTGACATGTTCTCCCTAATGTAAAACTGCCTAAAATTAGGATGCCAGCAGAAGGACAGAACATTTGGTCCCCAGAATTTCAGAGTTTATGAGAAGCAATACATTCCATTTAACCAGATGATGAATTTCTTCTATTTACTGTACCATTTGAGATGAAATGCTTCTGCACAATACAAACTAAGTAAAGAGAGGCGGGGGGGTTGGAGGAAGACACCAGAGAAAGGACTTCTTGGAGGCTTTGATAAGGTTGTTGTTTCCATGGAAACACTGTCACTGTGCTAGATAGAATCCTCCAGGGAACTGGTGATCAAACAATGCAAGTCTTCCTAATTGTCTACCAACAACTTGTTTTATGTTCACTAATACCATGTTATATTTCCTGAGAAGTAGACAGGAGATATATCATAAATAAAAGGCAAGCAATAGAACAGATATTAGAACCTTACACAGTAGGACAAGGTGATATTTTAGGTTGACTTACACCAATTCTAAAATTGCACCGTTTGAACGTATAAATATACACAAAACTCATGTTAAATAAATAAATAACACATTAAATAATATAGATGGAAATAAATCCAAATTTTAGGAAACAGCATACTACACAGTATGCCAAATCACTCTAAAAAACCTGCATGTACTCAAGCTGAATTGAACCAGCCATCTATTACATAACAAAGTGCCACTGTCTTGCATCTGAGCCAGGACAATCCAAGCACAAACACAGGCTGGACAGAATATGGACTGAGATCAGCCCTGAGGAGAGAGACTTGGGGTTGCTGGTTGATGAAAAGCTCAACATGAGTCATCACAACCCTGAAGGTCAACCATATCCTGGGCTGCATCAAATGATACGTGGCCAGTAGGTTGAATGAGTTGATTCCCCCTCTGCTCTCATGAAAGCTCACCTGGAGTACTGCATCAGGCTCTGGAGGTCCCAGAGAAAGGACATGGACCTGTTGAAGCAGGTCCAGAGGAGGGCCACAAAAATGTTCAGAGGGCTGGAACACTTCTCCTACAAGGACTGGCTGAGAGAGTTGAGGATTATTCAGCCTAGAAAGAGAAGGCTCCAGGGGACCTCATTGTGATCTTTTTGTATCTGAAAGGGGAGTAAAAAAAAATCTGGAGAAAGAATTTACAAGGGCTTCTAGTGATAGGATGAGGGGTAATGGCTTCAAACTAAAAGAGAAAAGACTTAAATTAGCTATTAGGAGGAAGTTCTTCCCTGTGAGGGTGCTGAGGCACTGGAACAGGTTGCACAGGGAGGCTGTGGCTGCTCCAACCCTGGAAGTGTCCAAGCCCAGGATGAATGAGGCTCTGGGCAACCCGATCTATTGAAAGGGGGATTAGAACCAGATGATATTAACATCCCTTCCAACCCAAACCATTCTGTGATTCTATGTTGGTGGTGTCAAAACAATCTACACAAAGAGAACAGCACTGAACTTTTATATAAAACTCAGAATAATCTCACTTTTATGCATTTATCTGTACATTTAACAGAAGAAATAAGCTGTATGTCCACATATGCGCGCATAAAACTTTAGACTTCAGATATAAAAAATGTCTTCATCACACACAGTGAACTTAAAATTGCTGTCAGAGAGTTGAGTCCTGAAATAGAGCACATATCAGCTCTGGAAAGTTGTTGTCTTATGCCTATGCCTTAAGACAGGACTGTCCTGAGTTCTTGGCTTTCTTTAGGGCTGCCTAAAAAGAGGGTTGTAGCGAGGCTGGTGGTGCTGTCTTCTCTCAAATTGCTAATGATAGGACCAGGGGAAATGGTCTCAAATTGTGTCAAGGGAGTTTTAGATTTAATCTTAGGAAGAAGTTCTCTGCTGAGAGAGCAGGCACTGGAACAGGCTGCCCAGGGATGTGACAGAGTCCCCGTCACTGGAGATGTTTAAAAGATGAGTAACTAGAGCACTTGGGGCCATGGTCTACACGTTAGGGAGACACTAGGATGAGGGCTGGACTTGATGATCCTAGAAGTCCTTTCCAGCCATAATGATCCTATGATTCCATGATTACTTTAGTCTTACTCCTTGCTGAATTTTCATGCTTATACTTATTAGGCAGCTCTGTAAAATGGATTTTATTTGCACCTCATTTCCAGATTCTACAAAATGCTCCAGCTTGCACAGTTCTGCTTTGCTTGTCAAATATTTGTTGACATTGAATACTGTCAATTGCTTTCTGAATATTTCATCTATAGTGTTACAAAATAAATTGCACCAAGATTTGCAGCCTCTGGGAGGCTGCTACAACACCTTGAAAATTAGATGTTGACTGTTTACCTACCTGCTGGAAGTTTCCAAGACTTAATCTGTTCATTTATCTTCATTTGCTATTTTGGTTTGCTTTAGATTTTCAAATGAAGCTGAAGTGGTAGTTTAACAACATGAAATCTTTGGAAGTAGCTATGACAAATGTTATTCTTAGACATGAACAGTTTGTCTTCAGAACTCTCTAAAGAAATAGATGAGGCGGGAATGGGAAACACAACTCAAAAGATAAAGAGGGTTTTGTTCCAGAATGACATTCTGTCCTCAATTTACAAGTTACATGCCAGGCACTGTAAAGATTGTTGGTTGGTTTTTAATGCTTATTATGATACAACAGTTTAGATTGGAGGAGACCTCAGAGATCCTCCAGTTCCAACCCCATGCCATGGGCAGCAACATCTCTCAGCAGACCAGGTTGCCCAGAGCCCCATCCAGCCTGGCCTTGAACACTTCCAGGGATGGAGCAGCCACAGCCCTGCTGAGCAATGAGTTCCAGTGCCTCAGCATCCTCACAGGAAGAAATTTCTTCCTCATGACCTTGGCTTTTAACATTTTTTTTCTATAAATATAGGTAACATTTATCCAGCTCTAATCTGACAGACACCTGAGCACTGTCCAAGACACACATATGTTGTGTGACATTCCTGCAACTAACGGTACATTTCGAGGTATTTCTTAGAATGTACTTAAATATTGATGACAAGGCTCTTTATTAGCAGCTTCTAGGTGTGGGCCGTAGATCTTTCAGGCAGTTATGTAAACAAAGGTCCAGCAAATAAAAAGGAAATATACATTGAGATTCTTTACAAAGACTGGAAGAGTAAAATACTAGAGATGACAGAAAAAAAGGAGCTTTAGTGTAATTATTTGTGCATGTTCAGAAAACTTTCTATGTGCTAGCCTAGCCAGGAAAGAGCTGAAGTGCAGCAGAGACTACCAAGCCTGCCAACTCCTCAGCTGACAACGCGCGGATTAAACATTAATTTATTCCAGGCCTAGAAGGCTACAGAATCACTAATGTCTGTAAACCATCTCCATAGTGCTGGCACAAAGCAGATAATACACAGAGTCGCAATTTCTGTCTGAGAGAAAATGATTTGGCTAATAGCAGGATCATTACAGCATCCTTGTTCAAAATGGCAGGTAGTCTGCAAATAGCAGACATGAGACACTAACAAATGTAATCCAAAGATAACTGAAATTAGAATGGTTCCAAATCTGTATGCCATAGCACAAAAGATAATTAAGCTGCAGCATTGTGCTGAGCACTTCAGGGTGCAAGAACCTGAAGTAGCAAGAAGTCTGCCTCTTATATGCCTGTAGAACCTCAAGCCAAGTCTGTTCTCAGACTTCAGGTTGCAAGCAGAGAGTAACATTCATAATGGAGAAACAAGCCACGTGAATGCCAAGCTGTTACCACAGACAGAAAAAAACACTGCAAAAATGAATTAACTTGTAGTTTTTCCAGAGTTATGAAAGGCAGAAAATTTGATAGAAAAATGCCTGAAAACCAAACTTCTGAGAGACAAATTTATGTGAAGACACATCATCCTGGATTTACCAGCGCTTTTCCAGAGTCAAAAAAATCACACAGAATCATAGAATCATCATGGCTGGAAAGGACCTCCATAATCATCAAGTCCAGCCCTCATCCCAACAGCTCCCTAACCTCTAGACCATGACTTCAAGTGCTCTAGTTACTCAGTTTTTAAACACCTCCAGGAATGAGGACTCCACCACCTCCCTGGGCAGCCTGTTCCAGTGCCCGGTCGCTCTCTCAGGAAATAACTTCTTCTAAGATCCAATCTAAACCTCCCCTGACACATCTTGAGGTCATTTCCTCTCATCCTATCACTAGCAATTCAGGACAAGAAATCAGCATCAGCCTTGCTACAACTTCCTTCTAGGTAGCTGCAGAGAGCGAGGAGGTCTCCTCTCAGCCTCCTCTTCTCTAGACTAAATGACCACGGTTCCCTCACCTGCTTTTCATAGGGCCTGTTCTCCAGCCCTCTCCCCAGACTCGTTGCCCTTCTCTGGCCCCGCTCCAGCCCCTCAATGTCCTTCAGGTACCGTGGAATCATCTGAGGAGTTTTGTAAAGGTAGGAGGGGAAAAGTGGCTGTGAGCTCCACACACATAGTGGATTCAGATTTTTACTTTCTCCACAGAACACAGTGTGTTTTTAATCCAGTGTCCCACAGAAACACCAGGGCTTTTCCCAAGACTAAGCTGTGAAAACTATGTGTGTACAAAACAGATGAAAAAATGCTCACTCCCCAAGACATGCAATTTACTCCTGCTTTTAAGTCAGTGCACTTGCCTTTCCTCTGTGTATATTGCCAGTTGCACTAGTCCATGCACTGCATGGCATCAAGCAAAGCACTTTGACTTTATCTCCTGCTTTGTTGTCTCCGCAGCCTACAAAGCTCAGCTTACAACAAAGAAGTGTAGGCAGTCAGCTTGCTTCCTGCTTATATCGCTAGGTGCTATTTGACACTCTGTCACTTACCTACCTGCAACCCCATTTATGAGTCTGTGAAGCGTTTACGTCGTTATATGAATATTTCACAGAATCACAGAATTATTGAGGCTGGAAAAGACCTCGAAGATCTTCAAGTTCTTGGTAGTTATGTGAGTTTCAATATTTTTTTTTCAAAATGCCATGCTATTACAGGCCATAAATAAACTGACATACCCCTGCAACTGTTGCAACCCTGTACCACAGGGTCAACCAGATGCTTAGGTTTGACTTTATTTCATTTAGAGATGCCTTTTTCTTTTAATCTGACCTACAGCTTACCTCAAATAATCAAAATAGGTAGTGTCATGCATCTGCGTAGCCATTGAACGTTAAGGGTGACTTACAATTAAAATGTTCTTATCATTTATAGGAAGCAGCAAAATACTTAATAGCAAGCTGAATAATATTCAAAATTGATGTCTATTAGATCATTTTTAAAAATATTAGCTTATAAATATCTTGATCCAGTGTATTTGGAATAAATCCATTGAAGAAGGAGAAATTAAGTATACATTGCTCCTTATTTAAGTATAAATTTATCTTTCTTTATACATGGTATAGGTGTTGCAGAAGAGTTACAGAACTCCTAGACTTCAGATCTGCAGAACTACTGAGCCTGGAAAAGACCTCTGAGATCATGAAGTTCAATTTATGACATAACATCACCACAATCAGCTAGACCATGGAACTACTAGCCATGGAATAATACGGAAAAGTAAAATCGTAGAATGATTCAGATTGGAAAAGACCCTTGGGATCATCAAGTCCAACCATCAACCCTACTTTACAAGATCACCCCTAAACCACATTCCCCAAAACCACATCTAAGCAATTTTAAACACATCCAGGGATCCAAGGATGAGGACTCAACCATCACCCTGGGCAGCCCGTTCCAGTGCCTGACCAATCTCTCCATTTGGAATTTCTTCCTGATGCCCAGTCTAAACCATCCCTGTTGAAGCTTGAAGCCATTCCCTCTGATTTTGCCACTAATTACCTATAAGAAGATGCCAACATCTCTACAATGTCCTTTCAGATAGTTGTTGAGAGCAATGAGGTCTCCCCTTAGCCTTCTCTTCCTCAAACTGAACTTCCCCAACTCTCTCAATCTCCCTTCATAAGACTGATTCTCCAGGCCCTTTACCAACTTCATTGCCCTCCTCTGCACTCAACCCAGCACCTCGTACTGAGGTGCCCCAAACTGGACCCAGTACAGGGGAACAATCACCTCTCTACTCCCACTGGACACAATACCAAATACCTCAATAATTATGATCTAGAGTCTTTGGGTTGTGCATTTGTCTGCTTAAGTGCAAAATAAAGTGGAAAAACAAAGATATATGTTAAAAATAAGAAGAGAAGTCATATAATGACAGATATTTTGTAGATAAATGTACAGGCAATAGTGAAAAGATTTTAATAGAACTTCTAGGATTACAAATAAAATTGCATTGTGGTGTTGAAACTGCTGAGATTAAAGAAGAACTTTATTATGAAGATTATTGCAATAATCTGAATAGGAAGGACTTAAGCAATATAAAAGCATGAATTCTTTCTTGGTTATGAACATATCTAATGATGATAACCTTTATAGAATATGAATGTTATATAGTAATGTACCCTTATTTATTAGCCTCGGTGAATTATTCCTACCTTGCTGCATTTTGAAGAAACAGCAAGCTGTGAAATTACATACGAGATGATAAAGCTGCTGTCATGTTTCACTGTTGAGAACAACCTTATCAAAATTAATTTGTCAGGGACGAAGCCTTTATTTAAAAACTAGTCATGGGTTGTGCACAGTATAATTGACCACTGCACAACATATTCCTTTTTGTTTTCTTTTAATTAAGGTATTTTTCTACTTCTAATGATAATAAAATACAGTATTTTAATTAATGTCAGAACACACAAGTGTCTGGTGAAAAACACTGTGCATTCAAGTTTTATTCACTGGGAAAAAGGATATGAAAGAAGAAATTCCTTAGGTAAGAATTGCATTGATTTTGCAATAAGATCTGATGGAGACTACTAAAGAAAATGGAATCTATTTGAAGAATAGCCCCTTACTTCTTGGCTTCAAAGTGCATAACCTAAATAAATACACATAGTAGTGTTATGAACCACGTTTAAACCATAAGCATGTGTAGCGGGTTGGGGATTCTCCACTAATTTTAGCAAGTAAGGTCTCGATGACATCTCGGACAAATTTGCCAGACAATGAATGGCTTAGGATACTGGATAAAAGTTTATTAACCTAACTGTATACAGACAAAGAAAAAAAAAGAAACAAAAAAGAATAAAACAAATAAAAACCAGCAAGTTGGTGCACACAAACCTAGAAACTGCGTCAAACATGCCATTACACTATCTGAGGAAAATACCATGGGAAGTCACTATTGTTTGGGCCTTGGGTCACGACAGAGATCTGGGCAACTACAACAACATGCAAACCGGAGAAACGCCCCAATTGCACCCCGGTGCGGGCGACGCACATCTCAACTACAACTACAAGCCCCTGTCTCTGTCCTTCCGACCTAAGAGATCTGGGCAACTACAACAACATGCAAACCGGAGACGAGCCACCGCTCTCTCCCTTAACGCCCCAATTGCACCCC
>VXBP01007622.1:3956-24983 GCA_013400115.1 Rhinopomastus cyanomelas
ACTCTCTGACTTCTACCCTGTAGCCAGTTTACAATCCACCTCACTACCCGAAAATCCAGGCCACACTGCCTCAGTTTGTCTGCAAGGATGCTGTGAGAGACCGTGTCAAACGCCTTTCTTAAGTCAAGATAGATGACATCTCATCGTTCCTCTTGCCCCTTCATCCTCTTATTTTAGTAGGATTGGTGATCTGCAGTGATCAGACTTTGCCTCAAATGCTGAATGAAACAGGTTGTGTTGCTGGGTCACCTCAGGTTCTCTTTCTCCTTGTACATCAAAACATGACTTGTTTTTCCTCTGGATAACCTGCCTTGGGATGAGGGAGTGGGAAAACTGCTGTTGCTCTGCAGTTTGAGCACCTTGAAATGATTTTGGTTCCAGGTAGGGTGGCACTAGGTGTGGCCTTCAGCGACACCATGTAACATCTTCATCTCATCACTGTTAATAGCTGGGGAGCAAAGGTGCTGCACAGAGAGAGAAATAAAAGAAAATATAAAGGCAAATAAAAAAAAAAGAAATATGAAGAAAACCTCGATGTTTATTTGTGCTGAAAGCATCTGACCACCACTGAACTTCTCTGGGTGGCTACAGAGCCTGATTGCTGTGGTTTGCCTGTCCCCATCCCCTTGTGTGCCAGAGCTCGCAGCCTGCCATACCAGCTAAGCTGCTTTAGCAGTCTCTCTATAACAACATTAGAGATTATCAAGACTTGAAAAACACCCTTCTCCTGTTGTAAGTGCACATATTTCACAAACACCCGAGTCGGCAAAGTCCAAAGTCTTAAACAGTTAATGGTGTTGGAGTTTGTGTGCAACTGGTGTCTTTAGTGTAGGTTTTATTTTAGTGGCAGTAGAATGAAAAGATGGAAATGCAACCTTGAAAATGTGTTCTGGAGGAGTGTAGAAGCTCCAGTTTCTGGTGTTTCACTTAAAAATAAAATAACCTGATAACTCTGCAGTGAGCCCTCAGCACATCAGCTACCGAACAACTGATTTGCGTTTGTTTTGTCTTTAGGATTTTCAGTTTTAGCGGCGTGTGGAGGCTGTTACCACTTCCCTTAGAATATTCCAGCTAGACACCAGGTAAGTTCTGAATTCATTTTTAAAAGAACCCCTCTATTCATTTAAACACCAAATAATACTGAGGAAAATTTCTTTGAGAGATCCCCAAATACCAAGCTTAAACCCCCTCTTGTTTCTCTCACTAAGCCAACCCTGGATGTGTTTCTCTCCTCTCCCCTTTAAAAAGGATGTATTTATTTTCACCAGATTGTGAGGACGGCTCTGAGCGAGTCTGAGACAGATGGGCGGGATGTGGAGGCCGGTGGTCCCAATTCAGTTTTGTGATAAATCAATATTTACTAAAGTGTTTTCTGGCTTGGTGTTTGTATTTAGACCTTTAGTAGTAAATACTGGTGGAGAGAGAATAATTTAGCTGGAGGTTAAACACCCTGTAGCCAGTCTGGACCTTTGAAAACATACCAATCTTAAATTTAACTGATGTTATATTTTACCATGTAGTAACCAGAAAAGCTTTGCAGAAGACAAATCTTTCCTAAAATACTCCCATGCTTGTGGAAGGTCTATAATAAAGCATTAGCCAGACATCGTTTTTGCAAGAGCTGGCAAAACATCCATTTCCCAACTAAGCTCTTTAATTGTCTGCCACTGTGGCCACAGAACTCGGTCTGACCACGTTACAGAGATCAAGGTGTTAAAGCTACTTGCAGGGCTGATACCTCAGTGCTATTAGACTGTGCCACCTCCTGTCCAGTACTTCCTGTGTGGTTTGGAGCTTGTCCTTCCCATTCTTCTGGTTTCTTAGCTGCCCATTTGGGCATTTCTCTGTGGAAAGACTCGGAAGCTGTTTTATTCCGGTTTGCAGTTTGGATAGGGAGTATCCATGAAGGTTTATGACCCTCCATGGTCCTAAGTCCAGTGGATAAGTATCACCATGTCAGGAGGTGATGAATTTTTCCCCTTACAATGGGATTTCACTTTATGGGGTGAGTGCTGACAGCCAGGTTCCGTACAGTGAAGACAGATAGTGTGTGTTTCTGAAGCTCTAGGCATTGGCTCATGGAATAGCAATGTGATTTCTAAAACAACCAATTTTCGTTTTTAGTAACTAAAACTTCTGCAGGTATTATTATTATCTGGAATATTGTGTCCAGTTCTGGGCCCCTCAGTTCAAGAAGGACACAGAGCTTCTGAAGAGTCCAGTGTAGAGCAACAAGGATGATGAAGGAAGTGGAGCACCTCCCTTATGAGGAGAGGCTGAGGGCTCTGGGTCTTTTTAGCTTGGAGAAGAGGAGGCTGAGGGGTGACCTCATTAATGTCTACAAATATGTGAAGGGTGAGTGGCAGGAGGATAGTGTCAGGAGGATGGAGCCAGGCTCTTCTCAATGTCATCTAGTGATAGGACAAGGGGCAGTGGGTGTAAGCTGGAACATAGGAGGTTCCATATAAATATCAGAAGGAACTTCTTCCCAGTGAGGGTGACAGAGCACTGGAACAGGCTGCCCAGGGGGGTTATGGAGTCTCCTTCTCTGGAAACATGTAAAACCCACCTGGATATGTTCCCATGCGACTTGATCTAGGTGATCCTGCTGTGGCAGGGGGATTGGACTAGATGATCTTTCGAGGTCCCTTCCAATCCCTAATGTTCTGTGGTTCTGTGACTAAGAAAATAAAACTTCTGGTGAAGACTGTCCCCCAGTGCCCTGCAGTAGAATTTTTAAAGTTAACCCTGTTTGGTTTCCTTTTCCATCAGTGGAGCTGAATAGCTATAACTCCTTTCAGAGTCTTTCCTCCAGTGAGGAAACTGATGAAATGAGAAGCAACATGATTAACTGGCTTTCAGACCCTAACAACACTGAAATAAATGTCCGTGATAGCGGTCATCCAGTTATCCCTCCATCCCTTTACAGGTGTGAGGTGGTTCTTTCACCCGCCTTCCGACCCACTGTTTTCTTGCAAAAGTTCATCCTCCTCTTCCAGTTAAATTCTTTGCAGCATCTTGCATTTGGGTCAGATGGAATTTTAGTCCTCCAGATCTGTTGTCTCCTTTTTGGTGCTGGCACTGATTGTGATGTTCTGGAAGTATTTAATTCCCTATGCTGTCACGTAATAGGAATTTGCCACTTTAATAAATGGTCAGCAGACCTGGCAGAGCCTACGATACCACCAGTGTCCTGCAACTTGAGAGGATTCTTTTGGGAAGCGAAGAAGCTAAGTCTTCCTAAGGTTTCATTTACCTTTGTTGTACTTAAACCATTCCCATATAAGCTCTCCAGTTTAATTTCAGGCTTTTCAGCAAAGTGCTACCAGTTATTCTTCACCTAATCATGCTGAAAGCAGTTGTCCCTGTTGGTAGAGCTGACTAAGGCCGGATATTCCAGTACACAGCTGGTTAAAAACAGGGCTGTTTAATCCAGGGGATTAAACCTTTCTTCAGAGCCTTCATGGAGAAACCTCTTCAGGGCATCCTGCTTGGTTAGAGTCTGGAGCAGATGGCTTGTTGCTGCTGAACGGCTTTTAAAACCACAGAGCAGCTTTCAGTGCTGGGAATTAGAGCCACTTGTGAAAACAGCAGGAGAGATGGTGATCTCCTTGTTTGAGGAGCACTGTGAGCTTCAGTGACTTGCACTTTTGTCTAATTCCTATTTGAGAAGGCAAAAGTTGAGTTCTTAGGAATAACGGTCCTCTGTTCCCGTTAGTAACAAACTCCCCAGGTGGATTTCCATCACCACTTTGTCCTCTACCAAGGTCAGTGTGGCCTTTTCATACTGGTTTTGAAGAGCAGACACCCCCACTACTCCAGACACTCCAAGCTGTTCACATTGAAGCATTTTTACTCTCTTCTTGATGGGCAGCCTGATGGATGAAATCAGATTCAGTTTTATGAAACAAATTTGCCCTAATTTAACAGCAACTGTGGTCTGCAGCATCTGTGCATCAAGGGCACATTGGGCTGATGTTGAAGAAGCTCATTACACCCAACCGGATCTGCAGGCTTTGAACCACACACGTTTGTGGTGCCCTTGGAACTCTGGTTCAAAGCAGTACCTTTGGAAGAGCCAAGTGAACGTGTACAGTATCAGCCCAGATGTTTATGATTTCCTCCCATGGCTTGAGATTGATTCCACAGGTCCCTGGCAAAGAGCAGTGGCAGTGGACACCTCTGGCTGGCTGCTGCTAAGGGGTCACCAGCATGATGGAGCTGCACAGGACCTAGTGCTGGGACCAAGTGACGGTGGCTGAGGAGCCAGGCCTGTGGTTGTAGCAGGGTCACACAATTAGCTATATTAACCAATAGACGTCAGGATCAGCAGTGTTTGACCTCCGCAGTGGGCCAGGAGAGGCTGCAGGTGCCTGGGGTTTTCCTTCCCATGGGATTTCTGTCCTGGAATACCACTTTCCTTTCACCTAACATGAAAGGTTGTGTTCTGTTGAGCCTTGCAGTGCTCCATAATTTTCCTCTCGTTCAGAAAAGGCAATTTCAGGAGTGATAATTTGTAATAGTAAGTCAGAAATCATTCTGTAAAGAGTTCCTTTAAAAGAATAGAAAAGATTTTCTCTCCCCACCCACTTCTCTTCTGCAGTTTATTTCAAATTCCAGCCAAAGCTTTAGGCTTTCCTTATACTTAATTAATAGCTTCCTTATTGGATAGGTTTTTAATTAAACCTACCAGAGCTGGCACTGCCAACTTGAACAAAACGAGGTGAGATTTTCCCAGTTCAGCCAGTGTGTTTCAGTCACGGAAACTGGACAGTGCCCAGTGTTTAGCTATTGTAAAGCTGGACAGGGTGAATGCAGAAGCTTTGGGCTAAGCTAGGAAGTTGTGACATCTCTGTCCCTCAGTCACACTCACGTGGTGATAGCTGTGTGCTGGTATGAACAGAACCAGTAGTGTTTGTGGTGTCCTCATGCCATGAGGTCACACCAAGAACCAGCATGAGATGCAAGTCCAAAGAAGGCAAAATGTTGGTGAAGGGTCTGGAGAGCAAACCTTGTGAGGAGCAGCTGAGGCTGGTTAGTCTGAAGAAAAGGGTGGCATTGTTGCTGTCTGCAGCAACCCAAAAGAAGGTTGCAGAGAGGTAGGAGTTGGTCTCTTCTACCAAGTAACAAGTGATAGGACAAGAGGAAATGGCCTGAAGTTGCTCCAGAGGAAGTTTAGGTTGTACATTAGGAGAAACTTCTTTAGGGAAAAGGCTGTCAGATCTTGGAACAGCCTGCCTAGGGAAGGGGGTTGAATTGCCATCCCTCAATGTGTTTCAGAGTAGTGGAGATCTGGAGCTTAGGGACAGGGTTTAGTGGTGGTCTTGGGACAGTTGGATTAGTGATTGGACTCAATGATCTTGAAAGTCTTTTCCAACCTTAATGATTCCATGATTCTTGTTCAGGTGGCCGTTTAAAAGCTGAAGTTATTAACTTTTGTTATGTAAGACAAAGGGTTAAATTAGAAAAGTCTGGCGCTTTAAATATCTGTTTTAAAAGGCTACATAATCTGGTGTGGGCTAACCCTAATGACCTAATCCAAAAATAGCCAGTAGCCTTCTCTTCTGTGCTCATCCTTACTGCAGACCTGCAGCTAAAGAGTGGCAAGTGCTAATCTCCTCAGGAGGTTAGAGGATATCCTTGGGTCTGGCTGTGGCATGTGGGACACAATGAAGTTTTTTCACGTCTGAATTTGGAGTAGGAGGTTAATCCATGTCCAAGCAGAATGATTTTAACTATAACATGTTAAATGTTCAATCCACAGCTTCTGAGTGGGGAGGTCTCAGCACAGGGGTGTGCAGACAGGCTGGGAGGCTCTGGTGTGAGCGTTGGGAGTTGTGTAGAGTTTGGCTTTGGTTTATTTGGGGTTCTTTTTGCAAGAGACTGTAATAATAGGTCAAGGGGGATGGGTCTGAGCTAAAAGAGGGGAGACTTAAGTGAGATCATGGAATGAAATTCCTCTGTTTGAGGGTGTTGAGGCACTGGAACAGGTTGCCCAGGGAGGTTGTGGCTGCTCCATCCCTAGAAGTGTTCAAGGCCAGGTTGGATGGGGCTCTGGGCAACCTGGTCTAGTGAGAAGTGTTGCTGCCCATGGCAGGGGTTGGGACTAGATGATCTCTGAGGTCCCTTCCAACCTAAACCATTTCATGATTCTATGAATATCTGCAGTTGAAAATGCAAGTGAAATCACTGACCCCTGCGCATCAGCCTCGAGATAAGAGCAACCTCGTTGTTGTCCAGTTGGTTTTATAGGTGTGATCACAAGTCAATTATCTTGTAATTAATACTAAGATAGAGGTGCTTAGTGTGCAGGAGGTAGTCCATAGCTCAGCTGTTGACGTTGGGGTTTTGGAAGGAAGAGTTGGGTGGATGACTGCATCCAGTGGTGATGCTGGAAACGTAGTGGTTTTCATTGACAATTCACAGTTTTATAACTGTTTAACTCCCACATTATTGCAGACTTTTTATTTAGGCCTTATAATATCTGAATTGCCACTTGCAAACCCTGATTTTAAGGATGAATTGATTAACAAGGTCTGTGTTCTTTATCTAAGAATTCCTTCATCTCTTTTTGGCAGGGGCCAGCTCTCTCTTGGGGTTCAGGATGGCAGACCAGAGGCAACGCTCGCTCTCTACCTCGGGAGAATCACTATACCACGTGCTGGGACTGGACAAGAATGCCACTTCAGACGATATCAAAAAGTCATACAGGTAAAGGTCTGGCTTTAATTAAGCACTCAGCAACTGGCCTGGTCATGTATAGACTCGGTTTATTGAAAACTTTTGCAACAACATTGCTTAAGAAAACCAGGTGAAACATGGCTGCTTCCTGTAAAAACTGGTGTGAAAATGTTCCTGGGCTTCATCTGCAAGTGCTGTTAAATATTTTGTCTTATCTTTGGTAAATCTCATTCTGAAAGTCCTTGATCCAACATTGAACAGAGGCTTTAAGTGTGATCGGAGTTCAGTTCTTCATCTTACGTAGCTGTGGTCTGGCATACAGGGCTCAGAGATGGGCAGTACTGTCCTTTGTCCATCATCTTCAGTTGGGGCACAGTGAGGTTTAGATTAAAGATGCCAATAAAGATGAAAACTAGGTATCAGCAATAAGGTTTTTTTCCAAAAATCCATTTAAAATTTCTTATTTTATGTGGAATTTCTACTTTAAGAGGGGATGTTTAAAATGTATTTCTTAAAGAGTTAGACCCATCAAGAGAATGGGTTCAGCAGAGCAAGAGTGGTTGTACCCATTTATTCTGCTCTTGTGAGAGACCACCTCAAATACTACATCCAATTCTGGTTTCTTCAACAAAAGAGGGACACAGAACTGTTGGAATGAGGTCAGAGGAGGCCACAAAGATTATTCCAGGTCTGGAGCATCTTTGCTATGAAGATAGGATGAGGCCAGTGGGGTTGTTCAGCCTAGGGAAGAGAAAGCTCCAAGGGACCTTTATAGCTGCCTATAGGGAACCTGCAGGAAGGCTGGGGAGCAGCTTTTCATGAGGGGATCTAGCGATAGGATAAGGGGAAATGGTTTGAAACTGAAGGAGAGGAGATTCAACTAGATCTTAGGAAGAAGTTCTTCAGTGCAAGGGTGCAGAGACTGGAATTGATTGCCTGGAGAGGCTATGGCTGCCCCCTCTCTGGAGGTTTTCAGGGCTGGGTTGAATGAGGCCTTGAGCAACCAAGTCTGATTGAGAGGTATCGGCTGCCCATGGCAGGCCCCTTCCAAACTGAGCTGGTCTAGGATTCTATGAAATGCGTTCACATTGACCAAAAAAAAAAGTCCCATGACATCTGCCTTTGCCACATTCCCCCACTCTGATTAAATGAAGTTAATGAAGTTCAACAAGGGCAAGTGCAAGGTTCTGTACCTGGGTTGAGGTTATCCCATTCATGAATGCAGACTGGGAGGAGAAAGGATTGAGGACAGCCCTGAGGAGAAGGACTTGGGGGTAGTGGTGGACCAGAAGTTTCCCAGGAGCTATCAGTGTGCACTTGCTGCCCAGAAAGCCATCCGTGTCCTGGGCTGCATCAAAAGAAACAGTGACAGTCTGTCCAGGAAGGTGATTCTGCCCCTCTGCTCTTCACTTGTGAGACCCCACCTAGAGTCCTATGTCCAGTTCTGTCATCCTCAACGTAAGAAGGACATAGAGCTCCTGAAATGCATCTAGAGGAGAGCAACTACAATGGTCAGAGGGCTGGAGCACCTCTCCTGTGAGGATGGGCTGAGCAAGTTGGGGTTGTTCAGCCTGGAGGAGAGCAGGCTCCCAGGTGGCCTTATAGCAGCTTCCCAATATCTGAAGGGAGCTACAAGAAAGCTGGGGTAAGGCTTTTTACATGAGTGCATAGTGAGAACATAAGGGGAAAGGGTTACAGACTTGAAGAGGGGAGATTGAGGTTGGACTTTAAGAACAAATTCTTTCCTGTAAGGGTGCTGAGATGGTGAAACAGGTTGCCCTAGGAAGTTGTGGCTGCCCCATCCCTGGAAATGTTGAAGGCCGGGTTGGCTGGGGCCCTGGGTACCCTGATCTAGTGAAGGTGTCGCTGCCTACGCAGGGAGGTTGGAACTAGATGAGCTTTAATTTCCCTTCCAGCCCCAGCCATTCGATGAAGTGCTGCTTCAGCTGAAGCATGAGCTGCTACGCTAGGTAGCAGTGTATGAACATCTCGCTAGGGGTCAGTAGATACTTTCACATCAGGATGCTCTTATTCAAAGTTGCCTTTTTTGAGTCTTTAACACTTCCCAAAACATTTTCAGTTTTTTCTTTTCGAAGTGACATTTTAATACCGATGGCAACTGTGTGGTGAAGTCCATGAGTAAACCGAGTGCAAAGATTCCCCAAATCATGTCATCCCAATGTCATTTCCCATGTCATCCCAAAACCTTTAAGTGAAATTTGAAGTTTAAGCCTTAGCAACTGGAAAATAATTTTACCTTCTTGAAGGGAGAATCCACAACAGTTTTACCTGTGGAGAAATGACCCAACTAGATCCTACAGTGAATTGTACTTGCCTCATACTTAGCTGAACCTGCATCTAATCTTGTTTCCTCTGCTGCTCCTTTAAGTTGAGGACTCACACCTATTGTTTACGTTCTGTGTAGAATTCGAACCATTAATGTTGGAAAAGACCTCTGAATTCAAGTCCAACCATCAACACAACCCCACCATGGCCACTAAACCATCTTTTGAACCCCTCCAGGGATGGGGATTCCACCACTTCCCTGTTCCTAGGCTTGACCACTCTTTTATTAAACAAGTGTTTCCTTATGTCCAATCTAAAACTCTCCTGCTGCAGATAACTTCCCTCTAATTACACAAACTGATTATTTCAGTCCTCACAGCATTAGCACCAACGTCAGGCGTTATTTACCCGGCAGCATCATTTGCAGTCTGCACTCTCCATTTTTTGTCTGTGGTATAGTTGAATATTTTTCTAAAATATTATAGTTTGTCTAAACATTTCCCCACTGCAGAGTCATTGTACAAACGTCTGCAAGTTTCTTTCTCGAATTTGTGGCTCTGTGATATTTTTCAGCGAGAGGGCAGGTACCATTTTTGCTGGAAACATGACAGTTCTGTATCGTTGTAAGGAGGTGCTTGGCCACTTACTTCTCCTGGTTCCTGTAAAAAGCTGTGTCAGAGGCAGCAAGTTTATCAACACTTAATCTGATTATTTTTGCAGACCGAGGACTGTAAAACCACCATAATGTAGTTGTCAGAGGTCTGGCATGATGAGGGGAGGTACCTTGTGATTTCCTGATGTCTTGAAACTCTTGAAGCATTTTTGATTCTAACAAGCCGGGAGCCGACAGATACTTTGTTCCTGCACAGGAATTGGTGAATTAACCACAAGCGAGCGTGTCTGTTCTATTTTTGCATTCAGGCGCTGCAGGTTAGCTGTGGCAACTTGCTTTTATTTATTCTTTGGTTTCTCTAATCTTAGAACTTGTGGTGTCTTTTTTTTTTTTAGCTTGATCTTTGCTTCGGCAGGAGCAAAGCTTAACGGCTGGAAATTGCTGGAGCTTCGGGGTAACAAAAGTGTTATTTGTCTTCAGTGTCTCTCGTTTCTTCCGTTGGATTTCTGAGCAGCGGTCTGTGAAGTGAGCTGGACATGGCTGTAGCCTTTTGTTATCATCTAAGGAAGAATCATCAGGGAAGTTGAATCAGAGATGAAGGAAACCACCTGGAACTTGAAAGTCTCCCTTGAGCGATGTGCTATCAAATTAAAAAAAAAACCCAAAAAACCTCAAACCCCAGGAAGCCAAATCCCTATTTTTCACCTGTAACAATCTCTTTTTTATTTTTCTTTCTGCAGGAAACTGGCATTGAAATACCATCCCGATAAAAACCCCGATAACCCCGAGGCGGCAGAGAAATTTAAAGAGATCAATAATGCCCACGCAATACTGACCGATGCCACGAAGCGAAACATTTACGATAAATACGGTTCCCTGGGGCTGTACGTGGCTGAGCAGTTTGGTGAAGAAAATGTGAACACATACTTCGTGCTGTCCAGCTGGTGGGCAAAGGTAAAAGAAAAGGGCAGCACGGAGTTGCTACTCTGAATAGGCGTTGAAAACTCTTTAATGAAAAACAGTTAAGGGTCACCTCTTAAGAGGTAATTGAGTTTGGTTCTACCTTTGGAAGTCGCTGACTTTGTGAGCCCTGGTGATTTCTGCATCACAGGCTCTAGCTCAGAAGTAATTGCAGATATAAGCCAGACTTAGATTAAGAAGAGTGGATCTTGTAGTGGCTTAAAAGTGATGAGTGTTTGTGGGGGACTCTCTGCTGGTATCTGCTGGATGATTTTCCAAAGCTCATCCTAGCTTGAGCGTGCCCACTCTTTAGAATTGTCGGTACAAACTTCCACAGAGGCTTCCCTGTGCAAAAACGACTTCTTCAGCTCTTCTGTGATTTGAGGGGCTCCAGGTTATTGATCTGCTTGCTCAGTTTTGCACCTTTTAAAAAGATATCTTAGTGATGAAACATAAAACCTGAGCTAGTGAACTGTGTGAGATTTGGGCATGGAAAGCACTGGGTGATGGGGCACAGGTTGTGAGCATTTGCATCTTGTGTCCTCTGCAGGCCTTGTTCGTGTTCTGTGGGCTCATCACGGGCTGCTATTGCTGTTGCTGTCTGTGCTGCTGCTGTAACTGTTGCTGTGGGAAGTGTAAACCTAAACCTCCAGAGGGTGAAGAGCAGGAGTACTACGTCTCTCCAGAGGACTTGGAAGCACAGTTGCAGTCAGATGAAAGGGGTAGGTAACAACGCTGTGGGATTTCTTCAGTGACCAAGGGCTCTGGATGTTGGTTGAGGGCAGCGCTGGCTTTATGGAGCTCAGGTTGTGGGTGATGGTCAGGGAATACTGGGGGCACAAGTTTTGTGGGTAATACCCATAACAACAGAGGTAGAGTTGCTGAAAACTCATGAAGCATCTTCTCTGAACTTCGGATCAGCTTCAGACTGGTAGGTGACATCAGTGAGCTTCATTCCCATGTCACTGGAGTAACACAGAGCCAGACATGGGTGACTGCAGAAAGGGCCCTTTTACCCCGAAGGATGTTTATGTCAGGGCAGCTTTAACTGCATCAGACATAAAGGAACCAGCGCTGCTGTCCTAGTGGCTACATCTGATAGCGTTTATGAAGGCATTAATGCTGTTTCTGGCGAACTAAACCAGCTGTTAAAAACCTGTAAAGCCCTGAGTGAGCTCTGATCATATTTTTAATGGGTGTTGCTGAGCAGTGGGTCAAGATCAGCTGTTCTTCGTGAAGCAGGAAATACACATTCCTCACGTGGACTCAGTTGGATGGGATTGTTTGCAGACTAAAACCCAGTACATCAACATCCTGCTCTTAGAGAAGCACAAAAACGGGTTATCGATGTGCCTTATGCTTACCAAAACACTCGATACTGGTTTTACTTTTCCCTTGGTGTCCTAAAAACCTTTTGTCTTCTCTTTGCAGAGGCTTCAGACGCACCTATTGTGATACAGCCAGCATCAGCCACAGAGACGACCCAGCTCACAGCTGACTCTCACCCCAGCTACCACACCGATGGATTTAATTAAGTTAAGGAAACACTGCAATTAGAATGGATATATAAAAAAACAAAAGAAAAATTATTCCATGGCCAACTCAACACTAGAATCATGAACATTAGAAAGTAGAGAATGGGGAGGGGGAATCATTCTGCCACAGTAAGGAGGCAGCTTTCCAACCTGCCGAAAAGATTTTATAATCCCTTCAGCCTTTTGTCACCTCTCAGTGTCGTATCTTGACGATACGTGAAGTGCTGTAGCATGCAGTATTTAAAGCAGTTTAGCTACGGTCTGATTTGTTTCCTTTTTGTTTTTTCTTGATCCCCTGTTTTTTTTGTTTTGGTTTTTTTTGTTTTATAGCATGTATGGAGTTTCTGTTCAATGTCTGTGTTGTAATAAGGTAATGAGTTGTCACAATAGAGGTGTGATGGGAGGCATTCTGCATTTTAAGCAGTGGTACTGGCCTAAAAAAACCCAGAGATTTAAAAAGTTTCACAGGAGCCACCACTCTTCCCTACAGCTGAGCTGTTGACCATTAAAAAGTCAGGATTTTCCTTTGAGTGCCACCAACCCATTCTTTTATTCCTCCTTCTATCCCTCCCTTGTGATCTAAGCAAGTTTACAAAGCCAAGAACCAAAAAAAACCCCAACCCACTAGTCCTACAGAGCTGGAGTTCTCTTTAATGCTGGTTTGCAGCTTAAATAAATCTACCTGTAAAAAGAAAAAGGGGAAGTTTCCGATCTTTGAGCGGAAAGTGAGGTGTGAGGCTGTGAACGGGCTCGTTTGGTGGCTGTGATGGTATTTGAACTTGAAGCTGGTTCAATCATTTTCCCAAAATGCTATAAACCAAACAGTGCAGCTGTATGTTTTTTTGAGTACTGAGAATCTTAAAGTGAAGCTGGTCAGTTGGTTCTCACTGAGCAAGTGAGAAAAATCCAGGCAGAAATGTTTTGTAAAAAAATAATAATTGGTTTAACAAACAGTTACTCTAAGAATTTGATATTTGAATGGAGAAGTGGGGCATGAAGTGTCTTTATTTTAAAGCTTTCAAATAGACCAGCCCTTTAATTTTCTCATGAGCATCTCTGTGAAGCACTTAAATGGGTTTTTCAGAACAAAACACCTTTCTTTGTGTTTGTACTGTAATAATTTGCACCTTTTCTCACATTTAGATTTGTTGACACCCATGTGTTATCTCAGAATAACTGTGGGGAAACCATTGAAAGGTTTCGTGGACTGTTTCAAAACCAAATGATGTTTGAATGCAGCTCTGGAGTCTGGTTTATTGAGGTTGAACTGTTGCAAAACCCAATTGCTGGGATGTTTTGTTGTTAATAATCTTTGATTCAGAGTCAGTATCTACAACCTTGGCACTTTCAGCAGTTTTTTACAGCCTCTTTGCTTTTGATTATGGTTTTCTACCACAATTCCTCTCTCATTCTTTGTATCCCCTGTCTCCTTCTCATTTCTTACCTATTTCCATTGAGATCCTGTTCACATCTTCCCCCTGCTGTTTGCTGCTTGGTCGCAAGACCCAGGGGCTGCTTTTGAAGGAGGCAAAGAACCATTAGGCTGTAAAAAAAACCATCAGAGAAGGGACTTTCCTGCCAGAGAATAATCCCTGATGTGTTTTCACGCTGTCTTTGCACAAGCCAAAAGCCATGGGGTGTGTAGAATCAGACACGAGTCCGTGTTCAACGTGCTGGCTAGGAGAGAATGTCCTTAAATGCTGTCTCACGGCTGCCTCAGCGGGGGTTACAAAACAGGGCTCTGCTGGAGCTGCTGGTACAAGGGCAGAGAAGCAGGTTTGTGATCCCACAAAAACGGGTAAGTTTTAATGAACTGGCCTGATTGCAGTGGCACGCTCGTTCAGTCATTTCTCCTGTGCTGATAATCCTTTTCAACCTGAAACTTGGTGCTTACTGCAATATCCTTGCAACTATTTCTGTCTGGAAAACCCTCCCAGGTGGCCTTAAGGACAGTCCTGCATGATTTGGCTTGAGATCCTTAGTTAAGATGGACCCTTAAAGGGCCCTTTCACCCCAGTGCACTCTCATTCAAGTCTCTGCTTTTAATTCCAGGGGGTCCAGCAATATTTTAGGCTTAAAAAAAGAATAGTGTTGTAGAAGCAGTCCTTGTAGATGTTTCCTGAAGCCTGTTCTCGATGCTGAATCATTGCTGAATCTTGATGCTGGAGTCTTTGGGATTAGCCATGGGCTTTGTCTTGACAAACTAGCTGGCTAAAATTGCTCTTTATCTGCACAAGTTATAGTCTTGGTTTGAAAAAATATGATGTTTTAGGGGTTTTTTTGCCTTTGTCGGTGAGTGTAGCTGATGAAAGTGATGAAGTTGTCAATACCCCATGTGCTGTAGCTTGTCCCGTTCGGTGTCCCTGTGTCCGTCACGGGTGACACCAAGCCAGTTGTTCTACAACGGAGCAGCCCCAGCCCCCGTGCTGGGAGCTGGCTCTTGATGTTTATTCAGATTAATCCTTTTAGTTCTTCACCCCTCTGGCCTATTCCCACAGAGCTAAGAAGGCTGGTGGGAGGTTTGTGATTCCTAGGGGGGGTGTGATACACCCAGAACTGATCAGAGTAATGCTGTTTGTCTAGGCTTTGTGGGGAAAAGATGGACATCCAGGGGGTGTCTGCTGGTTTAGTGCTTTGCTTAGCAAAGCTCAAGTTTAAGAGACACTTTATGGACTCTGTGTGAGCAGTCTGTACGGCCACAATGATGTTGGATGCTCCAAGGGAAAAACCACCCTTGGCTGAGCTGAATATTCCTGGTTCTGAATTTTAAGTTTGCCCATGTTGCTCTGTAATCGCTGAGTCTAAGATCGTTGTCTGTGAGTGCTTGTAAGAGAACTACTTAAACACGCTTCTGTAAAACAGAACTCACGGATTCAGAAGAAAATGAGGTTAATCTCCACCTTGTTCCGCTCTTGTAGGTGAGCATCTCGGGCTCTGACACGAGTTGCACTTCACAGTGGGCAACTCAAGTCCCAGTAAATGCAAACCTGTCCCCAAAACAATTATCAGACCTGGTGCAGAGGCAGCTCTGTGCTTGGGCCATGGGGCCCCAGTGTCCTTCAGGCACCACAGCTGTTCCTTGCCTTTACCTGCAGAATGTTTCCTTCCAAATATCCCCCCTGAGTACTGTTGCCAGACTCAAAACTTGGATTTTATAAAGATATATTTTTAATATTTTTTTTCCTTTGTTTCTTATAAGTTGTTCCATTTTAACCAGTGGCCTGAGACCTCCCATGTCCGTAGTTCCATCTCGCTCACCTCCAAACCTCTCCAGTACCCATTTGCTTATAGAAAATCTGGGAGAACCTGCTCTGGAGGTGCTCGGGACCATCCATTTTAATTCCTGAGTTGTGTTGCATGGAGCTCCTGCTTCACTGCCTCCTATGCTCGGGTACCATCTCCTCTTGCAGAAGGAGCTGGTGCTGGACCCACTGCCCCAACCTGCTCCTCCCCAGGGCTGTGGAAATCCCCGATGCACTGTAGTCCAAACTTGAAGTGAACGAAGGGGCTTTGTGCCCATTTCAATGCCAGTTTTGTTTCCTTATTGAGATGTTTGTAGGAGATTCTTAACTATTTATCTGTATATACATTTCTTTATGTAAAACCTCAGTGGCATCCGATGGGATGTAGACTTGTGCTGATCCCACGCAGCGACATTTTAGAGCCACATCACCCTTTTAGTCTGATTTTTTTTTTCCTAGGTGTGTAATATTTTTTTAAACTGCTTTAGATATTTTAGTGCTCGTAGTGTTCTTAAAAACACAGTGATGATGATGATGATGATGCTCTGAGGTTTGGGTGAGCACAGCTTGCAGCCAGGAAAAAACCCAACCCAAAACCAGGAGAAATTGTTTGTGCCCTCCAGTGTTGTTTAACGTTTTGGGAACTGCTGCAGGATTTCCTACCTGTCACAATGGGGTCTCGGTGTTGTGTTTGCAGGAAGGGTTTTGCAGCGCTGGTAACTCTGGATCCTGATTCAGCGTCATTAATCTTAGAACTGAACTGTTACCCCCCCAGTCCAAGTGTTTGTAGTGTGAGGTTGGTATAAACTTAACAGCTTCATCATTTGATGCCGCTTCTCTGTATTGGAGTGGGAATCACCTTGTTTGTAGCGTTGCCATTACACCAACAACTGCTTAAAGCACCTTGGAAGAGCTGCCAGCAGGAAGGGTGGCAGGAAATTGGGCAGTGCTTGAGTCCCGTAAGAGCCCTGGTCTGCTCTGTGTTCTGTGCTGGGAGACTCTGCAAGACTTGGTGAGACCAAAGTTCTTGGTTCTTTCCAAGGAGAAGCTGTGAGAGGGGAGTTGGCAGCCTGTGGTGTTTTGCCCAAGCCAAATGCCATGAATGTGGAAGCCAAACCTTCCTTTGGAAATGCCAATGCTGCGAGCACCAGTGGGTTCGATGCTCAGAGGTTAGGTGCTGGGAGTTTCTGGTGGTTCTGTGTGATACAGGTACGTGGATCTGTGTAGGGGAAACTCTTCTGTAGATTGGCTGTTGATCCTTGAGAGCCCTTCACTGCTCCCTTTCCCCACAGCCAGCCCCTCAGCAGCTCCTTCTCATTCCCTTCCAAGATCTCTTTGAACTCCATTAGTCCCTCTGGACTGCACGAGGCTGTGCCAGCTCCCATTTTCCTTCCAAGGAAGGAAACGAGGAGGGCAGGGGCCAGCTCTGGAGCGACTGGGACTTGTGCAGGCTGGTACATGCGGGATTTTGTGGTCAATGTGCTTATGGCTAGAGCTGTGGTAGAAGACACATGGATTTGGGCTGCTTTTCGTCGTTTTCACCATGTTTTCTCCAGAGTGGGACTCGGTGAGCTGGTGGGGCTAGGTGTGGCCCTGTTCCGCAGGCTGTGGGTTGCATCACACGTGTGTCCATATGTATATATGCACATATGTAGATACTTATAGCACAGGCGTGCACCAGGCACTTGCTGCTACTTCTTTGGGGCTAAAGCTGGTGCATTAGGCTAAAGCGACCTCTTGGCCAGACCAGCACATGGTTCTGCGTGTCCAGAGTTTGGCTTTTTTTCCTTTCAGCTGCAGGGGAAAAAAACCTCAAACAAGATCTTTTGGGTTAAACACATGAAGGGAAGGGTGGAAGGAGCCTGTTCTGTAAGAGAGAGGGGGTTCCAGCGTGGGGCTGTGCTGCTTGAGGGGAAAAGCAGTTTTCCACTCCCCATTCTTTCCTTCCCAATTGAGTGCATTGGCACTGGAACAGCGTGGGGTGTTGGTACAGTCCAGCCCCTTGATTTGGAGTTGGGAGATTTTAGGAGTTTGTGCAGGTCTTAGAACTGAGTTGGGAAAGGATATATGTGAAGGCACCAGGGCTGTGGCCACCATTTGGGGGTGTCACTGCAACCAAGCTGATCCTGGTCTTGTCCCAGCATCCAAACCACCAGCGATTCCTCTTCCGTGCCAGAAGTGGGGCAATACTGGGGTGAGGGGGAATCTCTTTCTCACTGACATGTTGGAGGTTCTGTCTGTGTCTGTCACAGTGGGTGAACTTTAAGGTTTGCCAAACGCTCGCCATCTCCTCTCCTGGCTGCGTGATGCCACCCGAGCCCTTCACTGTCATTCCTTCCTTCCCTCCCTCCTTCCTTCCATCCTCTCATATCCCCTTCACCTGCCTCTCCAGGTGGTTTGTGCTCCTGCAGACACCCAGGGGCAGTTTTATAATCCTTTTTCTTTTTAGTTTTGCATGTGAGCCAGGCCCTGAACTAAGTAATTCACCGTGGGGTTTGGCTGTGACCAGCCTCACAGCCGAGAAAGCCGGGACAGAACTTTGGTGGGAGATGGGGGGAGAGACCCATCTTTCAAAAAAAAAAAAAAAGTAAATAAATTATATTAAAAAAAATTCTATCAAACCAAAACCAAACCCCCAATCGAAGTATAAATGCATCTGAGAAGCAAATTATAATATAGACATATATATATTTTGTTATGTTACTAAAGGACCATCCTTTGAGCTGTCTGTAAGTAGGCGTGGCTGTCTGTGGATCTGTAACACTCGATACTACTGAGCTCCTGTACATAACTCGCGGTTCCGGCGGAAGGAATTCTTTTCTGTTTAGCATGGTAGTTTGTGTATTGTTACGTCCAAATAGAAACTAAAATAAAGATCTTGCTAAGTTATCGGAAAAACCACTGTTGTAAAATAAATGTTTTCAATGCAGGAGCGTGCCTTGGCTCTTGGCTTTTTCCCTTCCCTTCTCTGCACGAGGGAGTACGGGTGAGGTTTCTGTTCTCTCTCTCTTTCCCTCTCCTGCTGTCCCCTGAATGGCACTGGAATGGGCTGCCCGGGGAGGGTTGTGGAATCTCCGTCTCTGGAGATGTTTGAAACCCACCTGGCCATGGTCCTGTGTGACTTGGTCTAGGTGGTCCTGCTCTGGCAAGGGGGTTGGACTAGATGATCTTTCGAGGTCCCTTCCAATCTCTAATGTACTGTGATGTGCCTGGCAGCTCCTAGGTGATGTGAGTGTTGGGGTCCCTGTGGCACAGACTGTCCTCAGAAAATCATTGAAGTTGGAAGAGACCTCCAAGGTCATCCAGTCACTCTCTTCTGCCCCACCATGGGGTCCTGGAGGGTTTTGAGCGTGAAAACCTGAAGTTCTTTACATGATGTTGCAACAGAGCAGGTTTGTGGGGTGTAAGTATTAATTGGGAGAAATGGTTGGGGGTGCTGGGGAAGGGGCTGGCTACTCCAGCCGTGATGGAGGTTTGTTTGCTGTAAAACTCCTTTTCTTAAGGAGCTCGTGTTGTCGGAGATGGTTTTGCTCCCGATGTTACCAGTAGAGAATCAGAAGCCGAGACAAATGAAAGATGTGCCCAAGGCTGCTCCAAGCCCTTTTCCCAGCTAAGGTGGGGGCTGAGGTGGCACAAACCTGGGTCCATGGAGAGAAAGAGCTGCAGGGTGGCACTGCTGGCTTTTGGTACCCGATGGGATCGCTCCTTTTGAAGAAGGCAAGTGCCAAGTCCTGATGTTTCAACCAACCCCCCTCCCCTCATGCCAGAGCTAAACTGTGTCCTCAAGCACCAAGGACCAAGAAAGGGCTCTTGAGGCACTGGAAGGGTTGCCCATCCCTGCGGGGCCCGGCTGCCCCTGGTTCTGGCTCTTCAGGTAAAGCAATATTTTCTACTGAGGGCTTCTAGTTACTGTTTTGGATTGTTTCTTCTAACAAATGAAATCAGAGCCCATGTGCCACCAGCTGACAGGTGCTGGTAGCATGTCCTTGGCTTGCCCTGGCCCATGCAAACTGGGAATTGCACTCTCGGGGACTGTAGGGTGGAGATTGGAGGGTCACCGATGAACAGGAGGTAGGTACAGTGCCTCAGGTCCTTCTCTGGGCTCTGGGGAGCACCCTGTGCCATCCTCCAAGCCAGAGGACATGGCACCACGGTGTGAGGGGCTGCAGGACAGTTGGGCAGGGACAGGACACTGTGAGCTGTTTGGGTTCACCAAGCCAGGTTCAAGCTGCTCAGTTTGGGTTCATGTTCCTCGCCGACGTGTCTCTAACACAGAACCCGCTCCCCTATGCCGCAGTCTCACCACAGTCCAATCTTTTATCTTTTCTCCCGTCCCTGAGGTGCTGGAGGTCCTAGCTGTCCCTGTGCCCACCCCCATTTATGTATCTGGGGCTGGGAGGGGGCCAGGATGTTATTTTTGGGGGGAGCTGCAATGTTCTTGACAATGATGCATGGTTGGGAGCTGATGGGTAATGGTGATGAACTTGTGAGTGATGGCAATTGGGTCGTGGGCAATGGAACGGTGGGTGATGGCTGTGAGGACATTGCTGATAGTGATGGGCTCAAGGATGATGGCATTGAGGTCATGGTTAACAGTCATGGACTTGAGAGTGACGGTGATCACCTGTGGATTTGGTGGCAGACTTTGTTCCTCAGATGGAAGAGGCATGAGCTGCACCATTCAGAGCTTTGTGTTCCTGCCTTTCACCCATCTGGGACAGCTCTGGTGTTTTTGGGGACATGGGTTTGGTCTATGGGTGGTGGCAGAGGCTGAGCAACTCTGGAAGAGCACAGTGCTGCAACATCAGCCCTCCCAATCCCTGTGTCTGCAAATGGAAGGGACCCAGAAGGCTCAAAAATCAGGCATACCGCCCTCAGGAGGAACCGAGGGCAGGGTTGGAGGGGGCCGGAAGCACAAGAGGACAGCAGAGGGGCAGGTGCAAGGCCGAGTTTAATGTACAACAGCGAGAGCAACACGCGGGATGCAGCGACTGGGACCCTGCCGAGCAATGGCGGGAGGATTCCTGGGCACCTGGCTGGGCAGCAGCGTTCCCCCACCCCATCTTCACTCACTGTGGGGTCAGTCTCCTTCATTTCCCCCCACTAACGACCCTCCCTCATTTCCCTATACTCTGCAGCAGCAGCTTGTTGCTCAGTGCCTTCTGGGCCAGTCTCTCCTCTCGGGACATCTCGAGGAACTCGCGCAGGAGGTGGAAGGTGAGGTCCAACGAGTTGGGTTTGCCGTCTCGCCTCTTGCCGCTCTGCAGTGCCCGTGGTGTTCGAGGAGCTGGGTTGGGCTCTGCCCCATGGCCTTGACACAGTCTTTGGGGCTGAGGGCTGGCAGCAAGGACTGGGGGTCGAGGGGCTCCTGGCCAGGGCTCCCAGGTTGGTTGGGGAGCCAAGGTCAGTCTGCGGGATGGGCCGTGGGGCCACTGCAGGGGGGAGCAGGTCTCCGAGGGCAGGAAAAGCAGGACGAGGACGGAGGCAGCGGAAATCATCCTGACCCGCATCGCAGCTGCTCTGGGACCAGACACCTGCAAAATNCACCATGGGAAGGTGAGGGGGGTCCCTAAGGAACCCACACATGGGGACCCCCCTCCCCCGTCTCTGGCGAAGGATCCTACTGTGGATAGAGCCCCTCCCTGAGATGGGACCCTCCAACCCAGAAGCTAGGGACCTCCCCTCTCCTATTCCTGTAACAGGACCCCAC
>VXBP01007622.1:25016-57677 GCA_013400115.1 Rhinopomastus cyanomelas
CCCTTGCCCCGGGGGCTGGAACCCCCGACCCCGGGATAGCATGGGACCCCCCGAGCATGGAACATCCATGGCCGCTGGGACAGGACCCCCCGAGACTTGAGACCACCACCCCCAGTACCTGGGACATCCCGGGACCATCGTGTCCCCGGGACGGGACCCCTGGGATTTGGGACGGGACTCCTTCGGGACTGGGACATCCCCGGGTAGGGACCTCCACCCCAGACACGGGACCCTGAAGACCTCCAGGGTCCGGACATCCCCTCCGCCCGGGTCCATTCACACTCACCGACGGCTCCGCTCCCCCCACAGGACGCTCCCGCCGCCCGTCCGCTCCCGCCGTATTTAAGGGGCGGTGGGAGCCACGTGACCGCCCTATAGCCGGGCGGGGCCGGGAGCTGTCGGTGGTACTGAACCGGCACCCGGCGGGACACGGCTCGGGGGGAGCAAAACGGGTTACACGGGGTGGGGCGGGAAGGAGAGAGTCTGGGGGATATGGAATGGGGGTGGGGAAAGGGTGAGAGTCTAGCGGGGGACACAAGGGTCCGGGAAGGGAGAGTCTGGGGGTTCACGTGGGTATGAGGTGGGGGAAGACAGGATGAGAGGATGATGGGAGTGATACAGGGGTCAGTGGGGAGCACATGGGGTTGGAGAGTCTGGGGGTTGTGGAGATGTAGTTGCGGGCACATGGGGATATGGAGAGCGGGACAGTCTGAAGGGGGACACGGGGGTCCGGGTGGGAGCACATANAACACGAGGGTACACCGGGATAAATGGGATAAGAATCTGGGAGCACGCAGGAGTCGGAGGTAGGGAGAGGCTGGGAGTACACAGGAACTCACAGAGGAGAGTCTGGGGGGAATATGGGGTACACGGGGGTAAAGGGGTGAGGATCAGGGTGTTTGTGTGGTGTGTGACAGGGTGACTGGGGGTACAGCAAGAACCCCCTTACATTGCACCAGGATGTGGTTCCCGGTATTGGGACACAAACCCACACTCAGTTTCCTGCAAACCCCCTTGGTCCATGGTGGTCCCCATGGGGTGGTGCTCCCCATGGGCTGGAGACCCCCCAGTCCTCACACATATATTTATGGGGTTAGTCTTGACCTCTGCAGGGAGAGTGTTCCCCATCAGCTCCTTGGGAAGCTGTCCTGCAAAACATTCCCCAGCTCCTCTAGAGCTATTTATCTTGTTGGAATTTTCACATTGGGGGTGTAAATGGATTTTTGAGGACATTTTCCCCCCTTTGGCTGAACGCAAGGAGCAGGATCTTTCCTGACTCTGTTGCCCAGTGCAGACATAGACCCCCCCGGATGCCCATTGGGGTCCGAGAGGTTGAGGCATGTGATTCATTAGCCTTCTCCTGCCTCCCTGCTGGAGCCCCCATCACTCCATCAGCAGCCACTTCATCTGGCACAAAGTGCTGCCACTAAAATTAAAATTCCTTTGTAATGGATAAACATTTCAAGAAAAGTGCAAAAAAACCCCAACCCAGCCCCAAGAACCCACCAAACAAACAAAACAACCCACATGAAGTGGAACGTGAATGATCAGAACTCCCACAGCCTCCTCCAAATCAGGAAGCACCCAAGGACCCCAGGGCTCTGCTGCTTTCTGGAGGGTCACTGGGAAGGACTAAAGGAGATCTGGGGGCTGGTGAACTGGGGGGCTTCCCCACACCCTCCCTAGCTGTGAAATAACTCATGGCAGAGGCAAAGGGGTCGTTGGAGAAGGGGGAGCAGCTGCCTTGGGCTGGCTTTGTGCGCAGAGCTTTGTGGGAGGCCTTTTCTTTCCTGGATCATTGAGAACCACTGCCATTGCCAGGGCTCCACCTGAGCCTGCTCTTCCCTCCAGCCCTTCAGGCCTGGACCTGGGTTGAGGAGGGAGCTGAACCTGGTCCTCATGTGCTGGCAGCCGAGTGCTGCCCTGCCCTGCCTGCAGCTCCCAGGACATCACCAAGCCCTGGTGAGTGCTAAATGGGACCCCTTGCAAACCCCAGAAGGAAGAGGATGTAGCTCCGCCGGCAGCTGGAGCAGCACTGGCGAGCAGATCTGCCTCCCCTTAGTTGCTCATGGGGGGGGTCCTAGCAGCAGCAATTTTTGGCCACACGTGGGGCTGAGCCCCATCTTTGCTCATTTCTTCCCCCCAGGGCTGGCCCTGGGGCTAGAAACACTTTAGGTTGTTTTTCTTTCCATCTGTGGGCTTTAGGATTTGTCATTTAAATGTAGTGAAGAGAGTGAATCTGACAAGTCTGTCCCATGCTCCTGTTTTATTTAGGAACCACCATTTGGAAAATTATAAGAAAATTAAATCACTCCTTTTTTCCTGCTCCCTTCATAAATTACTGACACGTTCAGCGCTGACGGGCCCTGTGTGCTGCCTGGGGATTCATTAGTGTTGCATCTAGGGATGTCACTGTCTCCTTCCTGTAGGCAGGAGCGTGAGGAGCGATGTGTGAAGATGCTTCCAGGGACGCTGCACTCACCCCACAGCTGCTGTGAGGCTGAGTGGCTCCTCATTAGGTTCCTTTAGCACTTGGATCCTCCTGCCCCGTAACCAGCAGAGTCGCACGCGGCGGTGGCTGCTTGGCTGACTGCAGTGGCTCTGGCGCTAGAGCATGGCTGAGCTTCCAGCAGCTTCTCTTGGAGGAATTTGGGGCCACTTACTGGGGTCTGGCCCCCACCACGTTTCTTCACCATCGCCACAAGGAGCCCTCACAGTGAGTTGGGTGCGGTAAAGCTCCGCATGGTGGGTGGAGGAAGGGGTCTGTGATGCTGGTGCTGCCCGTCCCGCCTTGGAGAAGGCGTCTCATGGGCTGACAAACCTGAGATTGACCCTTATGCTTCACCATTCTCAGGTTAGACAGTCCTTGAGGTGCCCCTCACATGGGCAGCAGCCAGACCCCTGTGCCTTGTGCTGTGTCCTTGCTCAGACACCCGCCCCGGCCTTTGGGGGGTTTAGAAGAGAAAGCCGAGAGGCAACTCCTGGGGTTTCCTTCCCCAGGTGGCTCTTCCAGCTCCTCTCCATCCTGGGTCGATCCCCAGGACATGGAACAGCCTTTTCCCAAAGCAATGCTAGTGGGAGTCTTCTCCCCTAGGGCCAAGGCTGTTGAGGGAAAGGGGCTTCTGGCAGCGCTGGAACTCATCCTTTCCCTTTCATTTTGGTCCCCTCCATCACATGGTGCTGTGGAGTGTGGGCAAGAGGGGGTCTGTGCCCTGGGGACAGGATTTGTCCCTCTCCAGCCATGGAGGTGAATGGCAGGAGGTTCCCAGAACCTCAGAGACTGTGAGCTGCATCAAACTGTGGTGAACTGTCTCCAGCTGAGACCTGTGCGTGGACTCAGGAAAGTTTGGAATCATAGAATTACAGAACTATTTACGTTGGAAAAGGCCTTTGAGCTTTCCAGCCCCACCAAGCCCGTGAATGGGGCAGCAAACGGCCCTGGAGAACCTTTGAGCAGGTTCTGTGGGCTAGTGGCAATGAGAAATTTTGCAGAATCCTAGAATTATTTGGGTTGGAATAGACCTTGAAGTTTCCCGAGTCCAACTGCTCCCTCAACACTGCCAGGTCCTCACTAAGTCCCTGTCCTTCACCCCACATCTCCATGGCTTTGCTCCCCCCCCAGACATGCCCCCCCCCCCACCCCAGAAGTGCTCTGAGACGTCTGGGCCAGGCCTAGACAACCCTTCTAGAGCAGAAATTGTTCCTCAGAGCCAACATAAACCTCCTCTGGTGCAGCTTGAGGCTGTTTCCTCTCATCCTGTTGCTTCTCCCTGAGGAAGGAGAAGCAGGAGTTGTCACAGTCACCAGATGGTGACTGGGTCTGTGACTCCCCAGCAGCTTCTGTGGTGGAGAAAAATGTTGCCCTTCACCTTGATGGGAGGAGGGTAAGAACATGATGCTGGCCCTTCTCCTCCTCTGTGTGGATTTTTGGAGGTTTTGTTGAACAAAACAGACACCAGGCTCTTGCTGCAGCCTCTGGGGTGCTTGTACGGAGCAAAGAGGCTGCTCCTGTAGCTCCTTTCTGTGGGGTCTGCCCTGGGTTCTGTGATTTAAGCACCACAAAATTCTTCTCCCCATCTCTGCAAGGACTGGGAGGGGGATGTCCCTGATTCAGCTTCCTAATGCCATGGGATGCTGAGAATCGCTTCCCTGGGGGTGGGGAGCTCGGGCTGCCACTTGTGCAGCCTCATGGCAGAGTGATTTGCTGTAAGGATGGAAAAATGGGAGGTAAAACTCTTCGTCTGAAGTGAGTGGCCCAACCACACAATGACAGAGAAGGGGTTTCCAGCCTTTGGCACCGACAAGCCCCAGGCAAGAGGGGAGCAGATCCAGAAAAATCCACCTGGAAAAAGGATCCCTGATCCATTTTCAACCCCTTTCTGGATCTCTTGTTTCTTTTGGGTCCTGCCATGAGCCCATGGGTGGGTCTGGACTGAGCCAGCTGCACCCCTTGGCAACCCCGCAAGAAGCCAAAGTTGTTGCACTGGGGTGACTCTGGGTTTGCCCAGGAGCAAAGAAAAGGAAAACAAACCCTCTCAGGCAGGAGCTAAGGGGGTCGCAGAGCCACAGCCCAGCATTAACATCTCGAATGCCCCTATTGAAGTCTCTGCTTGGCTTTGGGGGGGGTCAAGCTTTGCTTTGTGGCTTTGCAAATACCAAAAATTGAGAGAAAAAGCCAAATAAATTCAGTTTTTCTGAGCAAGTTAAGGTTTAGTAAGTCTAGGACAGAGCAATGAAGCAGCATCTTTCTCTCAACCCCCCGCGTTGCTGGATGTAGTGATAGACTTCTGAGAATAACCAGAACCTCTGCAGAAAGGGACCAAAAAAGGAGGTGCAGGGCAGCTCCTGCCTTACCTGTCCCCAGGAAGGTGAAGTAGTGGCCAGCCCGGTCCCTCTCATGGGATCTCCTGCACCCTGCCACCCCCACGATGACTTTTATGGCCTTTCTTGTCACCCAGTGGAGTTGGGCCGGGCCGCAGAGAGGTGCCACACACTCCTCTGGCTTCCTGTTTGCTCATCTCTGCGAGTGCCTGCGGCGAAATTTCCATTACACACTGGACAGGCAGGGCGGCAAGAGAAGTGAAGTGAAAAAACCCCCCAGCCCGCCAGGGCAGCCCCAGTGCTGGGCTTTTAGGGCTTCTCTGCACTCACTCAAAGAGGAGTTTGTCCCCTTGGTGTTTGGGACAAGGAGGTGATGAGGGATGTCCCAGCTGTGGGGGCTGCAGAGCATCCTCTGATGTCTGGGGCCAGGCATGGAGCTGCTCTGGGGTCGCCCATTCCTTGTCCATGAGGGGAGGGAGAGGTCCCTTTCCTCAGTTCAGCCAGCAGAAGACCCTCATTTCCACCCCAGACACCAAAATTGGGTTTTTCTGAACTGCTGAATGTCCAGATGGAACCAGAGTATGAGGTAAAGTTCCATCCTGCCCTGACTGCAGGCTGCAGTACATCTGCACCCCCCTACACCCCAGAGATGCTCCAGCTGAGCCAGCAGATCCTCCATTGAGCCCAACCCCAGCCGAGGATATCAGCCATGGCTGATGGCTCTCAGAGAGCAGAAATGGAGGTGACTGACCTATTTTGGTCTTTCATTAATCCCTGGAATGGCCAGAAGAGCCATTTCGGCCATAAAGCAGAGGAAAACAAAGCAGAAGGTGGAGAACTGGTTGCCCCGATGATGCAGATGCTGCCAGAGGATCCAGGCACATCTGTCCCCGGGGCCAGTGGGACACGGTGCAGTCCTGTGGGGCCAGAGCAGCCAGTGCACGTGGCAGAGCACACAGATGGGGGTGAGCTCCTGCCTCATCTGCTCTGTGCTGAGGTGTGCTTTAGAGGGTGCGTAAACCCCCTTCGTGTCGCTTCTCGAGCAGAGATGGGGCTTCCTGGGTCAGTGGGCTTGGGGTGGGGTGAGGCAGGCTGGTGGCTTGAGGACCCAGGCTTCGTTTGCCACCTTGGATGGGGCGTCATGTCATCAGGAGATCCTGCATGGGGAGGGTAGAGAGGCTGTGGAGCTGCAGCCTAGCTTTTTTCAGACCCTGCATTACCCCATGGCAAAGTTTTCAGGGTTTTTGTTTTCCTCCCTATTAGTGTCAGACAAACGGGATCCCCAGCCCAGGCTGCCAGGACACAGAGTGGTTCCTCTTCTCCACCCAGCTCATAGCTGGGCACCATCATGCTGTTCCAACCCTTGTTGTCCCCTATTGCATGAGAAAGGAAGAGAGGGGGCACCTGTGTCTTTTTGGGGTTTTTTGTTTGTTAAAGGCAGAGGGGGGAGGTGTCAAGATTTCATCCTCTGCTCTACACGTTCCTGGGGTGTCCAAATCTGGATTCACAGCAAATCCCAATGTAGCAGAGACCTGTGTCCCTGACATGAGCCAACCTGCTCAACCCATGGGTGCTCCAGGCTGAACTTGCCCTTCCCTTAGTGCGTTAGATGGAGAGACCCCGCTGATCATCTTCCTGGTGGTGGTACAGAAACAGGGGGTGCCTGAGCACCTGAACCTCAAGTCTTGGGCTATCAAGCAGCCCGTCGTTAACCCACTGTATTGTCACCCATTTATTAATAGTAATTGTGGCTGCAGGGAAGGGAGGTGGAAGAGCAGAACTTCACCAGAGTGTTTGCCGGGCACTGGGCAATGAAACAGGAGCTGGGAGAAGCCCGCGGTGGTGCAGCGAGTTTCAAAGCTGGTTGCAGTTTCACCAGCTAACAAATCAATTGAAATGGTAGGAACAAGGCTTCAGAGAGAAAGTTGAGCCCTGGCTGGCTGCTGAAGACCATAAAAACCCTGTGGCTGCTGTTAACTAGAGTCCTGCAGCCCCACGTTGATGGATCCCTGCCCAGATCACCGGGGTGTTTTGGCCAGGGCGGCAAATTGGCACCAGGCACTTCACCCATCAGATACTGCCCCTGCACAGGAGATGTGGATGAGACAGCTGCATCTTGGGGCTTGTATAGGATTCCTCAAGTGAGGAGAAGTGTCCTACAGCAAGGAGAACCTCCCCAATAGCACCCTAAATCCATGGACCCAGGGGCAGACCCCCGTTTTCCTCTGTGCTTTGAGTCACCTTATTAAGCTCCCCCCCAACCCTCTCTCTTCTTGTAGCCGTTACTCAATTTAGGGGTTAATGAGGGTGAAATGACTCTTCAGGCTCCGTTTCCTGAGGTCAGATAAAACGTTTTAAGTGTCTTTGACTTTGATCAACGGCCCTGCGGGGACTTGACCCTGACCAAGGCAACAGCAAGAGCCCAACGGGGCGAAATCGGCCCAAGATGTCAGCGACAACCTTTGCGGTGGCAGCAGGTGAACCCTGTGTGTCAGATGCATCGACTGGTCGCCCGCTCGAAGGCTCCTCCTGCAGAGGCTCAAAATACCCCATTTTCCACTGCTGGGGTGAGACCGGCTTCTGACAAACCGCCTCTGTGAGGGTTTGGACTCGAGCCCCGCCGGCGCTCATCCGCAGCCACTTTCCATGTTGATTGCCCATAATTAAGCAATTTGGAGGTTAGTCTTGATCAAACTTGAGCCTTGCAGAGCTGCCAGGTCCAAAGAGGGACTGCAGGCTGCTCTACCCAGGCCATGGCTCTGTGCTCCTTCATGCAGCCCATTCTTGCAGTGAGTTGCCCAGTTCTTAGATGAGGGGTGGGATGGAGATGCAGGTTTCAGCCTCTTTCTGTACCAATAGGAAATGGATGGGTGGAAGGACTGGAAGGAAACGGAGTCCTTTATTCTAAGCTGATTGATCACCACTTGCTTTCCAGCCCCACCGAGTCCATGAATGGGGCAGCCAGAGGCCCCTCAGGCAGATTCTGTGGTGGCAGCGAGAGATTTCACAGAATCCTAGAATTATTTGGGTTGGAAGAGACCTTGAAGCTCCCCAAGTCCAACCACTCCCCCAGCACTGCTGGGTCCCCACTAACCCCTGTCCTCACCCCACACCTCCAGACATGGGAACTCCTCCTGTGGAGTTGTCTGGACAGACTGGACAACATTTTGGGGGCAGAAATTGTTCCTCAGAGCCAACCTAAACCTCTCCTGGTGCAACGTGAGGCCATTTCCTCTCATCCTGCTTCATCTATTTTAGAGAAAACCAACCCCTCTGCTGCAGAAAGAGAAAACCCAACCCCAAAGTTCTCCTCGCAGGTGCTCCTGCCTCAAACAAGTGTCTTTTCTCTTTGATGGGCAAGCAGATACTGTTCTCCCTCTCTCTCTTTTTTTCTCCCCTCAGTGTTTGCTTTTGGGGCTTTTTTTTAACCGTTCTGCTCTATTTTTAGTGCTGAGGAGATGGTGCTGAAGAGTCTCCGCTGCCGGTCAGACCAGCGGCGCTTCGGCTCGACCCGGCTGCTGGCCAGGAAATCAAGCAGAGCCGAGAGCAGGGATCCTGCAGCCCTGGGGTGGGGCCTGATAGAAGGGGTATTTTCGAGGTTCTGTTTCTCTAGTACCTCCACGTTTTGGGAGGAGGCCACGGGGCGAGCAGCCAGGGCTGTCCCTGGGCTGGGTGTCCTGCAAACTGTCCCCATATGCCCTGGCCAGGCTGGTGAACAAGCAACAAGCTGGAGCTGTGCCTCTCCCACTCAGGGTGTGGGGCACAGCCCCACGGCTCAGCAAACCACTGCATCTGCTCTTTTTTCCACTTGAAACCCTTCCACTCGAAACGGCAGCAGCCCTGCGGGGTTCCAGGGCTGGGCAGGGGAGCAGCACAGCTGGCAGCTGTGGGGGCAGCGCCAGCCACCCTGTTGGGATGGACCCTCCTGGCTAAAGCTCCCTAAGAAAGTTTTAGATGGGCATCTTGTCAGAAAAAGAGGGGTCTGGGGGTTGTTGTGTGTTGGTGCTCAACCTGCCCCAGGCTGTGAGCGGCCGGCACAGCCGGGGTGGGCAAGGTGGGGAGGAGCAGCCCGTTGCCCACACGGCGCTTCCGACGCTGCACATCTGCCACTGACGAAAGAACTGAATCTTGTAGGGCTGGTAACGGCGGCGTGAGAGGGAGGACCCAGTGGAACCTCTGTGCAGGGCTGAAGGGATCCAAGCTGGTGCCATGGCAGTGGTGGTGAGGAAAAGCTTGGATCTGAGAGAAAAGGTGGATCTGGGGCAAAAACGTGGCTCTGCTGAGCAAAAATGTGGATTTCCTGTGAAAACTACGGATGTGCTGAGTTAAAATCAAGAATCACCTTGGATCCACAGGACTCTGGGATGGTTCTCCCTGCTGGTGGCACCTAAGGTGGAGGGAGGTCTTGGAAGACTGTGGGCTACAAGGTCCCTGTGGCCACAGCCACTGGGCAGGATGTGGGTTCCTTGGACTTTGTTGTGGTGGCAAAGGGGAGAAGTTTTGCAGTGCCACCATGGGTGTGCCAGTCACCAGGCATGGGTGCCGGGGACTGCCTGGGTGTGTGGGTGGCATCGAGCAGCCTGGAAGTGCTGCAAAACAAGACGTGGTGATCTGAGGCTCTGCTGATGCCTTCTCCTCCCTGCACCCTCCACCACCCAAGCTTTGTCTTCCTCTTCCAGAGCTCTGTATCCTACAGCTGCTGTCCTTGCCCAGCACAGGCTCACTGGGGCCATGGGCTGGCTGATGGGTGAAGGAACCCCTCTGATGCTCTCCATGGTGGGTCACAGCCCCATGGCATCCACATGCCCCAGGCCCCTTCCTACACGTTTCCCCTTAAGGGCTGTTATGGGGCACAGACATATCTGTGATGTGTCAGGGAATTTGGGGTGTGAAGGAAGTTGAGGGAGAAGAGATGCTTTGTCCCCTCACCATGGGGAACACAAGGAGGCCAACAGCACCGCTCCAGCAAGGGCTGCTGGAGCTTTCTACAAGCAGGACGGCGGCCACGGTTGTTCAGACAGTCTAGAAAGGTTCCTCCAGCATTGAGCTCCTGCCGGAAGGACTCTGGGTGCAGACCTGCTCCTTCATAGGCCTGGAGATGCTGCTATCCCTTGTCCCAGCACTGCTCACCTGGTGCCCCAGCCCCAAGCCCCAGTGTCTGACTCTCCTGTTCCACTTGTGCCTGTGAGTTCTCCTTCCACCTACGCAAGGAGCTATTTTTAGCAGACCCTGATCGAGCAGCAGCGCTGGCTGGAATGTGGCTTTTGAGCTGAGGGCTCCTGCTCTCGCTGAGCACTTGCAGTGCCTCAGCCGTGTGTTTTGTGCTTCAATTCAGCTCAGGACTTACACAACATGGCAGCTATTTCAAACCCACCACACCTGAGCCCACACCGAGATCACGGGGTGACTCTTCCACCTGGGCAAGGGCCTGGCAGAACATCCCTCTCTTCCTGCTCCCCTTGCTGTCTCCTGTCTTCTCTAACCCCTGTGCATCCAGAGCCAGGGCCACCCAGCCGAGGGGTGAGTTTGCTCCTCTCCCAGCACAAGAACATTGTGTGGGTTCTTTCGTGGTGCAGGAAAAGAGAAGGTGCTCAGGCATGGGGTCACCACCTCCTCTCACTCCACACCAGGTCGGCTCCCCCTCTGCTGAGGTTTCACTGGTCTGCTAACGGCTTCCTGGAGACCATTGCAAGAGCTGGTCCTCACCACGGCTTGAGCAGCGACGGCACAGCCAGAGTGAGGTCTTTGCGGAGCCCCCAGGGCTTCACTGCAGCTGCTCGACTCACACAGGGGTTTGGTGCTCCTGGAGCTGAAGCGCGACATGTTCTGAGCTGACGTGGACAACCACCTCTCTTGTGGCACCAGCCCTTCTGTTGGCTCTAGAGCACAGAATGGTCTGGGTTGGAAGTGACCTCAGATATCACCTAGTTCCTACCCCTTGCCATAGGCAGGGACACCTCCCACCAGACCAGGTTGCCCAGAGCCCCATCCAGCTTGGCCTTGAATACGGCATGACACTGCCTCCCCACTGCCACTCGGTGACCTTAAAGGTCTTTTCCAACCTTATCCCTTCTATGATGCGCAGAGGGAGCTGGAGGATGGCAGTGGTGGGGCTGCTTCTGCTCACAGCCTGCTGCAGGCAGACCTTGTTTGGAGGGGGTTACCCCGTCCTTGCAGGGAGCTCTCTAACCCCAGCAGCTCCCATTAGGCGAAGGCGCCCTCCTTGCCTCGATAGCACCGGAGGGAGCCCTTCCCCAGGACAGGCTCTCCCTGGGGAGCTTCAACACAGAACCACAGAATCATTAAGCTCAGAAGAGACCTCCCAGATCACCAAGTCCAACCTCCAACCCAACCCCACCCTGCCCACTACACCCTCTTCCCTAGTGCCACAACTACTCGTTTTTTGAAGCCCTCCAGGGATGGTGACTTCGCCACCTTCCTGGACAAAAATTGACTCAAGAGAACCAACGACCAGCTGCCTGTAACCAGCACAGAGCCACAGCTGCAAGAACAGCTCCAGGGCCACAGGGTCATCCTGCTCTTCTGCAGGGTCTCAACCTCCCACCACCGCTCCCAGCATCTCCACAGCGCCTGGTTGATGGTTGAACTCAGTCTTAAAGGTCTATCCCAACCTAAACAGTTTGACGATTTCATTTCCATCCCCATCCCAGAGAGCTGTGAATCTTTCCAGTGGCCCCCCTGCCCCGGGGAAACAACAACAAAGGGCCCTCTTCCAGAAAACCAGAGAAAAAAATTTATTCTTCATCTTCTCTCATTTTTTTCCTTTATAAAATATCTCCAATAAGTTATATATAGGCAAATATTTAAATTAAAATAAATTAACTCCGCTCTACGCCGGGACAAGGCGACTTGTCCACAAAGTCAAACAAGGATTTGTGTTTTGCTTCTTTGAAAAAATATTCCTTCGATCTCCAACGTCTAGGATTTGAAAAAAATATCTATGCTGTGGTGGAGCAGGGGTGGGGGGGAGAAAATCCAGGCCATGGGGGTTAAGGTGCTGAAGCTGCCTGATGCCAGCGGCATCTCCTCATGCAGCTAAGTGCTGAGAGCATCTTCGTCGTCGCTCCAATCGGGGGGAGCGTCTGTCCCGAAGTACCGATCACCGAAGTTCCCTGTGGGGAGGAAAGAGAGTGATGCATTCAGGGGGCAGCTCTGCACCCAGGACCCACCCCAGTAGGTGAGGAGCCAGATCTAGGTTCATCCAACAACTTGAAGGGCACCAAAACTCTTGTAGCAGCAGAACTGGGGCAGGCTGGGGGCTGGTTTAGCAGCCCGTGGCAGGTGTCAGCTGGCAGGGTGGAGGTGAACACAGGAAGATGGGGAGGAGGTTGTGTTGGATGAGCTGGTTTCAGGTGGCAGCTCAGGGAATGAGGTGGGCATGGGTCTGCTCCTGCTGTCCCAGCCCTGCTTCTCCACTTGGGGCTGGAGGAGGCTCATGGCATGTGGAACAGCTCCTGCTGCTGAGGATTGGCTGCTCTGAGCCTGTGCTGCTGCCAACAACCACGTGGCAGCAGGACCCAAGGTAAAATAAGGCCACACCTCAGCTGCTGCTGCCAGCCAGGGTTTCACCTCCACTGGCAAGTTGTCTAGAACCACCAAAAAGCCCCAGTTCCACAGCAGATACTCACCGATGCCGGGGATTATCCGGAAAAGGTCATTCACCTTCTTGTCCACAGCAGTGGTGATGATCTTCACCCGGGGGAAGGCGTAGGCCACCGAGTGGACACCCATCTCTGCCATGAGAAGGGAGAGGAGGAATATCTTGTCTTCTGGGACATCATGATCCTACAGGAAATGCATGGAGAGAGCTTGGGGTAGGGTCTCTACGGCAGGTTACAGCCCCTGTTGCCAGGGAGCAGGACTCTAAGGACTCGAGGGGCTTCCTGGAGTCACTTTTTCTCCTCTCCCTGTGGCCAGCTGGGCAGAGGACCAAGGAACCAGCTAAATGCAACCCCTTGGGGTGGCTGCAGCTGGTGTTTTGGACAATCCTTGGAGCAAACTACCCACCTGAGCAGCACCTATCCATCCTCTACAGCATTCAACTTGCAATCCCTGCAGCACCCAACTTGTGCAGCAACCATCCATCCTTGGCAGCACTCAATCACCACAGCAGCATCCAACCTCTGCAGCAGCCAAGCTCCGTACCAGCAGCACTCGCACTGCCATCATGGCCGCAGCACCCGTGGAGACAGTGCAGTCCATCAGGATGACGTGGTCTTCGCTGATGTCCTTTGGCAGCCGCAGATAGTGGAGCTGAGAAGGGAGAGAAAGGTCAGCTCAGAGGCTGAAGGTACAAGCCAAGCCCTTCTCTGAAGAGGGGTGAAGGACCCTGCATGCATCTCAAACACTGTGAACCCCACTGGTCGTCAGCTTGGTGCTGGGTGCTGATGCCAACACCTGCAGAGCAAACCCAACGGCAGCATGCACCAACGTGCTGGCAAAACCCACTCAAGAAGCTTTCAAAGTCCTCAACCCCCACCATGAGCAGCCCCTGGGTCGCTGGAGAGCTCAGAGGCATCAGCTGAGTCAGGCCCACAGGCAGGAGATGCCCTGCAGGCAGGAGACACCCTGCAGGCAGCAGCCCAGGGCGGGTTACCTCCGGCTCGCCTGTGTTGCAGTTGGTCTGGATGAGGATGGTCCCAATGCGGACGTCCTTGCAGACCGCTCGCAGCGCTGGCTCCATGGTCTCGCCCGCCCGCAGAATGGACACACCGGTTATCTGGAGGAGACAGATCCAGAAGAGGGGACGGAATCGGAGAATCAGTCAGGTTGGGAAAGATCCTTGGGATCACCGAGTCCAACCACTAATCCTATTCTGCCAAACTGGCCACTAGACCAGACCTCTAGGCACATCCAGAGGTGGTGACTCAAGCCCCATCCTGGGCAGCCTGTTCCAAGCCCTGACTACTCCTTCTGTGAAAACATCTTTCCTTATGTCCAGCCTAACCCTCCCCTGGTGCAGCTTGAGGCTGGTCCCTCCTGCTCTGTACTGATGACTTGTGAGAAGAGGCCAGCACCCACCTCTCTGTAGTGACAGCTGCAGAGGTCAGTGAGGTCTCCCCTTCCTCAGACTAACCAGCCCCAGTTCCCTCAGCTGCATCTCACAAGGTTTGTTCTCCAGACCCTTCATCAACCTTGTTGCCCTTCTCTGGACTTGCTCCAGCACCCCACTGTCCTTCTTGTACTGAGGTGCCCAGAAATGACCCCAGTAGTCAAGGTGAGGCCTCACCAACACCCAGTACAGGGGGAAAATCACTGCCTACTCCTGCAGGCCACACTAGTGCTGGCCCAAGCCAGGATGCTACTGGCCTCCTTGGCCACCTGAGCACCCTGCTGGCTCATATTTAGCTGCTTCTTGATGAGCATCCACATGGTGTGGGAGGTGCTCACTACCCCAGTATGGCACTGGGCCTCCACAACTGGGGACTGTAATGGGTGACCCCAAGGTTACAGCCCTTCCAGTAGTGGTTCTGGTGCTTCTAATCCTGGCAATGGGAGGGTGCCAGCAGCACAGGGACACTGCTGATGGCCCCCTCAGCCACTTGTCTCATGGTCATGAGAGCGGGCACAAAACCCAGGGCTGGCAGAAGACCTAAAAGCCAGGGTGGTCCTTCTGCATCCACACAACTTTCAACGTAGCCCCACAGGTCCCCAGAGCAAGGCTCAACAGCACCTTCTGATCCACTTACTTGCTTCCCGCTGTATGTCCTCCCTTCATAGTCCTGTCCCTGAGGGGTCTGGACTGTGCAACTCTACAAAAAACAGATGAGAAGCATCATCAGTCTCTCTGATGAGCAGCCCCAGCCCCAGTTCCACGGAGCTGGTCTAGAAACCAAGACTGGACAAAAAGTTGTCACCCAGGGTCACACCACTGCTCCATGGCCCTGGGGAACCCTTCTGGGAGGAAAGGGCTGGCGTATAAGGCAGGATGGAGCTGGAGGAGCAGCATCAGAACTGACCCAGGTTAGGAACTGGAGAAGAAATATCATCCTGCAGCTGGAACCCACCTGGAAGGGGAGCAAGGAGAGGGCGTGCTCAATCAGCAGCCGCATCAGCCGCTTGGAGTAGAAAATGAACTCATCTCTGCTGGTCTCCTTGTTCCTAGAGGGTAGGGAAAGCCAAGGTTAGCCGTGGGCAAGGTGAGCAGCCCCAGGAGATGCTGGCAGAGGCTCTCAGTGTCTCGTCTGCAACAGGTCCCACCATCTGAGCCTGGGTTACGGGGACGGTTTCAGGGTCAAAAGACACTAGATGCTGGGCCCACCCTCAGAGCGGAGCACAGCTCCTGCAGGCAGGAGCCATGACCGTCTGTCCTGGGCCATGTCCCCCTGTCGTGAGGACATACATCTTATCAGCAGGGGCTGCTGTGACAGGACAAGGGTCTTTGAAGTCAAAGAGGGAGATTCAGACTAGATAGAAGAAATTTGTGCTGTTGAGGGTGGTGGGACCCTGGCCCAGGCTGTCGAGAGAGGCGGGAGAAGGCTCATCTCTGCAACCATGCCAGGTCAGGTCAGGGTGGACCTTGGGGCTCTGAGCAACCTGCTCCAGCTGCAGGTGTCCCTGCTCACTGCAGAGCTGGGACTGGGGGAGCTTTACAGGTCCTTCCCACCCCGAACCATTCAATGATTCCCCGTGGGATTTGGGAGCCCAAAGCAAGCCAAGCAGCCCCAGCTGACATCCACGCCGTGTCCCGCCCCGGTGGCCATGGCGGGGGGCTTTACCTGATGATGGTGTGCATGCCCCTCACCTGAGGGGTACTCTTCAGCACACTGAGCGTCTGAGGAAGGGGGTGGCACTGGTGGGCAGAGGCCAGGGCGGCCCTGAAAACCAAACAACACGGTCAGAAGGTCTCGAGACGAGGCTGCCCGCAGGCTGAGTCACAGCACACGGCCGGAGCCATCCTCCCAGATGTCACCTCACACTGCAAACGCACACCACGGCCCCAGCAAAGGCACCTGCTCTCGCGAGTGGGACGGGGGAGGGTGCTCAGCAGAGCCAGGGACACCTCATGGCCCAAGGATCTGCCCTTCCTGCTGGCCACTGGCCCATGGGTGGCCCATTTTGGTTTCCCCTGGTTGGTGAGAAAGTGTAAAGTCAAATCAAAACTTTCTCCCGCTCTTGAGTCTCATGTAGGGGTGGATCCTGAACTCAAGGGGGTGAGGAGAAGTCATGGTGGTTGTCTCTGCCCTACAAGTGGCACAGGCAGGGGGGCACAGGGCTCAGCACAGAGCCGAGCTGCAACGAGACCATTTCGGAGAACGCCTGGCCCATTCAGATGGACCAGAGGGGGAAATGGCTTCAGGACTGCAGGGCTGGACTGGTCTGGCTTCGTGTGACTCATCGGCACAGAAGGAATTGGGCCGGGAGCTATTCTCGGACCAAGGGATCACCATTCATGGGGGAAGCACACAATGGAGCCCCATTAGTCACCTCTCTCTCTGAGAGCAGCAGGAATGAGATGAAGGTTACATCTATCTGGCTTCCAAAAGGCTGGGAAGGATGGGCAAGCAACTTTGTCTGGGAGGAGGGCTGGGGTCCGAAAACCACACGTCAGATCACACACGTGCCAGCGGCTGTCCCGGTCACAGAGGTGGTGGGGACACGGAGAACAGAGCAAACAAACGAAAGCATGAGGTGATCAAGACTTCAAAATCAAAGCAGAGCCCCGGGTTAACTGCACACAGAGGCACACATGCGGAGCAGAAGACAGAGAAGATGACTGCATAGGAATGGAGGAGGGCACAGCTGCATGACTCGCGGCCTCCATCCACATTAGCCATCTCCTGGTCTTGGCTAACCAAACACCCAATGAGACGCTCCCAAGGCCTGGGGGTACTTAAGGGCTCCTTCTTGCTTTGGCCACCTCCTGCGTAGCAGCGAGATGTTCCCAGTGCTGGGAATGGTCCTGAGAGCCAGGACAGCCCATGGCCATGCCCAGCTTGTGGGGCGGTTTTGCCCCCATCACACACTTGTCCCCTGCAGGGTCGGTGGCCAAGTTCCCACTGCCCACAAAACCCACTGCCTACTTGGGACAAGCAGCCCTCAAGGCCCTGGACCTGCTGCTAGTGAAGCGAGGAGCTCTGTTAGTACCCACAGCCAGGTTAGCTGCCTTCTGAGAAGCTTCTTTGCCCACTCTGAGCCCGCAGCCCACCTTGGCCCAGGGACTGATCCTGGGGGCACAGCCCTGCCCAAACCCTTCCTGATCCCAGGATGAGGACCTGAAGTCTGCCTCTGCAGACACTGGTGTCCAACTGCTTCTAGGTAGGACAGAGATCAGCCCCCAATGCTGATGGCCCCAGTGGTGACAAACCTCTGCCATCCAAACCCGAGGAGCTATTGGGGTCAGGATGTCTCTTACTCCCAAGACCCCACAGGGTGCAGACCTGAGCTCATTACAGGCATCTGTCCCCTCCATCCCTGTGAGGTCCATGTCACATCTCATCACTCCACCGGGATGGGTGGCCCCTCTCCTGCTCTGGTCCCTCTCTGGTGCCGCAGATGACACCCAGTGTCACCTGGCTCCTGGCTGCATGTGCTGTTGGGTGCTCCTACCTCTGAGGATGGGGACACCTCCCCTGCACCCTGAGCTGTCACCAGGTCCCTGGGACCTGCTGTCAGCACATTGTCATCAAGTCTTTCACACCTTTCTGTGCCACCTGCACAGGGGCTGCTGCTCTGTTTGCAGACAGGGAGGGGTCTGGACTCAACCCTGCTCATGCCCCCATCCCCAACAGCCCACGGAAGCCACTTCAGTGATGTGTGGGTCCCCATGGTGCTTTTTGGGTGGGGACAGCAGCAGGTCCCATTACTGGGGTGGGGATAAGGATGCTCTATTCAGTCTTCCCATACCAGTTTGACCAGCACAGCCCCAGTAACACTGGGTCCTGGGGCTATCTGCCCAGGGTTAGTAAGGCAGCTCACGCCACACAGCCCTCGCCCCCGGCCCCGCTGTTAGTGTCACACCCAGAACACCCCCGTTAGCGTTTGTCTCCTCACATATCCCAGCGCAGCTTCCTCTGGTCACCGAGGGATGTTCAGAGGAGACAAGACGGGAAACAGGAGAGTTTAAGGGGACAGGGACAAACGGGACATGGAACAAAGGAAAAAGCACTGTCATTAGTCAAAGGGGGGTGAAATGAGCCCTAATGGATCCTTTGGGTTTGCTGGGCCATCGCTGGACGGACCCCAGCGCTCCTCTCTGGGTGACCAAGTCATGTCATGGCTGCTCTGCACAGCACCATCTCCACTCCTGGCTCCACTGCGGGGGAAAGATCCATCTGCCCTCACCACCCCAGAATCCCACCCGGGCAGCGACACTGTCCCATCGCTGTCCCGTGTGGGACCACACTGCAAGGAAGGAAGTGAGCTCTGCTGCAAGCCCAGGCGCTCAAGGCCAAGCCTGCAAAATCCTCATGCAACCTGCCCATGGGCTCATGGTGGTGGCCACCTCCTGGCATGCTGGAAAGAGATGATCTGCCCAAGTTTCAAAGAGCCTGGAAAGCCAAGAGCACTGGGGATATGGGAAAACCCAGCTCTGAACTGAGCCATCACCTCTGGGAAGACCTTCCTTCTCCGAGTTCACTTGGACCTGCCCTGGGATCACCACCCCTTGGAGCGGGGCTGCAGGCTGAGGCAGACTGAAGAGCTGAGCTGCTCCCACGGCCTGCAGTGAAACCCCTCAGCCAGCCCTACCTGGAGGGACAGAGGAGGGGGGGTCCCTGCCACCACAACCTGCAGGCAGCTCATCCACAAGAGTGATGCCTCCTGTCCCTCAGAACTCAGACGTCAAGAAAATGTTTTTTCCTCCCCAGAACAAAAGGCAAATAAAAAAAAGGAGAAAGACAGAGAGAGAGAGAAAGGGGTGACCATCTCTGAGGGAACATCCTCAGCTCTTTGTTGAGCGCCCTATCAAGCTCAAGCAGGAAGCAGACAAGAGACATCCAGCTACAAAGGAGCCGATGCAGTCAAGGCATTTCAAACGCGCCCAGCGGCTGACATTTCCAACAAGGGCTATTAAACCTGTGCTGCGGGCTGATATTTAAAGACACAATTGGGAAAGGGCGCGGCGAGCTGATCGAGACCTGGGGGACATTGATTGGCCAGGGGAACCGGGCTGCAGAGAGCGCTGGCTCCGAGAGCCTGGGCTGCCGCCTGAAATAGCACAGCAGAAGGGCTGGAAAGCCATGTGGGATCGCTGGTCTGCCTCTGGCTGCTGGGCTCGAGGGGAAACACTCACCTGGGAGAACCCGTGAGCGCTTACAGCTCCAGCACATGGACAGTCCAACCTGTGGGAAGCTGGGCAAGAAACATCCCAACAGCAAGGGAACAGGAGGAAGGCAGCAGCACTCCTCAGCAACCAAAGACGGTCCTCAGCAGGCGGAAGCCAAGGCTGGCAAGTCCAGGGAATGGCACAACTTTCTTATGGTTGGACTCTATGATCTTAAAGGGTTTTTCCAACCTCAATGACTCTGTGATTGTTTAAACTCCTCTGAATTCCCTGAGCTGATTTACTAAGAGTTGGGTCAGGGAGTCTCTGCCTGTCCCAGCCACATTCTGGGTCTGGAGGGGCAGCCCAAGAGCAGCCGGAGCACAAGGACCAGGGAAGGACCTTGGGCTGGGAAATGTCTGAGCAGCCACGTTCTATGCTACCAACTCTGAAGGTCTCACTACCAAAGGGTGATGATGTCCAACAACCACCGTGACACTGAGATGCAGCTATCCCAGGCTGAAGGGGAACTACTGCAGGTACCAAGGTCTGTGTTTGCCCATCTCGCCTCTCCCCATCCAACCTTGCAGAGCTGCAGAGGAGCTGGTGGGAAACGGCAGCAGCAGGAAAAGACTCCAGGAGTGTTAAGACAGATTTGTTTTTTTCCCACAACATTCTCCCAGACCTTCTGGCAAAGCCATAAATGGAAACCACGAGCCTTAAAGGGAACATAAAACCCATCCGTGGCTGCAGTTACCCCGGAGGTCTTCCTGCAGGTCAGGCACCTTCCCAAAGCCGCTGTCACAAAACTGTTGATGGTTCATTAAATAGGAGTTTTTTAAGGTCACCTGTTCGGAGCAGCTTTGCTTAAAGAGGAGAATCACTGGAGATAAAAGAAAATGTCCCACTGCCCGGTCCCGTTGTCCAGACAAGGAAACGAATCGCTTGAGCAGAAATAGGAAATCAGAGTCTTTTCTCTCAACCCTGTTTGCCCTGGGTGTTTTCAAGGCTGCCCGCGTGCATGATGTGTATTTTAGGGCTATTTCAGGGTCTCCATGCAGTGATGGAGACTGAAATGGGATCCCTCCTGCTTCCTACAGAAATACCTGGCAATGAACTGGCTGCTTGGTGGAACCAAGAGACCCTAAAGTCTTGTCTAGATCCAGGGTCATGTGAACCACCACAACCCTTTACAGCAGCCACCTGCAGACTGAGAAATCCCACTGGATTTGGGGTTTCCTTAGTCCCTGGGCAGCTGCTGTGAGTCGTTTGGAGTCTGCAGGAGAGCAGGTACCTCTTGCCATGCTGCAGCTTCTCATGATTCCCACCACCCTCAAGCCACTTTGGCTCATCCTATAGCTGATGTTTGTTTATGAGGGATGGAGGGTGGCTCTGAACAACTTATGAGGATGAAGGGAAATAAAAGACAATCCAGGGGTGCCAAGTCCTGCCTCGGCGTCAGGGGTCTCAGTGCTCCCCTCAAATGCATCCCCACAGAGCAGCCCTGTCCCTGCTGGTCCCAAAGCCAAGGAGGAGGAGACCTTTTAGCCAGCTCGTGGGGCAGGGTTAGGCCAAGCGGTGCCTGGCAGTGGAAACGCCTCGGGCTGCACAGACAGGACAGTTAGGGGCTCTTACCTGACACTGAGTTCACGCTGCGGCAGCAACACAAAGACACAATGCAACCGGTATTAAGCATTGCCAACACCAGGGTGGGTTCAAGGCAAAAGAAAAGGAGAAATAGGAACGTTTTCCTCTGCTCTCACGTAGCCTTTTCCCCTTCTTCCCCTCCCCAGGTCAGTGAAAACCCTCCCCCATGCCAACCCCTCGCCTAGTTCACAACAGAGCTGGGCAGAGCCTTCCCAGATGCTGGCTGAGGGAAACAGTCACTTCCCTCTTCAGCTGGCGCTAGCAGCGATGTCAGGGCTCAGATCTTGCTCCTGTGACCAAGGGTTTAGAAACCAACTTTGCAACCTGTGAACTGGGGAGGCTGAAAAGCCCTAACAGCAGCCCGGGGTGATCTGGAAAGGGGAGCCTGCCAACACCTCAGCACCAGCACAGTCCCTCCTGAGGTTCAGTGCTATCGAGGGCCACCTCCAGGAGCTCAGAAAGGTCTGAGAGAATCAAGCCCTTTTTTTTTGGAGAGATCTGTCTCCAGGCTACACTCCTTCCACCTCCCAGGTCATCACTCTGGGCATCTCCACACCTTCAACACCAAAGCTGTGAATGTGGGGTGGGATGTTGTGCTCCTCAGTGCCAACAGCGCTGATGGATCGAAGGGCCCTGGGTTGAGACCACTGGCCAGGACTGGCCCAGGGCATACAGAAGAAGACTTGTTAAAGCCTGTGACGGAGCATGTGCCTGGCTTGGGGCTCAAACACGACAAGACTTTGGGGTTGGAAACCCATGGGCTGCACCCCATATCAACGTGGCAAAGCAGGCTCTTGGCTGGAAAGGGGGTGCAGCCAGGGGCAAAAGGAGAACCAGAGAGCTGAAGTACAACGGGTTTGGGGTGACGCTGGCCCCAGGAGGACACATCACTCAGATCACTCAAGGACTGTGTCCAGAGAAGCTGCTCTCCCAAGGAGGGAAGGAAGCTGCTGCTGCTGGACCAGGGCTCGTGGAGAGCCTGGCACTAACCCCAGCAGCCTGCCACAAGCACAGAGGACAGCCAGACCAAACCTGTCTCAGCACCCCAAGCTCCGCTCCCTGCGATGCCACTGCTGCGCGGGCAAGGCTGAGCCCACCACACCCACCCTGATGGGACCAGGAGGCTCTTACCTCTTCCAGCTGGCTGTGGACATGCTGAACGATCAGGTCGATGGCCACCGTGTTTCCACTCCCTGGAGCAAACCAAAAGCAAGAGAGAGACAGCCTGGTCAGGACCCTGGTGCCAGCAGCACCTGAGACACTTCCACAAGCTCCGCAGTGGGACCAAAAACACACCAATCCCTTAACATCCCTTCCCTCACAAGGCAGAAGAGCTTTCTGCTCTTGTTGAATCCTTTTTTTAAGTAAATGAGTGTCTGCAAGTCCCCTCTAACTCTTCTATCACTGAGCTGATGGTAGGGCAGGAGCCTGGCTGAGGGAAAGTGCAGACTACACAGAATCACTGAATCACAGACTGGTTTGGGTTGTAGGAACCTTCAAAACTCCTCCAGTCCAACCCCTCCAGTGAGCAAGGACATCTCCAACCAGACGAGTTTGCCCAGAGCTCCATGATGCAACCTGACCTGGGATTGCTCCAGGGATGGGGCCTCTCCCACCTCTCTGGGCAACCTGGGCTAGGGTCCCACTACCCTCAGCATCAAAAACATCTTCTAAATATCCAGTCTGAATTCCCCTCTTTATTTTAACCTTCACCCCTTGTGCTGCTAAAAGGTCTGTCCCCAGCTTTCTTGTAGACCCCCTCTAAGCTCTCAAAGGCCACACTAAGACCTCCCTAACGCCTGTCTTCTGCAGCTGAACCCAACTGTCCCACAGCAGCAGGTTCAACCCAGAGCAGCACTTCTGGGACCTCCTCTAGCTCAACTGCAACAAGTCCTTGTCTCGTCTGTCCTAAGGATCAAAGAAGGTTTGTGGTGAAGCCTTTTCCACAATGATCTGATTTTGTCAGTGTTTGGAGACACTCCGCTGGAGGGACCTTTGCTTTCGCATGGAACAGCCACTCTGTCCTCACTGGCCAGAGGGCAGTGGGACCGGCCAGCAGAGCTGAGGGGGTTCTCAGGTCTCTGAGGGCAGCTTGGGGCAGGTACCTCGTGGGACGACGATGTCGGCCAGCCGCATGGTGGGCTGGATGTACTGGTCGAAGGCAGGCTTGACAAACTTGTTGTACTGCTTGATGACCCCCTCAATGTCACGGCCGCGCTCACTGATGTCCCTGCGCAGGCGACGCACCAAGCGGATGTCCGAGTCTGTGTCCACAAAGATCTTCAGATCAAGGAGCTGAAATGAGAGGGGAAGGAACAAGCTGCACCAGGTCAGGCGTGGAGCAGCACACACTGACCTTCCTCACCAGCCACTTCCAGGAGGCTGAGTCTTGTGCATGAGAGGTCAGCTCAGCTCTGCAGCCCCTGAACTTGAACTTGGTGACACAGGAGATGCTGCAAGCGAGTCCTTTGCTGCCACCTGACCTTGACTTTCATGCCCTGTGACACCTGTCCGCATCCAACCCCCTGTCTCCACTTCTAAGCAGCTCCAACACTTTGTCTGGATGGTAAGAGTGAGGTGGAGACCAGGGAAGTTAGTGGCCAGGACACAGAAGACCAGAGAAGTTAATGGCCATGCCGGAAGGCAGTCAAGCACAGCAGGTCACTTCATGATGCCGTGAGACAAGAGCAAGGATGCTCACAGAAAGATTCCTGGAGGATTTACCCCACTGCCCACAGGAGGTCATCCTTGCTCCAGAAAAGTGCAACCCAATCACTGCCTTGGCAGGGAAGGAGAAGTTCTAGCCTGAGCTCAGTTTAGTTCTCTCTCGTGCACCACCAGTGCCAGGGACTGTCACCACTTGGCTCCTAGCTCTGTGGAAAGGGATCTGGGCATCAGCAAGGGCATCACCAGTAGAGATAAAGAGCTGTTAGCCCATTCTACTCAGTACTGGTCAGGTCACCCCTGCAATACTGTGCTCAGTTTTGGTCCCTACTATGCAAAAGAACCCATGGACAGGCTGGAGAGGGACAGAGAAGGGCCCCAGAGATGATCCAAGGACTGTGAAGCTGCTAAGTGAGAAAAGTCTGAGAGAACTGGGTTTGTTCAGCCTGGAGAAATGAATCATAAAATCACTGAATCCCACATGGAACCGGTGAACAGCAGATTGATTTGGGTTGTAGGAACCTTCAAAGCTTCTCCAGTCCCACCCCTGCAGTAAGCAGGGACATCTGCAACCAGAGCAGGTTGTTCAGAGACGTAAGGTCTGACCTGACTTGGGATGGCTCCAGGAACGGGGCTTCTCCCGTCTCTCTGAGCAACTTAGGCCAGTGTCCCACCACCCTTGGTGACAAAACTTCCTCCTTCCTTGTATCTAGTGGAATCTGGAAGGGAAGGTCATCTCCCTGCTGCTGAACCTCAGGAGAAAGGATGTTCCTACCATCTCCCTCAGCTGCCTGTGGTGCAGAGGGACGGTTTGCTGCAGCACTGCAGGAGGACAGGGTCCCATCCAGTGGTTCAGAGCACTGGAAACCCTCTTTGACCTGTGACACAAGCCTGCAAAAGAGGTGGCTGCAGAGCTCATGCCTGTTGGGCTGCCCCAGAAGCAATTCCAAACTTTTCCTTACCTTCAGGAGCTCCTTGTCGGCGAAAGCCATGATGCCTTCAAAGATAATGACGTTGGCTCCGTAGAGAGTTTTCTGTGGAGTCAAAACGGATGAGGTTAGACGTGGAACGTGTGTTCAGAGATGCCCCATCCCAGGGATCCCTATGGGTTGTTAGTGACAGCTCACCATCTGCAGTCACGCCAGTCTGACTGCAAAGACTCAGCCAGAAGTCCCACCATCCCCCTACCTTGTTCCTCCAACCCCTCAGCATCACGTACCCATTCTTTCTTCCGGCTGTGGGTGGTGAAGTCATAGATAGGGATCTTCACGCTCTTCCCTTGCTTCAGCTTCTTCAGGGTGGCAATGATGAGGTCAAAGTCAAAGGCATCGGGGTGGTCAAAGTTGAAGTCGTTGCTGGCTGCCTGCTCCTGCTGCTGCTTGGTCAACACCTGCCCACGGACAAGGGTTCATGCACATGGCCACCCCCACCAGCAGCTGTCCCTCCCCACCACCATGGCCAGCACCTTCTGCCCCAAGAGCCATCCCAGGGTGAAACCATGTTGGGGGTCGTGCCAAGGGCCCTCAGCCCACGGAGCCTGGGCAGGGCACCTCGCAGCCTCACCTTGTAGAAGGAATCCATGGACAGCAGAACCACCCAGGGGACATCAAGAGCCTCAATGATCATGGTGGCCACTGTTGTCTTCCCAGAGGCACTGCCTCCTCCCAAGCCTGCCAGGGAAAAGACGATGAAGCCATGAACCCCACAATCTGCCTTTCCAACCACAGGCTGGAGGCCAGGTCCTGCTCTGTTGCAGCAAGCTGGAGGAACCTCCTAAGAGAAAGATCAACAGGCACTATCACATGGAGACCATCCTTGAAAATGGCAACCACAGAATCACAGAACATCAGGGACTGGAAGGGACAGAGATTCTCCTCTTGGCAGAAGAACTAGTCCCGACTAAACCCCCGGGAACTCGTGACAGCTGAGGCAACCAGAGTTGTGGGAACAAGCAAAGACCATGGTCTGCTGCTATAATCCATCACCCCCAGCAAGCTCTCAGCTTCTGCCCAGTCCTACGGCTCACCCAGCAGACACTGGACTCACCATGGGGATGATCCCTGCTCAGCAGTTGGCCCTGATGGTCTTAAAGGTCTTTTCCAACCTCTGTAATTCATGATTCTGTGATGCCTGTCCACGCTGAGCAGCTCACAGCCCAGAGTCTGGAGCCAACCTTCATTTTCCAAGAAGGTTGTGGGGTAGAACACCCCCAGCATCTCCTGGAGAGCCAGTGGGGAGCTGGCACTGAGGTGGGACAGAGCCTGGAAGACAGAGGCTGCCTTCACCTACCTATCACGAAGGCCTCCTTGGACTGTGTCCCATGCTCGTTGTACCATGGCGGCCGGCCGGCTGTGTAGATGGTCCTCTTGCTGGTCCGCAGCAGTGGTGGCTCAGACTTGCACTGGCTCGTGGTCCGCTTCCGGGGGGCCTTGGTGGAACCCACCGCAGGGTACAGCCGGTCCAAGGACTCGGCGCTGCTGTTGCTGGAGGTGGGCAGAGCAAGGAGCTGGGTGAGCGCTGCTGGGACCTTTCTTGGCCAGTGGAGGCCAGCCAGCTTGGCCATCCTCATCCCTCCATGCACAATCCCCACTCTGAACCCTCCACATCCCCCTAAATCTCAAGTTGTCCCACCCTTTAGAAGCCCTAGGAACTAGCCTGGTGGCCACTGGCACCTGCTTTGCCATGAGTGCCAAGCCCTGGGGCTGCTCAGCTTATCTCCCCTGGGGTTGGTGAGGAACGACCCATCTTTCCCAGCTTGGCAGTGGCACAGCAGTGGCTGGAGGTGATCAGTGGACCCTGGCCAGCAGAGAAGTGGCCCCCAGCCAACAGTTAAGTGGCCCCTGGCCAGCAGATAAGCCGCAGTGGGGCCGGGGAGGATTATTTATACCAGCTCCTGGCCATGAGAAGGTGCAAAGGGCTCTCCTTGCTCGCACTCTGCTCCTTGCCCCAGCCAGGTCCCAAACTCCTCAAGGTCACCCAGCCCCGAGCAGGGTCTGGGTGCCCAGACGGGTTCCGCTGCCCCTCTGGCATTTTTTTTTTCTCTTTAAACTGTGGGGTTTCAGAGATCTGTGGTGAAGCTGGTCTGGTACGAGGGTTCGTTCCCTTCCCTCCCCCAGCTCTCCTTCAGAGGAAACTGAGAGGAAGATCAAAATTCGAGACCTTGTGAACCCCAGCACAGCAGGACCCCCCATCCCCAGCCCTGCGCAGGGGCACCGGGAGGGTGATTTGAGGAGCTCTGTGGGAGCCCTGCTAGCAAAAGGCAAGCTGTGGCCTCTGCCCTGCTGCCAGGACCGCCCCCCACGGGCTCTAAAGGCACAGAGTGTCCCCAAAGTGCCAGCAGTCCTCTGCCACGAGCCCACCCAGCTTCCCGGGAATCCCAGACACCCCAAGTGTCACTTCCAAAAGGCTTCTGGGGGAAGATGCCTGCAGAGAGACAATCCCAGACAGGGCATTTGGGGCTATTTTCTGGTATTTCGGGGTATTTTAGACTATTTTCCCATATTCTGGGATTCTTTGGGGCATCTGAGGGTTCTCCAGGATACTCAGGGATATTTGGGGCTCCTTCCCCAGCAGCAGCAACCAGCCAGCGCACCCTGTCCCCAGAGCCGGAGCGTAAACCAAATCCTCTTGGCTCGACACGCACCGGAGGCGGCTGACCCGCGCTTGTTTACCAGCAAACAAACCAGCTCCTCTCAGCCGTGTCCCAGCCCGTCTTCCCCAGGGACACCAGTCTGTTTTCCCCCAGGGGCACCCATGGCTGCTCTGTACGGGGGACAGTGATGCCAGCGGAGGCCACAATCCCAAAAGGGATCACAGGCAGAACTCTTGTGGTTTGGAGCCCAGGGGGGATGTTGATCTCCGGGAGGCTCCTGGCCGCAGAGCCCGAGTGCCAGGACCCAGCAGCTCTATACTGGGGCATCCTGTGGGGTGTAAGGACGGACCTGATGATGTGAGAGGGCTTTTCCCACCTAACGGTTCTACGATTCTGTTCTAGGATTCTCTGTGACAGTGCAGGGACAGGACCACCCTCTCTCCACACACCCAGGGCCACTCTGGGATGCAGCCAAGATCCCATTCCCATCCCGTTGATCCCATTGCAGGAGCTGGTTCTGCTTTGCCTCTTGTCATCAAGACATTTCTGGGTTTCCACCAAACCCCTGGTTCTGTGGGTCTGGTGTCAGCACCACCTGGGTCTGTACAGGGGATATCCTACACCTCTTCCGTCAGCATTCCTGCGATCTCTGTGGGGTGATCAGGGCCCCAGAGCTCTCCAAAGGTCAAGCCTTTCCTCCTAATGTTACACCTCAGGGTTTGTGGATGTTCTCTACAGCTACCTGTGCCAGAAAGGGATTTCTCCTGCCACCCCAAGGACCGGCTCATCCCACCCCACAGCCACCTCCCTTTGCCACTTATCCCACTGCTCCATAACCCCACTTGTAGCTGCCACAACAGCCCCCAGGAAAAGCCCCAAGAGGCAGGGGACTTCATTTCCAGAAGATGCTGATGCCATTGCTGTAACCAAGAGATGGTCCTTGTCCCACAGAGCCTTCGCAAACCCAGCGGACCCCCAGGGTTTCAGTGGCACGATGCCGTAAAAAAAGGAAACACAAAAAAGGAAACATCACCCTGGACTGGAAACCCCTCAATAACCTGGTAGCCCCCTGGTAACCCCACTGGCAATTCCAAACCTGCTAAGCATTCCTTGGGTGTCTCAACTGCCACCCCAACGTCCCCAGCTCTTGGGGGCACTCTGCCACCGCACCAGAGTCTGCCTGTGCAGGAGGGACCCTGATCCCAAAGAACATCTTCAGCCCCACAAACACAAGGAAGCCCCCTCACTCCGGTGACCCCTACGTCCTTGGCATCCCGTTGCCCTCCCAGACCCCTCACCATCTTGGGGCTGGGCTGGGAGGGGAAAGGCAGCAGATCCCACAAACCAGCAAAGAAAACTGGCAAAACCCTAAACCTCAGCTTTGCAAAGGGCCCAGCCCATCCCGGGCACCCCGTAAACACCACAGCCGAGCACCCAGCCCTCCAGAGACCCCCTGTTCAGCCCCCCGAGGAGTGAGGCTGGCTCTGTCCCGTGTCCCACAGGAAGATGTGCCAGACAGGGCAGGGCACCACGACTGGGGCCACCAAAGGTTCCCCCAATGAGCCAGGGCTGAAGTGAAACAGTAGCCCCCCCCCGCCAAAAGCAAAGCTGAGGAGGAACTCACCCGCTGTCCGGCCCCAGGGCCCAGCACCCCGAAATGCGGACACTGGTGAAGGCTGGGGGGCTGCTCATCTCGAGGTGATGGTGGGTGTCAGCCCCCAGCCCCACTTCTGCCCCCCAACCTCCCAGCAGGGCTCCCCAGGTGCCCCTTGGTGACAAGAGCCATGCAAGAGGGGGGATTCCCCCACCCCTCAGCACAGAGGACCACAGTGGGTCCTGAGGGGATGTGGACCCCCCCAGCAGATCTGGGGGGGCTGGGGATGGGACTGGAAGATGGAGAAGGGAGGGCTGTGGGGGGAGTGTCGCTCGCTGGGGGCGGTCAGCAGGGCTAAGCTGGGCTTAAGCAGGAGATTACGCTCATTACTGATATTAATAGCACTGGCTTGATTAAAGCAAAAGCTGGGGCGTGGGGAGGTTTGAGTTGGGGTTGGGGGGATGTGACACCTCTCCTCACCACCCCTCGCACAGGCGACAGACACCGACCCCCTCCCTGCACCTCAGCTCCCTGGAACAGGGGTCACCTCGGAAACTGGGGGGCCAAGGGGCTTCACCTGGTAAGTGAGCGGCACCAGCGGGGAGGGGGCTGCTGGGGGCGGATGTCGGGGGGCAGCAAGGGGATGGTGGTGCTCCAGGGATGGAAGGGAACCCCACCAGCACCTGGATGCTGGCCGATGTAGCTCAGTGTTGGGGTGCTGCTGTTTGCACTGGGGTTGTTGGTGCAGGATTTGTCCCCCTCCCATTGGCCGTGAGCCCCTGCCATGGTGCTGAGCACCCCCACCCCCAGGTCAGAGCTGCCCCTCAAGTCCCCTCGGTGCTGGAGTAAACAAGTGGGTGAAACCCAACACTGGGACTGCGGGTGGCTAAGAATAACCTCCCCAGCACCCTGCAATCTGCTTCCTCAGCGCCCCTCGCCAGCTGCCCCCCCAACCCCGACATCTGGGCTCCTCTCCAGCACAGCGGGGGGGCAGTGGGCCCAAGTACCCAGCGCCCAGCCTGGGGGAACTGGGCAGCCCTCGGGGTCTGTGGGGAGGAGGTAGCAGAGGGGACGTGGATTGTCACATTGAGGGTCCTGTGGCCACCACTGACAACTACCCAGCTGAGCGAGAGCAAAGACCGGCTTCACCAGACCCACCCCACAGGGGTCCAGAGGGGATGGTCCCCCCATACCCAGCACCAAGCAGGGCTGAAGATCTGGAGACGAAGCCAGAGATGAGGAGAAGATCCTTCCTACTACTGCTACTCTGTGAAGGAGCAGGCAGGGGTCCTCAGCATACATGTGCAGAATGTGGAGGGCACTGGGCATGGCCACACCGACCCCATCCTGCTCCTGTTCACCAGTGGGGGAGAACTTCATCCCAGAACACCTCCTGACGGCAACGATGCTGGCAACCACGAACAAGGGGCTGGTGCAGAGAGGAGCTGGACCTGTGCTGGGGCTGCAGTGGGACTGGGACAGGAGTGTTTTAGAGGTGACCTGCCTCAATGACACCAGTGAGGTGAGCTACCAGCAATGGGACCTTTCCCACCCCGTGATTCCAGGATGAACCTGCCCTTTGCTGGAAAAGCCTCTTCCAGAAGGTTACAGACAAAAGTCTCTTCTGCAGCCGTTTCTGCTCTTCTCAAGAAGGAAGAGGGACAGGGAGATAGGCAGTGGTGGTGGTGACTCCCCCCGTGTCTTCTGCCAGCATTCCAGCTGGGATGAGCATCACCAGCATCACCAAGACCCCTCCCACGTCCCAAGTCCTGGACTTTAAGCTGGGATTAAGCGCATACCCCACCCAGGCTGGGGTTCCCTTGTCCTTCCAGAGATGGAAACCTGGAACTCTCTGGGAATTAAGGCTCTGGGCTGGGCATTTCGTATTTGACAGCATCTTCAGCTTCAGCTGAAAGCGGCTGCAACGTAACAGCCTGCAGCAAACCTGCTGGAGGTGACACTAAGAACCTCCTTGTCCAGGGACCAGGGTGAGATGGGGCTGGATCCCACCATGCTGTGAGCAAGCTGGGATGGAAGAGTAGTTTCACTCGGGAAGAAGACAAGGAAGAGCTTCAGGAAGCCCTAACCTCTGGGATGGAAGAACCTGCTCATTGAATGAACAAACCTACCCAAGAGGTGGAGGAAACTTAGCCATGCATTGGAGGAACCTACCCAAGGGATGGAGGGACCTACCCAAGTGATGGAGGCATCCAGCTATGGGACGGAGGAACCTGAATTAAGGTATGAAGGAATCCAAACTAAGGGATTGAGGAACCTGCCCAAGGGATGAAGAAACCTCCTCAAGAGATGGAGGAACCCAACCATAACATGGAGGCATCCGAACTAAGAGGCAGAAGGACCCAAACTGAGGAATGGGGGAACATGCCCAAGAGATTGAGGAACCTAGCTATGGGACAGATGGACCCTCCTGCCACCCCACTGCTGATGGCTCCAAGTATGTTGAGATGCTGCCTGACAGCCGCACTGTGCCCCTCCCACAAACCCATGACACATCCTACTGGCTGCTCCCCATCCTCTGCCCTGGCCAGCACTCCCCAGGAGCAGGACGGAGTGCCCCTGGGCAGCTCAGCCCCCTGCCTCTCACTCCCTTCGTGCTTCATGAGAGGCTCCAGTTCCCAGCGACAAACGTTTCCCTCTTCAAACCCCACTATCCCACTGCTACTGACACCCAGCAGGACGCGCACGGACAGGTGCTCGGTTATACAACCCAGAGACTGTGCTCATCTCCCTCCTCCTTCCTTTCCTCCTCATCTGCTCATTCTCACCCTCATCATCCCCACTGTCCTCATCTTCCTCACCGCTGATGAACACCAGCAAGGATTTAACTGCCAAACCCACTACTTTGGCACCGACTCGGGTGGATTTGCCGTGGTGCCGGTACCCTACAGCCAGGGATGTGCCACAACCCTACTAACCAGTCTTGTCTCCACTCCAGTAAAGCCAGGACCCTACAGCTAGAGATTCTCGACAGCCCTACAACCAGATTTTCATCTGCTCCAGTGATGTCAGTACCCTATAACCAAGGATGAGTCAAACCCCTACAATCAAGTTTTCCTTTACTTTCTTGATGCTGGAATCCTATGACCTGGTCTTTTGCCATTCCAGTGATGCCGGTACCCTACAATCAGGGATGTTCAACATCCCTATAACCAAGGGTGTGCTAAACCCCTATAACCAGGTTTATAGGGATGGAGAACTGGGTGCCCCCTGGTTTTAGGGCTCTGTGGGGATGGAGAACTGGCTGCTTCCTGATTTTAGGGCCATCCTGGGGGACTTCCTCAGCCACCGCACAGGCAGGACAACTGCCTCTGCTTTCGTGATGGTGGTACCCTACAACCTGTTCTGGTGACATCGGTACCCTACAACCAGAGATGTTAAAAATCCCCTACAATTAGATTTGCCTCTGCTTTGATGACACCGGTTCCCTACAACCAGGGATGTGCCAAATGCCTACAACCTGGTCTTTCCCAGCACCACTGACACCAGTACCCCACAATCAGGGATGCTGGACACCCCCATAAGCAAGTCTGCCCCCACTCCAATGATGTTCTAGAGACAATTCCCAGGAAATCACTGTTTGGGATCAGCCCCGCTCCTCCATTCCTGAGGACTGTGGTGCAAAAATGAGTGGGGAAAACCTCTAACTGTGAGGGTGGGGGGACTGTCCTAAGTGACTTGTGAACATCCCAAACCATCCGATGACAACCCCCTCCTATTTTTCAGGGAGACATTTATGGAGTTTTTCCTTACTTGGGAAGACAAAAAAATAGGAAAAATGTGAGAAAAATAAAAAGGGTGGTAAAAAAAAGCTAAGAAACCCAAGAAATATGGAAAAAAATAGTGGTTTGGGGATGCTGCGTGATGGAATCGGGGAGGCCCCATTCGCGGAAGTGGCACCGTGGGACGGGACCAGGATCGCAACCGGCACCGGCGGCTACGGGGCGCTGCGACCCCGNGGGGGGGAGACCGCGAGGAGCTGCCCGGGAGTTGTAGTGCGGGATGGGGAGGAGGTGCTGGGGAGGGGCAGGTGGGCGTTTTGGGCATGGGGGTTGCTTAGGGGATGGAGGATGCTGGGGCTTAGGATGGTGCTTTGGATGT
>VXBP01007622.1:57690-85990 GCA_013400115.1 Rhinopomastus cyanomelas
AGGTGGGTGTGAGAGGGAGTGGGTGGGTGTTTTGGGTGAGGGAGTGCTGAAGGGGTAGGTGGGTGCTGGGGGATCAGGTGGGTGCTTTGGGTGGGAAGGTGGGTATGGTGGGGTAGGTGGGTGCGTTGGGCATGGGGGTGCTGGGGGGTTAGGTGGGTGCTAGGTGAGTGCTAGAGAGGGTAGGTAGCTGCTTTGTGGAGTGGGTGTCTTGGGTGTGGGGACTGCTGTGGGGGGCAGATGGGTGCTGTAGGATGCGAGTGGTGTGGGGCACAGGTGGGTGCTGTTAGCATGGGTGCACCGTGGGATGGAGAACTGGGTGCCTCTTTGTTTTGAGGCTCTGTGAGGAGAACTGGGTGCTTCCCACTTTGGGGAGAGCAAGGAGGGAGAACTGTGTGCTTCTCAATTTTAGGGCCCTGTAGGGACGGAAAACTGGGAGCCCCCTGGTTTTAGGGCTCTGTGGGGATGGAGAACTTCTTGATTTTAGGGCCATCCTGGGAGGTTTCCTCAGCCACCACATAAGCAGGACAACACCCCAGCAGATCCTCCCCCTACCCCTCCAAATCACGACGCTGCCAGTGCTAATAAAAAATCAATAAACATTTATTCGGTAGTACAGCTGTTTGTGTTGTGTTTAATCCCTACAGTACATCGAGGTTCCCCCTCCGCGCTGCTCGGCGGGCGAAGAGCTGCTCGTACAGAACTTCTCCGGGCTGAGGATTTGTCAATGATTAAAAAAAACCCCATCCCAACCCTCCCCCTCCCAAGTAAAAGAACAGATCATCACAAAATCGGAAGTTTCTTAGATAAGTTTACCGTTAAAACGATTTTATTTTGCAAATAAACACTTTTGTTTAATATATATATTTATATATTTATATATATGGTTACAAGTGATAAATTGAAAATTTTTGTATTTTTTCCCATTTTCTTCTTTTTTTTTTTCCTTCGGTTGTTAATTTTAATTTTTTTTTAGTTTTTGTTTTATTTCCCCCCAAAAAATACACTTAATGCACTAATAACTGGCATCAACGAGAAACATTCGGATATGACCGCGGGATGGGTGTCGCGAGGAGAGACAGCGAGAGAAAGAAAAGAACAAGAAGCTCCCAGCGCTGACGGGCGCTTTTTGGGTACCCTGCCAGGTTTTTCCTGGGGGGGTTGCAGCTGCCTGTCCCCAAACCCACAGAAGTTTTTAGCCCTTTCCTCTAAAGGGGATGTGGGTGATGGGATGTGGGGTTGAGTCACACAGCCCCCACCGTGCTCTGAGGCCCCACTGATCCTCTGAGCACCCCAGGAAGTGGGGCAGGACCACGGGGATGCCACCAGCCCCCCGTCTCCTCTTGGGGTTTTACATTAACCAAAGTTTATTCCCCGCTGCTGCTCAAGATGACCCTGTGGCACCAGTCAGTGCACAGAGACTGGCGAGGTCCCACGCTGCTGAGGGTCTTCAGACCCCTGTGGGCAAGGGGATGGAAGAGGGGAAGGTATGTCCATGCCCATCTCACCCTACAGCCTCCACGCTGAGTTTCTGCCCCGGCTGCTGCCTTGCTGGGAGCATCCCAGCAGGCACAACCCAATGGGCATGACCTGATGGGCTCTGGCAATGCCACCGTGGCTCGTCCCTGTCAGCTCAGGGCAGGCAGCTGTTGGTACTCCCAGTATCACCCTTCCCTGGACAAGCAGGAACCTAAAGGACGTTTGGAGAACAAGTGCCTCTCTGAGTCATGATCAGTGGGGGTAAAACTCAACCCTAAAGCTCTTTCTCCTAAAAATGTCCATTTGACCATTCCTGGGTGGCTGAGGAGTATCTCCCAGCTCTGAGGGGGAAGGGGAACAGCCCCAGTACTGGGACCACTGTCCCCACTGTGGCACACTCCACTACCTCCTCCTAGACCTCTCTGACAGTGTCACCCCCAAGGTGACCAGGCCACTGTGCCTGTCCCTGCTCCTCCCGGGACACTTGTTACTGAAACAGCAGGATGAGTTTTGAGCTGGACATCCCCACAACCCCCCAGACCAGCCTTTCCCTGGATGTCCCCACCCTGAGCACCTCCTGGTTGAGCTCCAGAATCATTTGGTTGGAAGAGACCCCTAAGATCATCCTGCACCACCCCAGCATGGGGCTGCGTGTTAATGTAACCAATGAAAGGCCAGTTAATTGCACATTAATCAAGGCCCATGTTATCCTTGAGGGGCAAGGGGGAAATCAAAAGGTCCCAACAAGTCACCCCATTCCCTGCTTCCCGGGTGGGTCAGGGCATGGGGCTTAGCCAGAGGTCTCCCACAGGGTGGGGCATGATCTGGGGACCCCACAGAGATTTCAGGGCTGAACTCCCCAACCTCCTGCTGCCCAGGAGGAACCATCTGAGCACCCTTCCTGGGCCCAAGACCACATCGCCCAGTACAGGGACCCCATGGCACTGTACAAGACAGCTCCCAAAGCTCATCAGAACACTGACGGGATGAAGTGCACATGGCAAACTGGCTGGAGTCACGGGGGCTAATTAAGCCTCCTCATTAATTAAGCACCCAGCAGCACTTGGGTGGGTTCCCTTTCCTAGTGGCTGCCCCAAGAAGCCACTGGGGCCTCAGCCATTACTGTCCCCTCCCTTCCCTGGTGCCGGTGATAACCTGCTGCAGGAGCAGGATAATTATTACTGAGTGGGGAAATGACACCGAAGCTGCGGTGGGCAGCGATGAAAAACGAGGGTTGGAACTGATTCAAATAAAAGTAGAAGCTCTACTCCTCCTCCTCCCCACCCCGTCACCATCCACCCAGCTCTGTGCAGGGGTGAAAAAACAAAACACAATTGAATTAAGGTTTTTCTGTTCCGTTAACGAGAGGAAACGCGGCCATTTCCCAAGGCCCGAGGTAGCCTGGTTTTGTGTCTGGAGACAGAGACATCCCGGTGCGGGGACGGTTCCCTCCAGGCTGCAGCGAGGTGTTGCAACAGTTTTAGGATGGACACAAAAAAAAGCCCGTGGGAAGAGGATCTGGGGGAGAGCAGCTGGGCAGGGACTTGCTGACCCCAAGGGAAATAGTTGGGCATTTGGATGCATCTTGGGGGAGCCCTGACTCACCCCACAGTGGGTCCCACTGCCTGGAGGGACCAGGTGAGTGCATCAAGCCCTGATGCAGGACCCATGATTGTCAGTTGGTGCTGCCCCTGTGTCCCAGTTACTTGGCTGCAGACAGGTGACCCAAACCCTGGTTCCTCCTTCCTGGGCCATCAGCACCTTTGGGATGGGGGGTGATGTGGACCCTGAGTCACCAGTTGAACCCCCTTGTGCCAGTCAGGCAGCTTGATGACTGCTGGCTCACCCTGCCCACAGGACGACATCTCAAGCACCAGGGCACAGCTACTTCCATCACCCCAACCCCCATTGTCTCACCATGACATAATGCTCGGTTCAACCTCTTTCCCATCAACTTCCAGGGCACTCACCCACATCCCCCCCCCCCATTCAGCAGTCATGGCCATCTCAGGACATTGCTCTGCCAGCCCAATAACCAGGGCCACCACCAGACCCTCTCCCCCTGCCCAGCCACTCACACTGGGTCAAACATCTTTGGAAATGTCATCCTGGGAGCAGGCACACGGCTGCTGTCTGCACTGCAGTGGGGACCAGAGCCCACCGGAGGCAGCCCCCTGCCCCACAGAGAGACCCCAGCCAAGGGACCCCCCTGCTATTGCACTTTTCTTTCGCTCAGGCGCAGGGAGCAAGAAGGGTGGGGAGGGGAGGCGGCAGGGTCCCGCCAGGCAGAGGGGTATGTACAGGGGCAGGGGGGTGGGGAACGGTCCGTTTGCTTGATCCTGTTTGTTTTCCAGTGTGAATCAAGGTCCGTGCCTTGTTCAAAGTGGTTAACTGGTCATCTCCTGTCTCTTTTTTTTTTCTTTTGTTTTTTTTTGTAAAAAGGGGGTGAGTGGAGGGTGGGGGACAAACAGAGGGGAGGGAAGTAGGATGAGGAGGGACAGAAAATCAGGAGAGACCCCCACCCTGTTACCCTGGGCTGTAAACGAATCCTTGGAGACGAGTCTCTGAGCTGCTCATTTCTCGGGCATCTTGCTGGCTCCCCCCTTCCGCTGGCTCAGGGGTTTGGGGCTGCGCTCATCCCCGTCAGAGCTGCCTCGGGAGCCTTCCCAGTGCTCGAGGCTTTTCTTGTGATTAGTCTTTGCTGTTGCGTTCTCTCTGCCCTTCGGGGAGGCTTCTGGAGGCCTCTCCTTGGGTTTCCTCCCCCTTTTCTTCCCACTTGTGCTTTTTTTGTTTTCCTCTTTGCTAGAAGAAAGATGTTCCCTGCTTTTCTTTTTCCGGCTGGCTTCTGCCGAGGTTCGGAACCAGTTCTGCATCCGTAGGGTGACACAGGGGTTAGTGACTACCCTGGGGCCAGGCACTGGCACCAACGCTGGCACAACCTGCCCAAGCCTGGACCTCCCCACAGCCTGCTGGCATCCCCAAGGACAAACTGGAGGTGTCAGGGACCCAAAGCGGGACAAGTAGGTCTCCCCCCGCAAGGCTGACACAGTTACTGGATGGAGCAGGATGAGCCCAGCCCAGCCCCAGCCATTTCCTTACCTCTGAGTGAGCCTTGATGATGTGGTACTTGACCCCGCTCTCGGAGCTGAATTCCTTCTGGCACAGCAGGCAGCGGTACTTGCCCACCGAGTGATCCCCCTGCAAGACACAGCATCCTCCTGTAGTCCCCCCAAGCAGAGTCAGAACACTTTGGAGCAGTCGCTTCCCTCCTACCTCACAATCCCCTGAGAAGGGAAGTTTATGCTTGACCCTTGAAGCAACAGGAATTAAATTCTAACACAGCAGATCTCTGCTGGTCCTTGGTCCCAGGAGCTTCTCCTTGGAATTTTAGCCCATGCCCAGCACTGGTGGTGCTGGTTGGTGTGGAGCTGGTGCCAGGCACTCAAATGCTGGGTCCTATGAGCTTGGAAGGCACCAAGTGGCAGTCTGGCCGCCTGCACATCCCTAGCACTGTGGTACCACTGACACCATGTGTGCCCCCAGGCGCCTGACAGAGCTGATCGCCCAGTTTCCTTGCTGTCAGCACATCCCTGATCTCCTGGGGGTGAACCACCATCTAATTGGTGTCACTCAGACTCACCTAATTGCCCTTTTATGCTGCCAGAGACGCAGCGGCTGCTGGATTTCTGTCATTAGGGTCCTGGCAGGGATGACTGATATCCTGGCTCTGCTCCAGCTCACAGCACAGGGAAGATAACGTGTTCTCTGCTGACGAGGGAGTTATGGATGGGCCCCTCTGGGTGACAGATGCTCCCCTTGGGAATTGCTCCATAGCTGGCATTGTGCTGTAAATCTGGAGTTGGACAGCTCTTTTGTTTTAGGGATAGGCAGGACATGCACAGGCTGGTGTTGGAAATACTCATATAAAAATCATCTTGGTGCATCAACCCCTGCTGAAGATGGGGTGATCTTGATGTAGTGCAACCAATTCTGCAGGATTTTACAGCAGGAACCACAGAATCATTTGAGTTGGAAAAGACCTTGAAGCCCCTTGAGTCCAAACATTGCCCCAGCACCACCAGGTCTCCACTAAACCCTGTCCCTCACCTCACATCTCCACGGTTTTGTAACCCTTCCCAACGTGGGGACTCCCCCAGTGCCCTCAGCAGCCTGGGCCGGGCCTGAACAACTTCTTCTGGGGAAAGAAATTCTTTCTCATGGCCAACCTAAACATCTCCTGGGGCAGCTTGAGACCATTTTCTCTCATCTTGTCACTTGTTCCTGGGAAGAAGAGACTGACATCTACTTGGTCCAAACTCCTGATGTTCAGGGAGTTGTGGAGAGTGAGAAGGTGTCCCTGCGCTCCTTTTCAACAGCTAAAGCCCCCTGCTCCCTCAGCTGTTCCTGAGCCCACCTGTGATTTACATCAGCTCAAGAGGGGCTCTGATTTACATGTGGATCCAAACTAAATCCTCACTAAGGGTGAGAGTCCCACTGAAGGGGAACAAAAAACCTGAGAGCAACAAACCCCTTCAGCACTGACCCCAAACACCTGGCTTCAGCTGTGCCAGACTTGGAGGATGCAGCTCTGTGGTTAACGTGTGCAACTCCACAAAAACCAGCCAGAAAACAGCTCTGTTTTCTCTCGGCGAGCATTTGCCTTTGGGCTGCCCGGAGCTGCCCTGGTCTCCTGCACTGACACTTTTATCCTGCATAAATCCAGCTTCTTCTGCCGCATCTCTGCAGCCCATTTGCTAAATGATCTCATTAGGGGTTGATGTTCCAGCTAGTGTTGGAGGAGTGAGGGAGTTTGTTTTTAATAACCACAGGCTATGTACTGGAGCTGCCTCCTGGAAGCTCCATTCAATGGAAGCTGCAGCTGGAAATGTTTCAGGGTATAAAGCTTTACCCGCTCTTACTCAGTTCCAAATTTGAGGGACCTACGCTGAGCTCCCGATCTCTCCCCTGTGGAGGCTGCAGGCCACCAGAGCTTAGCTGAGCGAGAAGACAGTGGTCTTGGCACAGGCTGGTTGCTTCTTCCAGTCTTGAAGCTGCTGGGCTTCCAGAGGGGCTGTGTGCTGCCCAAATCAATGAAGAAAGACTTCTGATTCCCACCAGCCTTGGGAAACATACAGAGTTCAATGTGCAGCACCCTGGCTCTGACCTGCTATGGTTGGTGCGGGGCTGTGTGAGAGGTGCTGGGCAGTCAAGGACTCAGGACAAAGCTGGCGGGATGAGGATGCCAAGGAAGGACAACGCAAGTCTCTCACTGTCCCATCTCCGAAGCACTCAGTGTGTCACAGGTTTTGGCTCTTGGGTGAGACATTTGTGTAGCAGGACCTTTCCTCCAAGGCTGGGGCAGTAGCTCAGTCCCCTTCATCACATCTGCTCAATTCAAGCCTCTCCACCTTCATCTGAGTTTCATACTGCACAGGAGGATGATGCTGAGGGTGCTCCATGGGCAGCAGCACTGCTGGGCCATGATCCTTTACCCTGCACCACTGTCCCTTGGCCAGGGAAAGGAAAAGAAAACCAAAGCCCAATCCCACCTTTGAGCTGGAGCTGTAAAAGGAGGGACCTACCTTGTTGCAGTTGGCCAGGTGAGCTTTGAGCCCCGAGACGCTGGAGTAAATGGCTTCACAGCACTGCGGGGAGAAACAAGAGCAGGGTTTGCCATGATCCCCCGCTTCTGCTCGGGGGCCAGGCGCCCGCTGGGCCAGCAAGGCCACTGCTTCAGGCTGAGCAGCGTGAGGTTAATGCTCCGCAAGACGCCGAGGGCTCTGGTCACACGTTTCCCATTAGTGTTAATGGGAGTCATGTGGCCCCATCCCTCTGCAAACGGGGCTGAAAAATGTCTCCTCTGAACGTCTCCGTGGAAAAACGGACATTTGTGAGCGGTTGGGAGGTCCTGCTGGGCTACAGGAGTTCTTGGAGCCACAGCAGAGGCTTTAAAGGAGAAGAGAAATCACCCGGGCAGCAGCATGCCCAGTTTCTGAGCAACAGCTTTTCAAAGCGCCCGTGTCTGCCATTAATTAGGCAGCCCCTCGCGGTAACGGCCTCCCTCAAAACCCCCGTTAGCAAGGCTTTGTTTCACATGATAAATCAAGGGCCTGGCGCAGGGTGGAGTTTCACCTCGCTGCCGGCTCAGGCCAAGGCTGTTTTACAGTGAGATGAAGTGCACGCACTGCATGCCCGAGGTCTGAGCCCAGCTCGGGGCTTTCAAAAAGGAACGGCTTAAATCCAGCCCCGGCTCTGCGCTGGGGAATGCATGAAAAGGCTCCTAAGCACAGAGTGTACAGCCTTCACATCATCCAGATCTCAGGAACTTCCCAAAAGCAGCTCCAGAGCCTGAATTGGGCAATGCTGAACCATCAGTCCAAGGGAACCTGAAGAGAGGGTGGTCCAGTCCCCAAACCTAGTAGCCTGAGCACACCAGGAGGGTCCCAAAGATGTGGCAAACTTCAACCAGAGAGAGTAGGTGAAACAAGGGTCTGAGCATTCCTGCCAGCTTCATCTAGGGCCCAAGGAGAACCTGGCTTTGGTGGGTTTCTGCCCCCAAACCTCCTCTCTCCTCCTGCAGACGGAGACAGCCAGCCCAGAGAACAGGGATGGTCCTTACGTTGTTGGGACAGTTGATGCGACCCTTCTCCTTCACTTCATTCTTCCAGCTTTCCAGCAGCCTCGGATTGAGCTTTGGAAGTCCCGGTCGGGTGTAATTAAGCTGCAAACAATAGGAGACAATTAGCAGAGCAGCAAGCACCAGTCTAGTCCTTGGCGGAGTCTTTGCTCTTTACATGGCTCTCACCCCCACCCAGAAGAAGTGAATTGGAAAATGCAGTTGGGAGGCTTCTCCCAGAGATGTCATCTCCCGACTTGCAGGACACCACAGAGGACCCAGGAGCTGCAGGCGAGCAAGGCAAGAGCAAAGAGGAGAAGGGAGCTCCTGCATTCAAGCCTGAGACCTGGTGTGTTTGATGTGTTATGTTGCCTTCTGCTGTGTTTCATAATGGGGACAATAACCAACCCCATGCGCTAGGCAGAGCAGATGCCCACCAAGAGCCTCCACGACCGCCTTCCACTTATGAATGGGCGCAACCCATTGAAAAATGAAAGGCTCCTGCCTCTCTTCCTGGCAGGGCAGCTCTTTCCAAGTGATTTTAATTACCAGTTTATTAACCACTTTGAGGTTTAAGCAGCGCAGGCCGGCCTTCCCCAGCTCCATTTCTGCATGTTCAGCACAAGAAAATGCCGCTGCATCCCTTCTGCATCTCCTGACCACTGTGCTCAGCCCTACCCAGCAAGTTCAGCCACAGCCAAAGGATGTTGCTTGGGTCCCAAAGCCCAAACTTACCCCAGGCTGGGTGAACTCACATGGGACACCCTATGGCTGCAGGAGACGAATGCTGCTCACAGAGAGGTCCAAACCCAGGCTCTGTGTTTGAAACGTGCCCCCAGGACCTGTAGGGGAAGTGGATGGCTGGATTGCTGTTCCAGCTGGGATTTTTCCTGAATGTGTCAAAAAATTTGTCCTGCTTCCTCTGGCCCCAAGCAGGCAAAGGGAAGCTCCCACACCTCTGGGATGTGGAGGGCTCCAACACCGACCACGTGTTTCCACTCCAATTGAAAGTGATCCACAAGCCCCTCACAGCTCTCAGCACGGCACACGGCCGGAGAAGGAGAGAATCTAAGGAGAGCTGGGCTTGGTGTGAGGGGCAAATGGTCTTGCAAAACTGCCCAAAGACGGATGTGGAAAGAATTCCCCTGAGCTCCACTGAGCCGCTTTGTGGCCAGGGGAGATGCCAGCAGAGCCCTCTGAAGCTCGGGACGGTGGATCTACCAACTGCTTCGTTGCCCCTGCGCAGGGAAGGCAATGCAACCCCCAGGGGAGAATGCAGGGGTCTCTTTCTGTCACTGATACCCAGGGGCAGGATGCCAAACGGCCTCCTTCATTAAACCCCAACCAATCTCATGAGTGAGCAAACCACACACAGTCCCAGCAACAACCTCACCCTCTGCACAGGCCCCCTGGGGAGGGAGGAGGACGAGGCGGTTATGTTCAGAGATGGGGACTCTGCTGCTCCAGACAACTGCTCTCCTCCAACAGCCCTGCACAATAACCCGCGGATCCCACGTCGTCCTGGGGTGCTGTGGTTCTGGGAATGTCAAAGTCATCTTTATGTCTCAATTAAGAGGGAGCCCCAGGCATGGAATATATTTTTTATAATTTTTTTCCTCTCCCCCCCCCGCACTTATTTTCCTCAAACAGCCTCTAAGTGAAAATCTTCATGGCCAAATCATTAAACAGCTACAACTGGGTTTTGGCTGCAACCCATCTCCTGTGAACAGTGGAAGGATGCTGGGGCTGGGAAGGTTTGTTTGCTTTGACTGACGGTTTTATTTAATGAACTTTCATATTTCAACCCTCTCCACTCCCTCAACAGCTCTCCCCTTCCCCAAAATACATCAGGGGAAATGAGAAACATGTGGGCTGCCTTGGCCATAGCCAACAAACTCCCCTGGAAGTGTCACCGAGGTGCCCAGCACGACGCCAAGCTCTGGGTCTGGACCCCAGCAGTGACACCAGTCCGCAGGGCTCAGCCTGGATCCTGCCTGGATTGCAGGGCCATTGTTTCTGGGGACAAACTCGAGCCAGGCTCTTCTGCTCTGCAATTTATCCTGCTTCCATAATGGGGTTTTTCATAAAACCTCAAGCTGGACATGACTTTTCTCCTTTAGCTTTAGGACTAGGCATGGGCAGTCCTTTGCTCTGGGGCCCTGTCACTCCACAAAATTGCTCCTAGGCTCCACAAGGGTGTCCAGGCTCCAGAGCTGCCACCAGCCCCGCAACAGCCCTTAGTCCCTGTGGCTCAGCACCCTTCCTGTCGTGGTTTAACACCAGGGCAGGACCTGCCCAGACTGCAGGAGCACACCAGCACCTCCAGCACAAAGCTCGCAGCAGCATGAAACAAGCAACCACATCCAGCCCTACAAGGAAAGCATCACACCATGGAACTCAGACTTCTGTGAGTTTTTTTCCCCTCTCACCTTCCCAAGTGTCTCTTCCCTCAACTCACGTTTGCTATTTCTCTCAGTCTGGCCTTCAAAACTGGGAAGATCATCATTCTCATCAGATCCCAGAGCCCACCATTGCCTGTCTGTGCCACTGAGCTGGGAATCTGCTGGCTTCTCACTCACACTACGGCAGCCCCAGTGGAGGCCAGAGGGTCAGAGGATGGGCAGCATCTTCATGGAGCTGCTGGAAAGGGGATTTTTTTTTTCCCAGAAAAGCAGCAGGGATGTGCCCTTCCCCATCTGACAGCCCCAGCAAGCGGCCGTTGTGAAACACCCCATCTGTTTCAGCTTATCCAGAGGCAAATAAAGATCGGAGTGAGAAAATAAGGCTCCAGCGTATATTTAGAAATGCTGGAGCTGGTTAGCGCAGAGTGAAGGCAGCGCAGGGCCTGGGACCGAGCAGAGCAGTCGTTTATTCTGATGCCATTGCTTTGGTGCGATGGAATCCGTCCTCCTGGGGAAACGCGAACGCTTCCCACCACAGGCCACCAACAGGATCCAAGCCCAATGGCCCTCTCCCCGGCTGGGACCGGCTGCCACATGGCCACGAAGCCATGCCTGCTGGGAGCCTGCGATCTCCTGTATCCCCTTGTGAACCCCTGTATCCCATTGGCTTGCTGAGATGCTGCTTGTGTTCCCCAGGGAAAACCTCTGGACGCTGGAACAGGGTTGGAGAAGTGGAGGAGCTCCCCTGAAATCCAGCGCTGACTGCTAAGGCTGTGGAAAGCTCAAACAGCTCCTCTGCTGTGGCACATCTAGGTGCATCAAGCCATACCGGTTAGACTGGAGCTGGGAAGTGTCCAATCCTTCAAGACACTAGAAATCTCCAGGACTTGCTGAGAAGGTGCACGAGCAGCTGAAACCTGTTGCTGATCCCTGACATCCCACCTCACTCCATATCCAAACCAATGAGGGAAAGACCTCTGTGGGTCTTTCAAGGCACTCCCAGTAACTATTTCTGGGCTATAATAGAGTCATACTGGGGGGTTACTGGCATGTTTGTTTCTCTTTGTAGTTGAGAAGGGTTTATTCCCCCATCCTGAAGCAAAGCAACTTGTACACAAGTCTTGAGCAACACAAAACATGCTGAAGTCAGCAAGTTCCCAGCTGCCTCTGTGGGCAGAACCTGCCTCTCTGGGCAGAACCTGCCTCCCACCTCCTCCTGTCAAAGCTCGTCAAGCAAAAAAAAAAAAAGTCATAGACTGAACAGATCATGTTTTAGTGTTGCCAAGGGAACGTGAGAGTTGCTGCAAGACGTCCCTGCAGGCACTCACAGCGACGGAAGTGTTTGCCCACCGTGATGACCTTCTCTGAAATCCATCGGTGCAACATTTGGCCAGGAAGAGCTGCCCGTGCTGGTCCTCATCCTCCAGCCCAAGAGCCTTGTTTTGTCACCCAGCGGCTGGTCCAAATCTCCCCATCACTCATTGTCAATGCAAACCTGCTCCTGCCAACCTCCCAGCAATTCTCTTCGGTTTTTTTAGTGCTGAGATGGGGCTTAATTAAACAATTAGACCCTGAACACAAGAAATGGCTCATAAAAAACCCCACCATCACTGCAAAGAACATTTCACAGAGCAGCTGAGATCTTTATGATGCCTTTGTACGGCAACTTGTATGTAGCCACCACTGGGATTCCTGGATGCTCCCTCAATTCAGACAGAAAATGCCCAAAGACGGAAGGAGGACTTTGAGAAGGAAAGAGGAATAAAGCCAAGTGCTGAGGCTGGAGAAGGGAGAAGAGAGCACCACACTTCCCCTCCAATGGTATCTGAAATGAAACAGCTACTTTGGGCTCGAGGGTTTTCTAGGTTATAAATGTATTGTGGCTTAAGTCATCTGCAAACCAACAATAACGCCAAGCACCGGTGAAAGAAGTTTACAGCCAGCTCTGGCACTGCTGAGCAGGGACCAGAACATCCTCTGGGCTGGATTCTGAGCTCTCTGCTGATCTCCCACAACATACCTTTTGCTTCATGTACACTTGGTTCCTGGCAGTGGAAAGGGCAGAGCTGCCCCGCTGCCAGGCTTGTGCAGAGCCACCAGGGCTCAGCCTGCACTGGATGAGCTCCTCACCAATAAATTTGCCATCACAGCAAATTGATTTAAGGCAGGGAAGGAGACACATGAGCCCTCAGCCAGCTGGGGCCACCCGAGGAGAAAAAGAAGGAAAAGCTTCTCACCCGCTTTGTTTCAGGCACCAGATCATCCTTCATCCTCCGCTTGGTCCAGTCCTTGGCGAGTTCGTCCTCTGCTATCTCCTGGAGGTGGAAAACAGCTACTTGGGCTGACGTTCGACGGATGCGGCCACTTGGAGTCCTTTCAAAATCTTCAATGGGGCCAGGCTCTGGCTTCACCTCCAGCTCTTCTGGAGGCTGCAACAGAAACAGAGTCAGGAAGGGGTGAAACAGTGAGTTTTCCAGCTCTGGGACAGGAACACTGGGGTCTGGGGGCTACTTTGTGCAGATGGGAGCTACTGGTGCCTCTGCACCCTGACAAAGAAACAAGGGAAATGCTCCCAACACCCCCAGCCCAGCAGACACCCCACGTTACACCAACTGCATCCTTCCACCCTCCCCTGGGTATAAACATCCCCATTTATTAGCGTTTGGGAGTTATTAATGCTGGATGCACTGTCAGTGGGGATCAACAGAGAAGAAAAGGATGTTCTCCAGGGATGGATCCTGCCACCCCAGCGCTGACAAGCAGCCAGATGGAACAGCCTGAGCTCTGGATGTTTTTCCCTGCAGAACATGGATGCAGGGTGGGTTGGAGGGAAGGGAAACGTTCCAACCACTCCACTCGCATAGACACAGCATCCTGCTTTTTTGGGGAGGGGCTGTGGTCCTGTTTGCCACTGGCAATGAGTGGTACAACCCACGTGTGTGTGATGTGAGTGAGAAAAAGAAAACAAACATTAGTCTGACAGCTGCACCTGCCTTGCCTGTCCCGGCCCTGCCCGGCTCTGTCCTGCCCGCAGGCTCTGTGGCTCTGCAGTCACCCCCTGGGAGGGACGGCCCCGCTCCTTGGGCTGCAGAGATGTCCGGGGGGCTCACCGAGGCCGTGTGCTCTGACCGCACGTGGTAGTCGTGGCCAGCTTTGGATTTGTACTTCTTGCCACAGTGTGGGCAGCTGAAAACAGGCTTGTCAGCCTCAGTGAGCTGCTTCCCACACCGCTTCTGGTGGTATTGGTAGCCCATCAGACTGGAGAAGTTGGCCAGGCAGCCCTATGGGAGATGCAGAGAAGGGCATGGTTAAGAAGGGCTTGGACATGTGCTTGCTCATGTCCACATGGGGTTCAGGGTGCTCCTGCTCCAAGGAGAAATATGTCTCAAGGAGACCCCTCGGGAAGCAGCTCTGCCAGCTTGTCCACCATGAGAGATCCTGGGAAGATCCCTCTCCCTGACAAGAGCCATGGACAGGCACCACAGAGGGATAGGCACACCTGCCTCCAAACACTGACCGAGCTCATCAGACACACAGAGAGCAGGCAGCAGGAGGGGAAGGTGTTGGGGAGGAGCTGCTGGTGCCGGGAGTGAAGCACTGGGGACAAACCTCTGTCACAGCCCCCCGTTACCTGTTCATGACTTGTCTACCACTGGCTTGTGACCCAATTTTAGGGTATGGTTTGGTCTGGGTTTAGGGGCCCAGGACAGCACCTTCAGGAGGCAGAACCTGCCCTCCAGCGCTCCTCAACCTGTCCTTTGCCAGGATGGCTGTCACAGAGCCAGTGGGACAGGGATTGGGAGGGCTGAGCTAGGGTGGAAATGCTGAGCAGGTGCCAAGGGATGCCAGGAGGGTGCACATCACCCTCTGCATGAGGACTCACTGCTTCCACGTTTCCCAGAAGAAGAATTAGGAATCGTTCTTGTACCTCATTGGGGCATTTCAGTTTTCCCATCTGCTTTAGCACTTTCCTCAGCCTTTCCCGCTCTTCCTGTTCACCAAGTCCAGTGGTTTCCACAGGAACAGGCTGGAAACAAAGGAGGAACAAGAAGTGACAGAGTCAACCAATTACTCATGTTCTCTGTGCCTTGAGTAGATGGTGATTCTCTGCTTCAAAGGAGCTGCCCTTGGCTGGAGGGAACCTCTGCCCTGGATCTCCCTACACTTTCTCCAGATCTATACCAGATCTGCTCACACCTCTCCTAGGCTTGAGAAACCCAGGGGCAGCTCCTGCACAAAGGATTCACCAGCCAGCCTGAAGAGCAGGAGAATCAGTGCACAAGTAAAACAACAGCATTGAAAACCGACGCCTGTAGGATTTTATTCCTGATAAAGTTTGTGATTACTCTTCACACATGGTGGAGAGCCATAGGCTGGGTTTTGGGATCGGTGCAAGGCAGAATCCACCTGCCTCCACGTGTAGGCAGTTCTGGAGGGAGTGCTTTGCCACTCCAAACCTGCAGCCTCTGACACCACAAAGATGGGGCTTTGAGGCCCTCCTTTGTAGAGCTGAAGGCACACAGGATGCCCACTGCTCTGGATTCTGCACTGAGACATGAGATGAGGGCAGCCCAGCTCTTACCTTGCTGACGTGTTCAGCCATGGTGTGGTAATTCAGCCCGGCTTTGGACTTGAACTGCTTTTTGCAGTGCTGACACTTCAAGGCATCCTGCAGCTGAAGGAATTAAAGGCAGGGTCACCGCAGAGGCCACAGTCCACCCTTCTGTCTTCCACAGTTGCTGCCATGTGTCCATAAGCCCTGTGGGTGGCTGTGGCTGTAGCAGTAGCCAGTGGTGGAAGCCAGTGGGTGATGCAGCATCCCTGTCTCCCATCCCGACCCCAGCCTGCAGCTCTGGTGTTTTCCTCACTGTCATCCTGGACACTGTTGTCAAACCCACATGCCCAGAGGTTTTGAAAAGTGTTCCATTTTGGATGTAGATTTAAAGCCCCACTGGCTGGAAACATCTGGACCGAGTGTCTTTGTCTTCCTGTTAAGGGGTTAGGAAGGAAAAGATGCTTTGATCTATCAGTATGTCAGCGGACTGTGCTCTGCAGCCCTGTGAACTCCAGCAGATTCTGGCGTGTGAGATGCTTTCTGGGGCCTGGGCTGGTTGAAATTAAGACCCTGCTGGACATGAACAGAACAGATAATTTCTGTTCCACTGTTTAACCTGATTTAGCCCTCTGAGTGACCTTGGAGATGCATTAAATGCACACATTGACGTACAGTGGAACTTGCAGGGTGAATAAGCAGATCCTGGCTTCTGCTGGGGCAGGTATTAGGATTTGTTGGCTCAGGAGGCACTGAGAGATATCCTGTCTCAACAGGGAGCTGCGGCTGTTCCTGCTCCTCTTGTCTGGCTGATGCTCCTCCATCACCACTTCAGTCAAGCCTGGACTAGAAGGTGGGGAGAGAATGAAGAGGAAGCTGCAAATCCCTCCTTATCCTGAAGCTCTGGTGAAGTGAAGGGTAAACTTTGCAGGCAGCTCTGAGTGATTCACTTGTACCTGTGCTCCCATCAGTTAATCTTGTTCCAGACCTGAATGCTTGATGCTAAAAGCTCCTTCCCTCATCTGAGGCAAATTCCAGCCAGTCTGGGGTTCAGTCCTTCAGTCAACACTGAAGTACGCACCGTGGCCACACCATAACACGTTCTCCCAGAACTCTGAGACGATACACCTGCCCTTGTCTCCTGAACACCCAAGCATATGGCAGCCATTCCCATCCTCTATTTCCTTTCCAAACCCAGAGGACAGACTGCTTAGTGACTAGCAAGAAATGGAGAAACCAATTTCCGTTTTTTATAAGAGTTGTGGAATCCTGCACATCCTTTTCCCATTGTCCAGCTAAGAACTACTTCAGTCAATACAGCAGAAAGCTTTCTTGTGTCTGAGCTCTGGGGTCACTTCTGACCCCACTGTGCCTGTAGCAGAATGGGCTCACTAAGGATGTGTCAGAGAGATGAAATGCTGAGAGCTGGACCTGTGCTGCACCCAGAGTTTGGGGACTGTCCTCCTGAGCCACAAGCTCTGGCTGGGATTCTGTGAAGCTCCCCAGCTCCTAGAGCAGCCCTGACAAGGGTGACAAAACATCCCCTCCTTGGGCTGGAGACCCAGTTCCACAGCTGAACACCCACTGGGTTATTTATAGTGGGGAAACATGTCTGAGAGCTCTGGCAGAGTCATGTTCAACAGTCTGGGTGGCCCTGCAGCCCACATGGAGCCTGCCTAGCCTAGGAGATGCTCCAAAGTGCAGGAGATGGGAGAGCGATGGCCAGGAGGACATCAGAGGAGGCAGGCAATCCTGCCCGGTATTGAAGTACTATGGGGTTTTAAGTGGAGAACAGTCTCCCACTGCTGTCTGAACAGCAAGGCAGAGGCTGAAGAGGCATTTACAGAAAATGAATGTGGAATCAAAGCCCAGCCACATATTTTTCCAAGCAGGAGGCATCGATCCCACGTCGGCCCTCTGTGGCGGCAGCTCTGTGCCGTGCCAGGTGATGGATGAAGATGTAACACCGTGTCCTGATGGATGGCCATGTGGCAGAGAGATGATCCATCACTGCTCTGTTACTGAGCTCCTGCATCCTGACAAGCCCACCAGAGCACAGCTGAGCTCGATGTTTGCCCTACACATCTCTTGTTCAGCCACAGCTGACATGGCCTATGTGCGGCACAGCATGCAGTGAAACCCCCACAGGGCAGGTTAGAGACCACCCCAACAATCTGTCCAGCTTCAAATATTGTTAGTTTAGCTACTAGAAATACCCAGCTCTGCTGGAGACACTAAGGCCAAAAATCCCACAAAGGGATTCAGAACCGCTGAGAATTAGGTGACCAAATCCCGCTGAAATTACCCAAGGCAGCCACTTCTCTGATGACGAGTCTATGTTTGATTAAACACAGCCCAGAACTGCTTTTAGGAGCACCAGTACACATCTATGAGTGGTAAATGTATATATCCCTCCCCCACCTAAATCCACGTGTGTGTGACCGAGCAAAGCAAGTCCCTACCTTCTGGCAGACATCCATGTGCTTTTTGAGCCCCACAACAGTTTTCCTGGTTATCACGCTGCAGGTTGGACAGGCCACTTCTCCCTTCTCACTGATCTCCCGCTGCCACTGATCCTCAGGGTTTGCTGGTGAGACATGAGAGAGGTGTTAAACCAAGTCAGAGAGACCACAACCTGCCTGGGCTGCTCAGCGGAGGACCTAAGCGCTAACCTAAGCCTCATCTGCCACAAGGTAAAGCACCAAATTGGGAAGAACTCTGGATGTTTTAAAAAACAAAATAAAATACAAATCCTTGGCATGGGCCAAGCCAAAGCCAGACACAAAACAGGTAGGGATGGAGTAACTCCCTGTTGCCAAATGCAACAGCAGGAGTGAAACAAAAGTGAGCACCTCAGCTCCATCCAGACATGCACCTGGAAAGCTCTTGTCAGCAGACACATGGGCAGATATGGCAGTGCCAGCTTCCAGGCATCAGTTTGTTTATTTGAATGGCTGTGACTGACTTAAAACCCACCCAAAAGCAGAGATCCGTGGAGCCAAAACCTGCTTCTAGGTCCAGAGTTCACACCCTGTTCTTAGCAGAATGGCACTTGGCTTCCATCACGGGAAGCCAGGTCTGAATAAAATCCACTGAGTCTGTTTATTTGGCTGCTTTTGCAAGGCTTCGAGATTACAGTCTCTTATTCCAATGTGAAAGCAGCGCAAGGTGCTGCAGCTGTGTTTATCTTGCACATCCTGTGCTCCTACGGCTGTCAGAGCTCCATGGGAAAGTCAGCAACCTGCACCAGGGTGTGGGCTGCGCCTCAGAGCCTCACGGAACATGTAATTGTGCCCAAGTTATGCACTGGAACCATCACAGGACAGAATTATAGAATCGTTTTGGTTGGCTCCCTCACCCCTCATCAATATGGCTTTGCAATCTATCCAGATGCAAGGACTCCATCATTGCCCTTGGGTAGCCTAGGCCAGGCCTGGACAACCCTTTTGGGGAAGAAAGTACTCCTCATGGCCAACCTAAACCTCCTTTGGGGCAACAAGAGGCCAATTCCTCTCATCCCGTTACTTGTTCCTGGGCAGCAGAGGCCAACCCCACCTTGCTCCAACTGCCTCAACTCAGGGAGTTGTTGGGAGCAAGAAAGTAGCCCCTGAGCCTCCTTTTCTCCAGTTCCCTTGGCTGCTCCTCAAAGTACTTGTGCTCCAGACCCTTCCCAGCTTTGCTGACTTTCTGTGGATATACTTCAGCCCCTCAATATCCTTGTGGAAATGAGAGGCCCAAAACTGAACTCAGTGGGGTTCAGTGAGGCTCTGTACTGAGCCTCCCAGTGCCCAGTACACAAGGACAATGCCTGCCCTGGTCCTGCTGGCCATTCATGGAGATGACATTAGAAAACTACCATCATCCCAGACACTGACTCAAACTGTGATCACAGTGAAGACAGTGGAACCAGGATTTAGCTATCAGCTCCCCAGAGTCACTGTCCTGGCAGGGAAGCGAAGGCAAGGTCCCCTCTCAGCATGTCAGCTGTGGCTACACCATTATTTTAGAAAGAGTGGTTGTCCCCGTGTCTGTGCTTCAACTCAGCATGAGCTGAGTGGTCCCACTTGTTAATTGCTTCTCCTTGCCAACTTGCTAGAAAACTCACCCAGAGTGCAGTGACCACTTAGTTGTGGGTGAAGATGGGGACCATGGTGTGAAGGTGGGGATTGCAATGTGAGGCTGCAGATCATGCAGGCTTGGAGCAGAGTCCCAGACAAGCTGTTAAGTGGCATGCAGAGCTGCTGCCTGTGCTTTGCCTCCACCAGCCTCACCTGCTGGCAGATGCAGAGTTGTCTCCTTCTTCACACCAGCTCCTGGAGGTTTCTTTTTCAGCTCCTCCATGTTGGTGTTCCCCTCCAGCTTCTTGGCTCGATGGGCTTTGCCCTTGTCCTCTGCTTTGACAAGACCTGAAGAGAGAGGATTTTTTTCAGTACTTGTTTTAATACCCCCAGGCCAACTCATATTTAGCAGGTAAAATGTCTATGATGGCCTGGTATCACCTACACCTGTGGAGACAGACCTGCTGTGTGGAACTGCAGGAGGCGGGCAAACATCTGCCTCTTCTTCACTCTTCATTTGAGGCACTGTGGGGACCAGCTTATCCTCCCGAGAACCCACCATAGATGTTTCAGTCTGTGGCAGTGTCTCTGTGGGGAAGTTAAGGGAAACAACCCCAGACTTCCCAGGAGCCAGGGGAAAGGAAACTGCAGAGACCACATCAGGCTGCTCCTTGCTAAGAGTTTAATTTCTTCAAAGCCATTAGTGCCTCTCCTCCAAGCTCCTCTTATACTGGGAGGTGCTGCCTCCTGCCGTGCCTGGAAATCTGCTTTTTATTTCCCTCACTTAACTCCTGTCACAGCCAGTCCTAACGCAAGGATGCTCCAGGGCTCCTCCCTCCTTTCCAGCCCAGTATATTTATGGAGCACAGCCACAGTCCCACTTGCTCTTGCTCTTGTCAGGCTGAAGCAGCCAACTTCTGAGCAGTCTCTTCAAAAACTTCCCGGTTGCACGTCTCTTCCCCCTCGAACTCTGTTTCTTGAATGTGGGCGACCAGCACTGGTGAGAACGTCTGCGGGATGGATGCGTCACCCGGCCTCTCTGTGCAGCAAAATCCTTCTCAAAGTCAATGGAAATACCATGACATCCCAGGATAGTGGAATGAGGAGGATGATGATGATGCTTCTGAAGTCTCACTTGTGTCAGCAGATTGTTATTCTTCTGTTACAGTTGGACACACCTGGATTCTTTGCTCTCTCCCCTCATTTCCCAGTGAGAGCACAAAGGGCTGATACTGGTGCCAGTTCTGCTGCTGCCTTCCACTGCCATTACAACATTAAAAGGCTCTACCAGTGTGACACTCCCAAGCTCTGGAGGGTTGTCATGTACCTTCACCACAGAGAGGGCTCTTGGGGAATGAGCCTCCTTGAAATGCCCCTAGGAGAAGCTACAACCCTACAGCTGCCCAGAGTCATCCCTGTATTACCTTTCAATCCAAACGTCCCTGAGATGGACGGCTGCTCCCCAGTAAACTTCTTAGGAGTTTTCTGTTTCCTTCCTGACTCAAAAGAGAGAAACAGAGAGAGAGATTTGGTCAAATAACTGTACTGCCAGGGAAGGCATCAGCAGTCCTGGGGCATGGGGTGGGCACACACTCCTTATGAGGAGCAGATCCCCTTAAGGAGGCCTTTACCCCTGAGGGGCTATTGAATGAAACACCCACCGAACAATAACAGGCTGCTGCTTTCCAACCCATAAAAGCAGGACAAATAATGGTATCCAGGGCTAACTCAATGAGTGGAAGTGGTAGCCCTGCTTAGTGCCAACAGCCACGTGGTTTCCACAGGGAAGGCAGCCCGGGGTGATTCTGCCAGTGGTGCAAACCCACACCGTGATGGGGACACCCCTGGCCCTGCCTGCCAACCCCATAGCAATAACGGACAGAGGGACTATCCTTACCCTGTCTGCACACTTCAGGAATATGGGTTTGCCAGAACCACCCTGGTTTAAATGGCCACACACAGAGAGGCCAGATGGGCTGACTGGGCAGTTTGTAATGCTGTAGGGAAACCATCTCCAACCTCACAGCTCCTACAGAGACACCTCCACCCCAGCTGCAGCCGGGTTTTAACTCCAAGCAGAGCTACAAGAAACTGGGAGGTGTGGGGCAAATTATCAGGGCACCAAAACAATTCAGAGAGACACTGGCAGCAGTGTTGGCTGGAGCAGAGCCCCTTCCCATGGGATCCCCAATCCTGAGCTCCAGAAGCAGTGCAGCCCCGGGCTCTAATCTTACTGTGCTTCATCCTCTCGGGATCTTCCTCCTGCAGTGAGGCCTGGCTGCCCCCATGCTGCCCTGCGTCCTTCCCACTCGAAGATTTGGCTGTAGGGGTGGCAGCTGCCACTGCCTCTGCTGCTGCAATCTGAAACTCCTTGCTCTCCCGGCTCTCAGCCAGGCACTCGCCATTCTCCGTGTGCTCCTGGGCCACAGCTTTTTCCGTCTTTGCCTGTTTGGGATGGATGGTGGGGCAAGCTGAACTCTCAGCAGCTCTAGGGCAAAGCACAGAGGGCTTGTTTAAAGAGGGATTGTTAGACAAGTGTCCTGACACCTCTCCCCACCATTGCCACCCCAGATCATGGGAATGGAGGCAGGCGCATTGCCCTCCTCGCAGTGTCCCTGTAGCCTGGCCGCAGCTCAGTACCTTTTCTTGCCACTGCTCTTCCCAATGGCCTTCGGCACTTTGTTTTCTGCTTTGCTGGTTGGCACTGGCCGGTCCAAGTGATTCCAGAGCCGATGTTTTTCTAGTTGGGTTTTGGAGGTGAAGGCAGCTTCACAATACAAACATGAATAAGTCAACTTCTCCGAGATGGCACCCTGTGTGCAGCGTGGAGAGAGGAGTGAGTACTGATGTCAGATCATAACGGGAACAGGCTGCTTCTGTCATAGGCACCAACATCAATCCCTTGTTAACACACTTCTGCCCCTACAAACAATTACCAACGCTCCACAAGGCCCCTGGGTCAGAGCTCACACTGAGCTGGAAGTACCCCAGTCCCTTACACACACCTACCAAAGTTCCCTTGGCCCATCTGTGCCCTCCCCATTAAAATCTCATGTTTTTCCCAAGGTTTAGGCCTTGAGAGGGGCTTTGCCCTGTAGGAGCTGGTCAGCAGACAGGATAGAGAGGCCACCAATGTCCTTACCCCTTGGCAGCGCTGATAGTGGTACTTCAAGCCATAAATGCTAGGGAACTCCAGCCAACAGCCTGAATTGGGACATTTCACCCTGGAGTGGGCTTTGAATTCGTCCTTCCACTGGTTCATCAGGGGGAGCTGGGAACAGGAGAGATGAAAGACAAACCTGAGCAAAGAGCATTACGTGCTTATGTATAACCTGGTGTATCCCAGAGGGGCTGGGGAGGGAGCACTTGGGACCTCAGACCATTTCTGTCTACCTTTTCCTCCAAAATCAGACTCCAGGGCTGTGTTTTGGTACAAGAGGTGCTGGGGCAGATGCTGCAGCCTCTACAGGCTCAGGATTGCTCCTGAGAATTTACCTTGCTGTGCCTCTCAGAGCAGAGACATGCTCCTGGCCAGGCTGGGGAATAAATCAGGCCAGAAGCTGCCCTGGTGATTTAAACACCTCGCATTTCATCTAGTCAGTAAATCACCCCATGCCTATGCTCTCATGACAAACTGCTCTGTGTGTTGTCCATGCTACCGTGTGGGAATTAATCTGCACGGCCCTGCAGGGAATAAATCACCCCTTTGCCAGTGCTGCTGGATCATTAGCCAAACCTGAGTTGGCTGTGAAAGAATCCAGCTCGTCTGGGCATGGCTCTGGGAAGGGAAGAATCAAGGGGAGGTTCTGGAGGATGCGGGATGCCTGCACGGAGGGGTCTGAGGGGCTGGGATCTTGCCTAAGACAAGGCTGCTGGGAAGATTAAACCACCAGAAAGGTGGGTTTAATGCTGGAGGGGCTGGCTGGAGCACATAGGGCAGCATGATGTGGAGGGCAAGTGTAAGAAAGTGAGGCAGGGAAGGCATTGGAGATCAGAGCATGGGGGGCTTACGGGGATGTCTTTCAGCGCCTGGTTCTCAGCCTTGGGTCGCCCTTTCTTCCTGCCTTCGGTTTTGTCACTGGTTGCATTTCCTGCAAACAGAGGCAGCGCACTGTCACCTGCTGTCCCATGCCGGAGCAACTGTCCCACTGGCTCCCTCACCTCTCACAGGGTCTGGGCAGACAAGCATGGAGAGTCCCCTTTGGAAGATGCTGGCTGCTCCCCTGCCTCTCCTGGTGTTTGGGGATGTGACAAGCACCAAGGTATGAGGACAGGGAAAGGCAGTGCTCAGGCGACTCAAGCAGGGAGGAGAAGCCACAGGAATGCCTTCATGAGGGGTCACAGCTCTGTGTGAGCTCCTGGGGCATCCTGAGCAGGGGCTGGATGTCAGCGGGGCAGACACGTGCCCAGTTCAACCAGACCCTGCACTACAAAGACTTCCATGTGATGTGGAACACCAAAGACAAGCACAAACTGCCCAAAACAGATGCTCCAGACACAAGAGCAGCAAACTCCTTGAGTTCACCTGCTTCACACCCAAAATGGACTCAGCAAAGTGGTACAAACACCACAACAACCTTCACCAGAGCTTGGAAACAGGTGCTGAGAGCAGTCCACCAAATCAACCCAAGGTCACATGGAACCTTCTGTCATAGAGCACCCCACAGGGCTGGGGAGACTTGGCAAGAACCCATTCTCTTTGCCCAGCACCATCCCTCCACAGCTCTGCACTTGTGGTACACTTCAAGCTGCAATTTGAGGGTCAACCTGTCATTTTAAGTCATGGTGCATCCCAGGGGGACCAGCAAAGAATTAGGGTAGCCCATCAAGCCTAATCCACTCCACTGAAGCAAACTCTGGTAGACATTTCTACCTCCAGCACTTTCCCAGGGAAAGCAATGAAATCCCTTCAGCACAGAGTGTGTTTCACTCCACCTCATTGCTTTGAGTCTGTCTGAACTGGAAAGGAGGGCTAAAAGGAAAGGACTTTTCTTCCTTGGATGGTGCTGATAGAATGTGGGGCAGGGGAAAACACCCTCCTGAACTCAGGTATGCTTGCAGCGCAGACAGCTGAAGCTCATTCCCCTTGGCAAGAAGTTACAGACCTCTGTGAGCAATTACAGCTTCAACCCCATCAAAAGAAAGTAACATTTGGGAAACATTTTCCCCACAAGGCCACTAATCTTGGGTGCCTGATCTGAGGGATTTCTGCGCTCTGACCCTCACCCAGGGCACAGTCACCCCTCAGCATCCAGGGCTAGGCAATGGCAGCACAAGCCTCTCCACAAAGGAGATTCTGTCTGGTGTGAGCAGACGGGAAAGGAAAAAAAAAAAACCTCCTTAGGCCCAGAGTTTGTGGGTAGAGAAATCAGCTCTTCATCAGCGTGACAGCCCTTAGCAGGAGGGTCCCCAGGGGCTCGTCCGCTCACAAACCTCCATCCCTGGGGCCATGACACGGGCGACAGCAGATGGTCTGAACTCATTTAAGGCTTCACAGCCTTTGATGTAGCACTTAGCTACCGACAGAATATACAGGCAGTGAGACACCCATCTCGTTACGGCAGTCACATGCCTCCCGAGCCAGAGAGAACAACACTGAGGGGCTGGGGGTGTTTTTGGCCCAGTGCAGCCCTCGCTGGTGGGTTGAAGCAAGGGGTGGAGGTACCTCAAACCCCAATGCACTCACCCTTCCTTGTTTTGGCAGCCAGACTCATCCCCTCCACCCCATCCAAAAGGCAAAACAGTTCCTTACCCAGCTTGGGCAGTTCTGCTGGCGGGTTTATCCTCGTCTCCGTCCTGCTTTCTTTGCTGGCAGCGGGTCTGTGAGATCCTGCAGTTTTCCTTCCACCTTTACAGGTATAGGAATCCGCCATCTCTGAAAGAAAGCAGGGGAGAGGCTTTAAAATTCACTCCTTGGGGCTGGAAGCAACACATGCACGAAACACCAAGAGCTGCTAGGGAGGGAGGGAACTCAGAGATATATCCTGTGGCTTAAAGGTTCCCCCAAAGAGAAGAGATGGGACATGATTCTGACTACTCGTTCCACAATGGCACAGATGAGGCTGTGAAGCTGCTTCCACTCCAGGCTCCGCACACAAAGGCAGAGACTTTATTAAAAACGATCCCCTTTGCTGTGGAGAAGCGGTGAATAAACAGTTTTTCCCTCTCCCTTTATTTCACTGCTTTCATTTAAGACACTGAATGTAAAAAAAAAATAAAAAATCAACTCAAATAGGGAGTTTTAATGAACAGATGTAGTGATAAATTTCCAATTTTCCTTATTAATGGGAAACCGTTCTAAACGGAGAATTGCCAACGTTATCTGAAATTTTCCTTATTAATAATTCAATTTGGCTTCTCTATAAATAATGAGCATCGGGAATTAGCGCCCACAAGCACCCTTCTCCCCTCCCAACAGCACGAAGATATGTCTGGGGCTGCGTCCAGAGATGCCACGTACAGTCCCAGGAAAGAAGTCCCCTGAGCCTCCACCATGACAACATCAGGTCCTTAGATGATTCACTGGGCCACCACGGCCTTTAGAGCTGGGTCAGCGCACAACGCTGCTGCTCAGCACTTAAGGGGAAGCGCAGGCTGATGCCTTCTTCACCTTTGCTCCGCGCTTCTCTCTCATGCACGTGGGTTTGCTCTGACTGATTTAACTCATCACCCCCAATTCCTCCCACAGTATCACGTTCAGCATCATTTCAGCAAATGGAGGTGCTGCCTGGGCTCACCACATCTGCCCAGGACACCCAGAGGGATGGTGCAGGCCCTAACATGCATCATCTCCTGGGTCATTAACTTTGTGTGGACATGAAGGTTAATGGGACTGAGGTAGGTTCTCTGGCATTTGGGTGCCCAGCATGGGGCTGGTTTATTCAGCTCATCTGGGATCTTTTCATTGGGTAGATCTGACAGCCAGTGGCTCCTTCCTGGGGATGGCTGGTCTCTAGGGTGGGCACAGAGTGGCCACCTTCCCACATGGGCACTCCTCCCGCTCCAGGTGCACTCAACACTGCATTCAAGGTGCCCAACTGCACTCTCCAACACTTCTTTCTCCCCATAACACATCTCTGGCCACCTCGGGAGGTTCCAAATGTTCTTTCATTCTCTACGCCAAATATTTCTTTGAGTCTTTTTTCTCCATCTTATTTTTTTGGCTAAATGCAGAATAAAAGTCCCATAAAGTGCTCAAGAGGAGCCAAACTCCTCTCCCTGGCCACTGATACAAACCCAGGGATCCCACAGGAATTGCCCCGGAGCCAGACAGCAAAGAAGAAAACCAGTCCATTGTGATCTTTGCACTGTCCAAACTTCTCCCTCATGTTTTGAGTAACACACAGAGAAACCAGGCAACAGCCTGTGCTCTTCCACGCTTTCCTTGGGTAAAACCCTGCTCCAATGTCCAGCGGGAAGAGAAACTGGAGGAGGTACTGGAGGAGATATCCTGTGGTGTGGGAGGGTCAGAGCGGGCAGTGTCTTTGCTGATGAAGCCTCCAGCCTGACTTTTAAGACAGTCACGGCAGTGTTTCTGAAGCTGCTCGCTCCAGCTCCAGGAACCAAAAAAGCCAGTGTCAACATGGAAGCCAGTGGAGGGTGAGTAGAAGCTGGTGGTGGTGGGAGTGGGGATGATAAGGAAACCCATGGGAAGAGAAGCCTGGGAACTAGCCATGAGCTTCAGAGTCACCAGCATCCCTGCCTGGCCACAACCTGCTCTGCTATATTTGACAGAGGACAGTGACATCCCAGTCACTCACTACCTTGGCAGACTCTTTCTCTCCATGACAGATCCCTCCTGAGAAGCTATCAGGCTCTGCAGGCTGCAAACTGGAGAAAAACTGGAAAAAGGGAAACAATTCCAAGTCCAAATGGCCATCCGTGACCTCAGATGACTCTGCAGGAGCATGTACGCAGCCCGCACTGACTGTGACCTGCTCACTCCCTCAATGGCTACAAGGAGTCACCACTGGATACTGACCATAAATTCTACTGGGGCACCTCCCCTGATCCTATTGCTGTGGAATCACTGTGTCACACACGGACTGACCCCAGCACCTGTTGATCTTCTCCACTTATCATCAATAATTTACCACTAGGTCCAGATGAAGGCAAACGCCAAACCAGCCGGGGGAGCTGGCCATGGATGCAGGCAGAGATGCAATGAGGCCAGTGCAGATGCCATACACTGAAGGGCACTGCCACCCCCACCACAATCCCTCTTGCCAACTCAAGGCCGAACTGCAGCTATGGAGAAACTTCTAGGAATAAAGATGAGGAAGCAGTAGGAGAAGCTTCCTCAGGAGGCACACAGAATTGCCCTTGCTGGAGGTTTCCTGAAGAAGGGACAAGGTGGCAGATAAGCCACTCAAATCAAACCTTTCTGGGCATGGTGTGTGACTGGGTGGCTCTGGAGGATGTGGTGGAGGTCTTCAAAGCCTGGTGAGGAAACAAGTCACCCCTTGGGGCCTGGGGCTCTCAGGGTGTTTTAAGGGTTGAAAGTCTCTGCTCAATGCATGTTAAACCAGTCCCCCCCTTCCCTGCACACAAGACCAATGGGGCACGGCGCAGTGAGACCCCATCATGCCCAGGTGGGCACCGTGGAAGTTGGGTATTGTCAACATCAGTGGACATGAAGGCTCTCCTGTGCCTGGTGCTGCTGTCACTGCCATGGGCCTGGCTGTGCCACTGCTGTCCCCATCCCTACTGTCACCTCCCCATGGGCATCTGCCACCTCCTGGGGGTCTACCACTCCTAAGATAGCCCATCACCTCCTCTAGGGGTCTGTTACCTCCCCAAAGGAAGTCTGTCACCTCTCCTGGAAGGTCTGTTACCTCCTCAAAGGAGTCATCACCTCTCCCAGGAGCTCCATCACTTCCCACGGAGGGTTTGTCACATCCCCAGAGTCTGTCACCCCCCAGGGTCTGTCACCTCTCCAGAAGGGTATGTCTCCTCCCCTAGCTCTGTCACCTCCCATGTGGAATCTGTTACCTCCCCAGGGGTCCTGTCATCTCCTCCAGGGTGTCCATCACCTCCCATGGGGCATTTGTCACCTCCCTAGGGGTCTGTCACTTCCCAAGAGAGATCTGTCACCTCAGAGGGGGTCTGTCACTCCTCAGGGCAGTCTGTCACCTCCCCGGGAGGGTCTTTCACCTCTCCAGGGTCTGCCCCCCGGTCCACGCTCCCCCCCCCCCCC
>VXBP01007622.1:86033-208105 GCA_013400115.1 Rhinopomastus cyanomelas
CGCCGCTCCCGCACGGCCCCGCCGCTGCCGCCGCCGCCACTGCCGCGGCTCATGCGCGATCCCGGCCCGGCCCCGCCCGGCCCGGCCCGCCCCGAGCCCCCGCGATCTCGCGTGGTTCCGGGCACGAAGAGATCCAGGAGGGACCGGGGTGGAATGGAGTGGACATGGGGATCAGGGTAGGGATAGGGATAGGGAAGGGATAGGAACAAGGATGGGGATAGGGATAGACATGAGGGTAGGCATCAGGAAGGGATAGGGACAAGGATACGGGTAGGGAAGGGATAGGGGAAGGGATATGGATGGGAATGGAATGCGACTGGGATGGCATAGGTGTGGGGGTGCGGATAGGGATGGGCAAGGATGAGTAAGAAGGGGATGGGATGGGATAGATGGAATGGGATGGGGATAGGGATCAAGTGGGGATGGGATAGGCAGGGCAGGGATGGGTGATAATGGCATGGAATGGGCTACTGTCCAGGAGCACGCAGATTGTCCTGCCTGTCACCTTCCTCTCTGGTGTGTCCTGCCCGTCATCTTGCTCTGCTGTCTGCAGACAGAGTGTTCTGCTCATCATCCTGCCCATCATTCTGATCTTCAGGGTGTCCTGCCCTTCTGGGCGCAGGCAGGATACCCTCTGCCCATCCATCTCCTGCTCTGACCCTGTGGTCCGGGCAGCTGGAAGAAGGCTCCATATAATGGTCCCCTTGTGAAGCTACCCCAGCCACCTCCTGGGTGGGATGATCTGGTTTTCCCATCTCCCAGGCTTGAGGTGTCACTGAGAAGGTGATGTCACCTTTGGAATGTTCCAGAGGGTAAAGCCAACCCCTGTTACCAGCACCAGGAGCACACAGCCATGCCAGGACCCAGCAGAGCCATCCAAGTGACCATAGAAATTAGGAAAAACCAGTGGAATTTAGTCATGAGAGAGCAAAACCCAGAGCAGCTGTCACTATTGGAGCCACCTTGTACCAGTGTCACCAACACGTGGCTCACGAGGTGCCACCAGGAATTGGGAGGCCATTGAATATCCAAATGGAAAAAAATCCCCCAACCCAAGTTTGGAATATCCCTGTCATTCCCCTTTGCCTCCATCGCTGGGAAGGAGCTTAATTAGTGTCTGCAGAGAGCAGGGCCAGCTCAGTGTAATTGCTGGCTATGATTATTGGCGGAGTGGAAGGTGCTCAGCAGGGTGGGAGGGACAGGCACATCCCACCTTCTTTGTATAAAACGAGACATATCCGAGACAGTGGCGCTTCCCAGACGATGAATTGCCTGCTGAGAGACCTGGGAACCCACAGCAGGCAAAGTGGCAGCTGCCTGGTTGGGCTGGCACATGGCTTCGTGTGCCCACTGTGCCTGGGTGACACCTTTAGCATCTGCTAAGGCTGTGGGTGGTGGCCAGTCCCTTATCCCCACAGCACCCTGATGGCTGTGCTTGTGCATGGGTGCCACCAGGTTCATTTTCTGTGTCTGTAAAGGACATTGAGGATCTTTGGGGTGATTTTGAAGGAGATTCCTTGGGGTGTTACATGGAGAGCAGTGGGCTGAGGTATGCACTGAAACTCTGAAATAGGACAATCTGAAGTTGCTCTTCCCAGTTGAGCAGGGGAAAGGGACTGTCGGAGAAGAGTAGCAGCTGTTGAACCAGTGCTGAGGAGCACTGTGCTTCATGTGTGGAGCTGTACTCGTGTGGAAAAGCTGTACTGGGTGAGGAGGAGGAAGAGCAGCAGGGGCAATGATGCTGCCTTTCTCCATCAGCTCATGGGGAACCACCACATGCTGCAGATGTGGGCTATGGATGACAGGTCATCCTTGCAGACTGGCATGATGCCACAGGGAGGATGGAGCCAGGGAGGATGCTGCCAAGCGGTGATTCCGTGGTGCTGTTCCCTAGGTCAATGTTCTTACCATTCCCAGTGACGATGCAGAGCACACACTGAAGCTCTAAATGCAGGGCAGGTGTTTGGCAGTGGGGGATGAAGCAGTCCAAGCCATAAATTAAATTGATACTGACCCCAGGAAGAGGAGAGAGGTCGGGAAGCAATTTTGCAGCCAGGATCAGAGAAACCCTGATGTGCAGAGCATCTGAGCTCTGTGTGCAGCCAGGTGCTGCCATCCCACGTGTGCTCCCAGTATCGCTTCTCTGGCCACTGGTGCTGGTGTCAAGCTGCCAGAGTCCCTGGAAAGTTTCTGGGTTTTGAACCTCTGAGAAGAGTCAGTCCTGACCTGTCAAAAATCAGCAAAATCCAGGAAAGGGAGGAAATACTTTGATTTTCTGGCTGCAGATAATGAGACCAGGGATGGGGGTTGTTCATCCCTGAATCCAGGACTGTGTTCCTCTCCCAAACAGGGATTGGCTGAGCAGGCACTTACACAGTGAAGTAACTTTAAGACCTGTAGTAACCCCATGGGCTGCAGCAGCACTTTTCACACTGTTGACTCTATTAGGGTGAAATCGGTTTGCAGAGCTTCTTCCACATGCTGCAGCTCTGGACACATCTCAAAAACTCTTGTGTGCGTGGGACTGTGCACTAGGATCAGCATTGCTGCCAAGTTGGTGTGGGGCTAGGAGCCCAGATTTCAATCTGTATTTGCTGCATCTCACGCCCCAGAGACAGGTGAGGGAAAGGGTGTGATGCCCTGGTCCATGTTGGGGATATGATGCTTCCGTCTCTCCCAGGGCTTTGTCCCATGCCCAGAGCCTGCAAACTCTCTCAGCAGCCACTCCATCCCCTATTATCCTCCAAACAGCAGGGAGAACAAATCCCCTTGGACCAGCTCAGTGCTCCCACATGCACTGTGCGGTGTCTGGTCTGGCTGGAATGGAGCAGTCCCAGAACAAAGAGGAAAATCGCTGCTGGTTCTTGAAGCAGCATCAGGGCCAGCCCCAACCCCCCTTCCCACATCTCGTGTGTCTGATTGGAAACTGGAGCCCACAATGGCTGGGTGAGCCATGAATTATGCCGATGGCTTTTTTGTTTATGTTTTTTATTTTATTATTTCATTATTTTATTACTTTTTCCCCCCTCCCCGTGCTTGAACACACTCAGCAAGTATAAGCAAAAGAGAAGAAGGGAAGAAAGAAAAAAAGCAAAGTGTGAGAGAAAATGTGAACAGATTTAATTTTAGATATGTCAAGAAGGCAAAATGTCTGCAGTGCAAAGAGGGGTGTGGGGTGGGGGGAAACGCTCCTGCCTGCATAGAGAAATGAAGCTCCCAGTAGCCCTGAAGCTGTGGTTTATTATTTATGGGGTCTTATCGATGTGGGGTCATCTCCCAAGCTGAGGAGGGTCCAGTCCCTGGGGTACCTGCAGCCCCATGGAGTGCGGTGGGGAGATGCAGGGCTGTGGGACAGAATGGGGACATGAAGTTCTGTGTTTGCAAAACCCTCCAGATCTATCTTGGTTTTAAAAAGAAAGAATCCTCTTGATGGCTCCTTTTGATTGGGGGGTTTTAAATGCTTTTCCTGGAGCCCCCAGCTCCATACAGCCTGGAAATGCCAGGTCAAACACTGAAGTTACCCTTCCCAAAGAAAGCCCCAAGGGAAACACTGAACGTTTCCATGTATTTCTGTAGGGTTTGGGGTTTTGCAGAAAACCCTCATGTGTGTCCAGGCTAGGTGACCTGAATGATAATATATTGGAGATAAGTTCTTTATTTAAGCTCCACTGTTTGCCCCAAGCTGGCCTTCAAGAGATCACTTGCACTCACAGCTGCCCTACTCCTGCCCATGAGATATCACTGGAATCTTCCCAGTCTGACATCATCTTTCCTTTTCTCCAGCCCTACCAGACCACTGAGTTGTCCTGTGCACTGCTGACCCATTGTGACCTGCTCCAGCCCTGCCTGGTTGCAGCAAGGGTTGCTGAAGTAATTATCCCTGCTCCAATACTTTCTAATTAAAGGAAGTGTCACCCTTCCTAAGAGGCCATTAATTCATCGTCAGAAGTCACTGCTGGAGTAGAATAATCAAAAACTTCCTGGGCTCTGGGGTGGGGAGAAGCATCCCCATCTTCCTACATACCCCACAAGAGCTGCTCCTCGAGGCCATGGGGCTGCTCCCAGCTTTAGAAACTCATAAGCTCTGCAGTGATGCTCAGCCTGTGTTGGGTACAAGTGAGCCCTAAGCACATCCCTGCTCCTGAGTGGTTCAGATGTATCTGTTGGGCAAAGGCTGTGGTGATTTCTCAGCTCTTGATGGCTCTGGGTGAGACCAAACCCCCAAAGAGTTGCCCAAATATCCCCCGATCTTTGGGTAAAGTCGGCGTTTCCCCCAGCATTACTTCCCATTAGCAGCCAGCCCCACCCCTGGCAGCCTCTCATTACACATTCCGCACGGAGGGCCCTGCATCAGCTTAATTAACAAGGTAAGAAAGATGGGGCCTTGGAGGAAATCTTAATTATATTATCCATCTCCCCCCGAGTGGCACCTGATCCGTCCCAGCACTGCTCCCAAGTTCATTAGCAATGATTCAGGATTGATTAGTGCTGGATGTGCAGCGAGGACATGCCAGGGCTGAGAGATTCTGCCAAGATTGCCATGAGAACCTGCATGTCCCCAAACTCCTTGTTGTCCTCCAGCTCCAGGCAGTCAGGATGGTGACCAGAACTCCAGTGTAAGGCACTGGGATGTGGCTGTGGAGCATCCCAGAGCAGCCAGTTTGCTGTGCCCCAAGCTGATACCTCCCTGGGATACTCTGCCTTGTATGAGCAATGTGCCACCCTTCCAGCCCATTGTGTCCCCTATCGCCTACACTCTGCTCTCCTCCGGGGCTCGTATGCCTCTGAGAAACCCCAGTGCTACCAGCAGCTGGGATTCCTTCTTTTTTTTTAAGACACATCCGGGTGTCCACAGTTCTCCTGTGCAAGAAACCTTATAAGAAGGTGCTTGAGAGCACTAAAAAGGTGATGATTTGGGGTGATGATTTAGGATAACCCCTCCTGGACAACTGATGGGTTCCTAATTAGATTGAGCATGTCATCTATTGAAACCAGTGTCCAGATTCAAACTGGTCTCTGTTCAGCAGAGCCCATGGTGAGCACTGGCATCCCTGCCTGCTCAACAACTCATGTTCTCACACTCTGTGCAGCCAGGGAAATCTCACAGCCTGAGTTCACAGCCCAGCAGGAATCTCAGTTCTGGGGGAACTGGGCTCATCTCCTGACTTCAAGACATGACCAGCAGCGTCTCAGAGCTGGAAGCATCTGTATTATCACACTGGGTTTGCTAATTACTCGGACAAATTAGGGACATATTGGCTGTGGCTTTTTTTTTCTGCTTCAAAACCTGGCTGGGATCTCAAGCTGCCTCTGCCACTGCTGAGATTTTTCCCTTTGTGAGACAAGAAGACACTGAACGTTATTTTTGAGGCCATTGGTGTAGAAATTTAATCAGAGGTGACAAGGCCATGTGTAACCGACACTGGACCCACACCCCAGTGCTGCTGCCCACAGCCTCTCGCCTGCTGTGTGGGATTGATTTGTACTCACTGGTGTTTTCTCTTGCTTTCAATTGTTGTCTGGTTTTAATATCACAGGAATCTGTGCCTGGTTCTTCTGTGTCTGGTGCTGTCTGTTTGGGGGCAGATAGACAGTTAGGCAAAGTGAAGGTGCTTTTCTTACTCGTCAGAAGCTGAGGAGTCACTAAGCTGCCTCTTGCTCTGAAGAGGAATCTGAGCACACATCTCCCTCCAGCACCCACCAGAGTCTGGCTCTGGGGGTCCCTCTGCTGATGGTCCAAAGATGGAGCAGTGGTCCAGAACCAACCTGGGAGCATGCTCCACTTTCACAATCACTGACCTCACTGGGATGAAGGTGCAGCCAAGCACTGACTCTGCCAGGGCAGGAGGCTGGGGAACATCATCCCAACTGCCCCATCAACACTGGATCACTGGCTTCTCCATCCCTGTCCTGCCAAATGGGTCTTAGAAGGACAACTGGTAGGGCCATGCTTTGGGATCCAGTGAGGTTTCTGCTTTACTCTGTGTTTTATTCCTTCCATGCAGCCGAGAAGCTGGAGCACAGTCCCATATGGGTGGACATGGCACATAGAGGGGGGTCCCATAGCCACCCACACGCTGGGGACCACACCAAGGGGCAGCGGGCAGCCAGGCTTTGGGATAGGACCTTTGTAGGGTATTTGGAGGAGGTCCAGCAACTCTTCCTGAGCTCCAGTTGCATTTCAAGCCAAACCACCATCAACCTGCTGCATGAGTAGAGCTCAGAGTGTGGAGGAGCCACTTCACTCCTCTGTGCAGCTCTGAGGCTCTGGAGAGAAGCTCAGCATCCCCCTCTAACGATCCACCTCACCCACAGCTGACATCTAGCAGCTCTCAGGAATGCTGCCTGCTCCCCAGACACCTCATATCTCCCCACACCTCCCATCATCGCTATCCCCCTGCCAGCACCCTCTGGCAGAGCTGAAACCAAACCTGTGGCAGGGAACGCAGCTCTTGGCCAAGGATTGCATGTCAGAACTGTATAGTTCTGATCAATCCAGGGTTGAAGATTTAATAGTTTCTTATACAGCTGTATCAGGAGGAGGTGGTCTGCACACATCAGGGCTGAGAGAGCCACTGCTGCAGAGGATATGGGGTTTGTCTTGGTTGTTTTCTTAGCTTTTCTTAAAATCCAATAATTGCTCCCTGCTTTGTTGCTCATGACGTTCTAGTGAGGTGAGAAGAGCAAATTTCACTGCATTGTTGAAGAAGGCAGAGGAGGAAATCCTGATTGTCCTGGCTGCATAGAGAAAAATGCCAATGCTGGTTCCCTGTGGATGGAGCCTGGGGTTCACATCCTCACCACCCCCCTCCCCAACAAAGTTTAGCAACATCGTAATTCTGAGTGGTTCTGTAGAGCTGGGGGAGGATTTAAATACTGGCACACCCCCCAGGTGGAGACTTAGTCCCACAATCCAGAACCCTGTTCCCCATAGAGATGCTTACCCAGGGGGGCTTAGGGCTGTCGAAATCTCCTCAGCATCCCTGGGAGGGGCTAAAGGGATGAACCCTGTGGTGCAGGTTCAGGCATGGGCAGAACCAGACGAGCAGCAAGTTAAAATAACAGTCTTTTATTTCCAGAGCAGGAGCAGGAGGGTGGTGGGTGGGCACCCAGCTGAGGGGGCCATCCCAACCTGCCTCTGCATCCTTGCCAGCTCTGATGCCCCGAGGGTTTTGGAGTGCTGTCATTTTGAGACACCCACCCCCCCAACCTCAGCCCCACAGCCCTGCCTCTGTCACTGGAGGGGGAGTGTGGGGCAGTTGGAGCATCTAACCCTGCCCCTAAATCCTTGGCTGTTCCTTACCTGGTTGCAGAAGTGGTCTGTGGTACCAGATAGGGGGATTTGGGGACTGTTGCGGGGTATGAGAGTTGAACTTCAATCCAGTGATGAGCTGGGTCATTGGGATGGTGCTAGACTCTGGCCAGGAGGTCAGGACTGGCATTTGTGAGTGCCCAGAGGAGCAGAGAGCTGACGGGAGCACAGAGGGTGCAGCAGGGAACTCAGCTGGGCACTGGGGTTGGGGGGCATATAGTAACCAGCTACCCCTAGCTTCACCCCAGGCAGCACCCAGCACCACCCAGAGCAGGTCAGCCTCTGCATCAGCTCCTCATCTGCCTGCAAACGAGGACGGATGAAGGACGAGCTGCTGGCACTGCTTCTCCCAGGCCACAGCACCTTCCCAGCAGTGCACCCCGCCTTCACTCCTAGCTTTTCCAGCTCCAGTGACTCAGCTCCATTTTTAACTCCCCAAGTGGAGCCGAGCACTGGTGGCTCAGCCCTGCTTGTAAATGGGTTTTGGCTGGTTGGATCATCCTCTTTGCTACTGATAACATTGCCTCCTCTTAGGATGCTGGAAGACAGCCCAGTCTGGAGAGAAAACTGAAATTCCTTAAATAAGCTCTGAGGCACGAGGGCATGAGCTGCCGGGTGCTGGTGTGTCACCCATGGCCGTAAGGCTTCACTGTCCTGCATATGGCTCTGAGCCGTCCCAGGAGGAACCACGTTTGGTTCATCAGTGCTGAGCCTGTCCCTGGCTCCGTTATTTCATCCCTTCCCTTGTGAACTCTTAAGATCAGGAGGGCAAAGGTTTGTCCCAGTGGCTGTTTAGCTAATTGTCCTCTGGAGAAAACCTCCTGTCTCTGCACAGAGGTTCTTGGAAAGGAAAGAGAGAGAAGAAGCAGAAGAGGAGCCTCAGCGTGGCTGGGAAACTGTCTCTTGGCATTGCAGGTTCAGGTCTCGTATCAGCGCTGCACAGCCCGTCCCGGAGGTGCTTGGTTCACAGTGTTGGTGCAATCTGCCAAACAGACGGATCAGCTAGGAGACATTTCCGAAAGATGCTGGAACAAGGTGGGAGAGGAAGGAATAAACAGCTTGTGGGGCGGCATGTCCCAGCTCACCCACTGCCACCCCCAAAGAATCCCTTCCCTTTCAAGCAAAACGTCTCTTTATGGATTTGTGGGCTATGCAGCATGACCTATCCCATCCCAGGTTATGACCTGTGCACCAAAAATTACACCACAGCTCATCCTTGTGCACCACTGCACATCTGTGGGCACTAGGGCCCATCCCAGTGCATCAGAAATTGCACCACAAACCAGCCTGGTGCACCATAACCTGTCCCTATGCACCATAGCTCATTCCATTCCATCCCAGGTTATAACCTGTGCACCACAACCTGTTCCTGTGCACTACAGCTCAGCTCTGTGCACTATGACCCATCCCAGTGCATGAGAAGCTGCCTTCCAAAAGATCTCTGTGCACCACAAACTAGCCCTGTTCCCTATAACCTATAACCCTATAACCACAACTTGTCCCTGTGCACCACAGCTCACCCTGACCCATCCCACCTCATCTCATCCTAAGTCACAACCTGTGCACCACAGACCACCCCAATGAATCACAACACATCCTTGATACTAGAACCCATCCCTGTGCACCACAGCTTAGTCCTGGGTGCCCCAATCTGTCCTCCTCAAACCATCTGTCATACTGGGGGCTACATTTGCACCCATGTGCCTCAGGCTCTGTCTGCCCACATGGTTGCAGGAGGGAAAAACCTCTCTGGGGTTGAGCTTCGTGGCCCCTATTCTCCATCCAGTCCTACCTTGGCTGAGCAGCTGCAGGTTGCGGACCTCCTCGCGCACCTGGAGCTGCAGGACCTGCTGTAAGACTTCCTGCCGCTGTGCCTCGTGTGCGATGCCCATGCGCTGCAGCTTCTCCCCGTTCAGTCGCAGCAGTGCCCGACCTGGAAACACAACAAGTGTGACCAAGGGGCTGGAGCACCAGTGCTCTGAGGATCTGGGTGGGGGTTAACTAGAGAAAAGGAGGCTCTGGGGAGACTTTCTCATGCTCCAAAACTCCCTGAGTTGAGGAGGTGGGAGAGAGGTAGAGGCTGGTCTCTTCTACCCAGGATGAGAGGAAATGGCCTCAAGTTGCCCCAGGGGAGGTTTAGGTTGGCCCTGAAGAACAAATGCTTCCCTGAAAGGGTTCCTTAGGCCCAGGCCAGGCTGCCCAGGGCAGTGGGAGAGTCCCAGTGTCTAGAGGGGTTGCAAAGCCATGGAGATGAGGAGTGAGGGGCAGGGGTTAGTGGGAACCTGGCAGTCCTGAGGCAGCACTTGAACTTGATCTTAAAGGGCTTTTTCAACCCAGGAAATTCCAGAGCCACAGACACATACATTGTTAGTGGTTGGAAGGGATCTCCAGTGACCATCGAGTCCAACCCCAGCACTCGAGCAGGATTGTGAAACTTAAGACAGGTTACACAGAAACACACCCAGAGGGGTCTTAAAAGTCTCCAGAGGAGTGTCCACAACTTTCCTGGGCAGCCCCTTCCAGCGCTCAGTAACCCTTACACTTTTTTTCTCATATTGAGATGGAACTTCTTGTGCTCCAACCCACACCCATTGCCCCTCGTCCTATCACAAGGCACAAATGAAAAGAGGTCATCTCTTTCTTCTTGACACCCAGCCCTCATGGATTTATAGACAGTGATTAAGACCCCTCATAACCTTCTCCTCTCCACCTGAAAAGGCCCAGATCTCTCAATTTCTCCTCATAAGGCAAGTGCTCCAGTCCCCTAATCATCCTTGTGGCCCTCCATTGAACTCAATCAGATCTTTCTCTCTCTTGGACTGGGGAGCAATATTCCAAATGTAGCCTCTCTAGGGCAGAGTAGAGAGGGAGAAGAACCTCCCTTCATCTGCTGGACACACTCTTCTTGATCCATTCCAGGATGCTATTGGCCTTCTTGGCCACAAGAGCACAGTGCTGTTGCATGGAGAACTTGTCCACAAGAACTCCAAGGTTCCTCTCCAAGGAGGTGCTCTCCAGTAGATTGTCCCCCAACTTGTATTGTTGCACTGCATTATGCCTTCCCAGGTGAAGGAGTCTGCACTGATTCTTATTAAACCTCATTAAATTCCTCTTAGTCCATCCCTCCTGTCTGTCCAAGTCTTCCTGAATGGCTGCACAGCCACCAGATGAATTGTCCAGACCACCCAGCTTCCATGATTCTAATGGGAGCCTATCTTCATATGGGAAAAAAGAGGGCACAAGGGAAGAAACTCCAAATGCTCTTTCACTACCTGAACCCACAGGGACAGAGAAGCCTCACAGGTGACCCCACTGTGAGAGAGCTTTGAGTGACAACTCCACAACCCCAGCCTCAGGACGGGTACCAGCTCCTGCAGTCACGTAACCCATCCCCACGGGCAGGACTTTTCCACTTCTCTGCTCCCCCTTGCACATCAGGAGACGCTCTGCTCAGTGCGGGGTCTCCGCATGGGCTGGATGTCCCTGGGGTAATGGGTAGGGGAACCCATCAGAGCGCATTAGCACCGCCACCCCTACCCCAGCGAGCCACTCTGCTCCAGTCCTGGGGCGATGAGACGGCGGATTCACAGGCAGCTTTTGTGCTGGTTTCCCAGCGCACGATTGCTGATGCCGCCTTTGTTTCCCAGCTCTTGCATTAGGGCTTCACATCCCTCCTGGGCAGCCTCAGCTCTCCCATCCCATCCCATCCCTTCCCTGCTGTTTTCTCCTGCCTGGTCATGCGCATGGGATGGGACAATGCTCCTACTCAGAGGTCAAATGCCCCAAGGGGCAAAGGGCAGGGAGTAGGTCCTAAAGTTTAAGAAGTCAGACCTGGCCAAAGATACTTCCCAGCTGGGCAGAGATATTTCCTCCTCTATGAAAATTTTCACTATGTAAAAAACCCCCTATAAAATTATTAAATGAATCTAGGTGAGGAGAAGACTCTTTCTCATAAACCACAACCTCCTCGTGGCAATTTATGGTCATTTTAAAGATGATCCAGCCTGCACTGGAGCTCATGCAGTGGCAGAGGCCTCCTGCCCAGTCCAGAGGTTGTCCTCGTGTCCTGTGCTGTGGGGTGACTGCACCTCCATGGGGACAGAACTGTGAGGTACATCTGGTTTTGGAACCACAAACCTCCCAACAGCTATAAGGGCTGGAGCACCTTTGATATGAGAGAGCTGAGGTAGTTCAGCCTAGGGAAGAGAAGACTCCAGGGTGACCTTACAGCTGCCTTCCAGTACATGAAAGGAACCTACAGGAAGGCTGCAGAGGGACTTTTCCCAGTGTGATCCAGTGATAGGACAAGGGGAAATGGTTTGAAAGTGAAGGAAAAGAGGTTCAGACTAGATTTTAGGAGGAAGCTCTTCAGAGCAAAGGTGCAGAGACTCTGGAATCAACTGCCCAGGGAGGCTCCGGCTGTCCCCTGCCTGAAGGTGTTCAAGGCCAGGTTGGATGAGGCCTTGAGCAACCAATTTTGGTTGAGAGGCACCGCTGCCCATTGCAGGGGGTTGGAGGAGACGATTTCTGAGGTGTCTTCCAACCTGAGCCAGTCTATGCTTCTAGGATTGTATTCTCTGGGCGCTGATGGTGATTAGAAATGAGAATGAAGTGGGAGGTCAACTGTACCAGTGATGGCGTGGTGGGAGAATGCCTCAACGTAGATGAGATAATTATGAGGGCAGTGCTTCTTCAGCCATTTGCACACATCCTGCTGGGTCCACAGCACCACTGGCTTGGCCAGGCTGCCGAGTGTGGGGCTGGTGTGGTAGATGCCATAGTGCTCGTAGACACGGCCCTGCAGGGACAGGGAGGGAAAGGATTAGCAGGATTTGGCCCCACAAAGAGGAAAATGCTTCATCCAGGAGGTCAGGAACTGGTGAGAGCAGTGAGGATGGGAGCTGAGTTGGGGGTCCTGTCTTATCTTGACCCCACACTCTCCTTTTGCAGGCAAAAGCCACAAGCCAATTGATCAAACTAAACCAAACTGAATCAAATCAAACCAAAACAACCAAACCAGATAAAATCAAACCAAACCAAAGCCCATCTTTGGTACCACATCTCAGGAGCCTCCCACTTGCAGGAGCAGCCCCAGCCTGTGTTGGTTGCTTGGCTCCTTCACACTCGGCTGAGCATGCTGGGTGTGTGTCATGGGGATGAGAAGGAAGAGGAGGAGGAGGTGGTTGCACTAATGAGCAATGACGAAAAAAGGAGAAGATGGAGGAAATAATTATGAGCTCTCCATGAGCTTCTCATGAGCTCCTCATGAGCTTCCCATGAGCTTCCTGCAGTGATTATCCAACTAAGCCCTCTGAGGGGGTGACAAACAACCTGCAGTTTCCCTGGGCATGCTGATATCTGCAAGAGCTTCACCCCATCAGACTCGGTCTCAATGCTGGAGCCCCAATGGCCCCAGTCTCAATGGCAGCAACCCTAAGCCCCTGAAACACTGCCAGCTCAGGATGCAGCATCTCCCACCCTGAGCATCCCTGGGTGGGCAGGGGAGGTGTCATGGATCTCGGGCTTGTTTTCCAGCTGGGTGAGCTGTGCTGTCTCTTTGATAAACTGTGAGCTATGAATTTATCAAGTGCCAGTGTGGAGGTGAGTGGGCAAGAGAGCTGGGGGCCTGCTCTTGCAGGAAGGAGGGAGGTGGCTAGGAGGAACCCTCCCCTGGGAGCACATCACCTCCCTTCTCTTTGGCATTTCTCCTGGCTTAGGGAAAAATTAAAGCTTTTCTCCCTCTCCAGTCCTAGAAAGGCTGGAAAGCTTGAGCTTGCAGGTTCATTAATGCAATAAAGCTCAGAATTTTAGGAGGACAATGGCCTGGACCTGGGCAAGACACATACCTAAGAGATATTAAGGCTTTATAAGGAATTTGGTTCTGGCACATTTACTGCAAGAAATTACATTCAGTCCTAATTCCAGGTGTGGAGAGGAGGTAACACCCAGAGTTTCCCCCAGCACAGCCCTTGGCTTGCTGATAACAACAAAATGACCCTATTTCTATGCATCACTATAATTAAATGCCCAAAAATGATGAGGGCTTCCAGCAACATGGGATGTGAAAGGCTGATCCTGCAGAGAAATGAGAGATGATTGGACTAGATGACCTCTGGAGGTCCCTTCCAACACAATACCTTCTATGATTCTATGCTCCTGTGGGGGAACAATGGAGTGGGAGAATACGAGATGTTGCTTTCCCAGCAGGGTGGTGGTGGGGGGTGGTGCCAGTGGGTACCTGCGAGCCCTCAGTGCCTGGCTGCCGCAGGAGCTTGACGGTGCGGCCGCTGTCACTGCGCTGGCTGCGGCCATCGTGCCAGGTGAGGCTGGTGCCCGCGTTGCGCTGCAGGCGGTAACTGAGGTTTTCAGCCGACACTGTGTGCTCCAGGAGGCTGCGGCAGAAGCTGTAGTGAGCGGTGGTGGCTGCAGAGGGAAGGGGGGTTAAGAGATGCCAATGGTACCCCTCAGGCACTCCATGTTAGGGAGCTCACACATATGCCTTGGCGACCCCATGGGACCTGCTGTGCTCAGCTGTTCCCCACCCCGCTGCCAGAACCTGCCCTCTCCCACCCCCAAACCCGTTGTCAGCAAGAAAACTTGTGGGCACAACGAAGCTGCTGGTTGGCGCCAGGAGCTGTCAGACGCCGACGAGATGTTTGCCTACACGCGCTCCTCACTAGCGCCGCGTGTTTTGACACCCTCCTGCTAAGCAGCCGTCAGGTACCCGTGGCTGGTCCCAGCTGGGTGGGTAGAACCTGCTGCTCAGCACCACTGAGACACAACAAAGGGGTTGAGCTGCTTCCCATGGACCAGACTGCCATGATACTGCCACCATCCAGGGATGTGGAGCTGTTAAAATCCACCCTGAGCAGCCCTATGGAGAAGGGAATGCACCCCACCAGTACAGAACATTGGTGCTTAGGGTGGCTGCGCACCCAAGGTGAGGGTTGAGCTCACTTCATCCCAACGATGACAACCCACAAAGAGCCTTTTACCCATGACAAATAGTTTTGGTTCCTCACTCCTTGTGTCGTGACAAGCTGGGGGTTGCAGTGAGGATGCAAAGCAGGGGCTGAAGGGACTTGGCTGCTTTGGGAGAAGAGCACAGGGGTATTAGGGTCTCACATGGTCATCTGCTCCAGATAAACAGCTGGCTTGACATAAGCAGCTCTGATCTGTAGAAGTAAAGACTCGAGCATTCCCCAGCTCACCTGCTCCCACCACAGCAAACTGGGCAAGTAAGGAGACACCATCATGAGCAGAGCAGCACCTAAAGTAAATCCATCTCCTGGGATAACCTACCCTGGGAGAAAATACTTCTGCAGCTCATTTTCATCATTAGTGGGGTTTAAGACGGAAGACGTTGTAAAGAGGTGACCACAGGAGACCAACCAGCCAAAGGAAGTCAGAATGGACTAGGAAATGGTTATTGATCAGTCTGTGCATCCTGGGTTATCCAGACACATCAAACCCAGTGACAAACATTGCTGTAGGGAAACTGAGGCAGGGACTTGACTGATGGTTTTCTCGGGCAATGGGATGTCTCCCATGGCTTCTTACAGCCTTAGACACCCTTGAGGACTACAGAGGGTGGTGACACCCTCCAGCTGAGACTGCCTGAGACATCTTGACTCTCCTGTCCTGGGCAGCCTGAGCACCCAGCCCTGCCATAACCCTTCTGGGCCAATCCTAAGCTGGTGCTGGGGGCAAATAGGGGCCTAGCAGGTGCCAGAGCTGTGTCCTTTGGCTTCCTCAGGTCCCACTGCCAGGAGATGGTGGGCCAGGAATGGGGCTCTGGCCACCATCAGGATCCATATCCATAAGGGTCTACAGAACATGGGCCACCAGCGGCAGATGTGGGCATCTACAGTGGTCCAGTGAACATGGCTGGAGGCAAGAAAGCCAGAGTGAGAGCAGATGGGAGAGGGAGGGAAAGACAAGGGACAAACAAGTTGAGAAGAAAGGCAGAGCCAGGAACGCCAGCAGCTCTGCTCCCATCAGTGCAAGCAGCTGCTTTCCTGAAGCCCAGAGCCCCCAGCAGCCCCCCACCACAGCCTCCAGCTCCCCAACCCCAACAACACTTATGTCCCAACTTTCCTATCCCCCGGCAGTGCTCAACATGGGTGAGAGTAGAGGGTGCCAAGCCAGGGCACAATGGAGCATCTGAGGGCAAGGGGAGGCCGAGGACAGAGAAGCTCATAGCATGGCAGCCCCTGGGCTGGCTGCACACAGGGATAAGGCAGTGGCTGCTCCGCTCTTTCCTCTCCTTCCCTTCCACAGGAGCAGTCACAGCATCACCATGAGCATCCATCCATCCACCCACCCATCCATCCGTCCATCCACCCTCCATCCTCTTCGCTGTACCAGGGATGCTCATGCAGCACCACCCCCCAATCCCGCTGGCCCTACAGCCCCCCGGCCCTGCCTCACCTGGCTCAGGGGGTCCCTGCGAGCTGCGGACGGTGGAGACGCAGCAGAGGGACGGTCGGGCTTGCTGCATCTTGGCAGGAGGAGGGATGCGCACGAGCACTCGGCGGCACCGGCTGTCACCAGTGAGGCTCCATCCCTGCCTCCCCCCATACCTCGTCCACACCTGACTGGCTCCCCCCGACTGCCTCCCTCCTGCTGCCCAAGGAAAATGGTGGTGGCTGCTCGCGCAACACAGTGCCAGCGCTGGGCAGCCCCCAATCAATCTCCTATAGGGTGAGAGGGAGGTGAATTATGAATCCCCTCCCCACTGCCCTGTAGGCGTTTGATGCGAGGAGACGCTCCTCGGCGTTTGCCTCGCGTGCTCCCTCCTGCTTAATCCCACAGCAGCGCCAGCTGGCACTGGGATGAATGGGAAGGCTGAGGGGGGTTGCTGCTGGGAACGCTGGACCCACTGGGCATTGAATTGTCCAGAGCCATGGCAAGCTTTTGCGTGGCGTTGGGATCACTGATGATTGGGGTATTTGAGATGCAGCAGGAAAAGAGAGAACATGGTTATGAGTGTCCTGCCCAGGCAGGGGCTGTGGGGTTCAGCGGGGTCTGTGCCTGCCCCTGGCCATAGTCCTCATGGTGACAGCTATGTTTGGGGTCTGGGCAGAAGAGGGGTGCCCAAAGAGGTGAACACTGTGCTGAACCTCGAAATGGAGCTGCAGGAGCCTTTGGGCTGTCTGTGCCTGAGCTGGGCCCAACTTTCTGGGTCAATAGTCCCTGCTCTTCACTCAGCAGCCCAGTGACAGAGACCCCACCATCTGTTGGGGAGTCACCACTGGCTCCTTCCCTCTCAGTGGCTCTTTGATCCATTTTGGGCACTTCTCCAGCCACACAGGATGGGTGGAAGGGGAGGACAGGGGCTAGGGCACTGCAGGGGCACTGGCAGCCACCTGCCCAGGGTGATGGAACAGGGTCTGTCACAGCAACATCGGCAGACATTGCTCCCTCCCCTCTCCTGGCTCATCACTGCTCCCTTCCCTTCTCCAGACACTTTTATGGCTGGTGAAACGTGAGCACAGGAGCAGCTCAGAGCAGCAGTTAATGCCGGGGAGAGGGATGAGAAACCTCCTGGGTGGGGATGGAGGACTTGGGGCAAGACACCACATGCCTATGAAAACATCCCCAGGGTGGGCACTAGCTGATTGCTGCCAGTGGCTCCTTCCTCTGCCACTGCTGCCCAATGATGGAGCTTTAAGGATGACACTGAGTCTTCAATATGTGTGTGGATTTCCCACAAACCTGTCCTCCTTCTTGGGATCTGTCTGCAGACAGCTGCTGTGGGAGATAGCCAGGGTTCTTGGGGTAAGCCAGGTTTCCCGGGATTATCTGCAGACACCAGGAGAAGCTTGGAACAAGCATCACAGTGAGTGAAATCTCTATGTTGATTTGCCCAGCTCCCAGTGTCTGGGAAAGAGACATTTAACAACAAATGGGGCTGCAGATTTGCCTGCAGTTGGAGAAGGTTTTGCAGGACCTGATCACCCCTCCTATGTTTCACCAGACCAGAATTCTATGGGCACTCCTAGGACAGAGAAGCCACTATGGTCACAGAGTAACTTTGTGAAGGACTCATCTTGTTTATAGCAGCATCTGCACGAGCCACCAGCACTGCTGGCATTGCCACTGCCCTGGTCCCCTCCATCCTTTCCACACAGCTTCCCCATGTAACCATTGAATTGCCCCCACAGGGTGCCTCTGGGGACCAGATCCTGCCCTGAGCATTCCCTAAGACCTGTTGACCCCAAGGAGGGCAAGAACACACTCACAGAGGATGACACCCCTCAGACATCTCAAGGTTCCTCTGAGATGTCCTTGGCCCAGGCACTGGCTGCCAAGAGCATCGTCCCTGTGTTCCTTTGGAATTCTCTGTTCATGCTGGTGGGATGAGAATACCCTGTCTTTGGAGGTGTCTGAGTCCCTCATGGATACTGTTGGGAGGTGTCTGAGCACCCCAAGACCAAGAGTCTTTGGATGCCCAAGAGAATGTGGCGTGAGGGCAACAGGCAGGACATCGGGATGGTTCTGGGCAGTCTCCTGGCAGGAGATAGGCTCGGGAGCCTCAGGAAGGGACACCTCTGCAAGAGCCAGCCCCCTGCCACCCCAACATTCCCCTCTTGGGGGTTCTACCCTGCTCCAGCACCCTGTCCTGCCCTCACACCTGCACCCCCCACTACAAACAAATTTTCCAGTCCATCTCACTAGTACCTCGTAATANGCGGCCGGTCCGCCCCGCCCCGCGGTCCGCGCCGAAGGCGGTCCCGGGCTCCGCCACTGCCCGCCGCTCCGCCCGCCCCTGCTGCCGCCTTCCCGGGGATGAAACGAGCAACCCTCCGACACCTGCCCGGGGCATCTTTTCCCCCGGATCCCTGCCCGAGGGCACTACCCCCTCCCGGACACCTGCCCGAGGGCACCATTCCCCAACCCCACAGATCCCAGCCCAAATCCTGGGCATCATTTTCTCCCCCGCCCCACAATGGATCTCTGTTCAAATTCTCGAGATCGTTGTCCCCAGATCCCTGGCAGGCATCATTCCTCCCCCATACCTGCCTGGGGGCATCATCTTAATCCCGACAGATCTCTGCCCAAATGCTGGGCAATATCCACCCGCATCCATGCCCACGTCTGTGAATCCTGGGCATCATTCCCCTGCATCTGTCTCCAGCAGAGCAGAGCACCAGGTACTGCGCAGCCCCAGGCACTTCGAGCACCGTGCTTATGTTTGTGGTGGCTCTGTCTGCTTGTTCCTTCCTCCCCAAATACCCCTTCTCTCTGTGACCTCCAGCTCCTCGAATGGGTGCCAGTGGGGTGGGTGAAGGAGGGTGCTTCATGGAGCAACGTGGGCTCTTCTGGGTGGTCTGCAGGTCTGGTGAGGTGACATCAAGAAGAATCACATTGCCAACCCCTGGGCTATTTTTTGAGGCAGCTTCAGCTTATCTTACCCAGCTCCCAGCTAGGGACTGTCACCGTCAGCCTTTGCAGCCACTGAGGGCCTGGGGTGTCCAGCTGTGCACTCTGAAATTACCCTTGGGCTGGGACAAGGTCATCACTGGGTGACCAAGATGAGGACAAGCAGACACCTGAGCTATGATGCTTCAAATTTTCAAGGTATTCCCCATCACACTCATGTTTGGAAATGAGGAAAACTCTTGACTCTGGGATGCTGCTTCCAAACCTACCCTCTATTCCTAGCAAATGGCTCCAGCTGGTGCAGTGAGGGACAGTGACCTTGAACACTGTAGAGGGGTTGTGTGGCTGTTCCTGGTGCTGGTGTAGCTACAGCATGAACCCCAATTGGATCCGTGCAGCACTTGTGAAAATTAAACTCATCTCCCCAGATCAGTGTGAACTTTCCAGAATTTTGGATGTTTGCTCAGGAGCTGCTCATGTTGGGGCTTAAACCTCCAACGAGGGTCAGCTCCGCACTGTGAACAAACAGGGACATCAAATCATGACCCATGCATGGAGTCTGCTACTAAAAATCCCCAACTGAGATTAAAGTTCCTCATTGCAAAGAAGTAAGACAAAAATCCTTATCTTCCATTGCTCTGAAACTCCCCCTTCTCCCTCAGTCTTTGTCTGCACATGGAGCTTTTAAGCCAGGGCAGAATTTTTCCAAGTGAAATATGGGCCCTGGCAGGAAAAGGCTGATGTTGCTTGAAAAATGTGTGTGGATTATGCCAAGCTGTTATTAGGAACAAGAACTGTGCTGTTCCCAGCCTGCACGGTCCCAGCTTTTTTCCTGTAGTAATCTTGTTTCTCCAGGAGAGGTTTCATACGACCAGGGACGGGGGGAAGGAATCCTTTTCCTAATTTTCATTTGCAAACACGTCCAGTACTATTCTGATGATGCTCAGTGGGGTGAGTTCTGGGTGTGTGGGTTTGTTCAAACCACTCACCTCTCTGTGATTCCATAGCATTTTGAGCAAAACCCCCAGGGAAGGGTGGGAAGTTGTTGTAGTCCCATGTGCCAGCTCCATCTTCAGCATCCACCATCATTCCTGGGTCATCAGCTCAATCCCACCCAAGCTGGAGCATCTTTTAACCAACCTCTAAACTCTGTATTGGCTTTTATTCTGACTTTGGGTTTTTAATGTCTGACTGAGGGTTTTCTGTGGTTAAGCAGGAGTTAACAAGAAAGAAAAGCCCCTGTGTTGAATTCACACCCAGAACTTGACTTGGGAAACTCACACTTTCCCCACACATCAATGGAGTGGGAAGGGAATGAGCTGGGGACAGTGGCTGCAGCCAGCACAGGACATCAGCATGTTCATGGGTTTGGGTAGGGAGAGCAGCAAGATCACTATGGGATTCATCGTTCCCCTCTGCCAGCCTCCGGAAAGGGTGCAAGGATGGGATGATTCAGCATGTTCAGTGTTTCAGAGGAGAAAGGAAGTAATTAAACATGAGCTCCCCTCCTGCTGCAGCCTTCGATGATGAGAAGGAGAAGATGAAAAGCCTCAGACGGAAGTTATTTGTCTTAGGAGAGAAGTGTCTCATTTCTCTCTTGCTTGGCTTGTCTGCTCATTTATGAAAACTGCTCATCAGCAGGAAAAAAGAGAACCCAGGTTTGGAGGAGGAACCACATCCTCCATCAGTGGTGCGACAGGTGGCCTTGGGATGTTCCACCCTCACTGAGATGCCCCATACCCACTGAGATATCCCATTCCCACTGAGGTGACCCATCCTCACTGAGATGTCCCATCCCCACTGAGATATCACATTCCTACCAAGGTGCCCCATCCCCACTGAGATGTGACATTCAACAAGCCAAAATCCCCTCTCACAACACTCCTGTGGGATGGGGACTGGCATTCACAAGCCAAACACCAGAGATGGGTTTTCCCAACCCCTCAAATTTTTGCACACAGAGTTTAAATAGCAAAGGCACTTGGAGGAGACCAATCAGAATCAGCTTCATGCCTGATGCCCACCACAGGACGATGGATGGTGCTGAGCTCAACTGGACATGGAGACATATAGGCTAATGAACACCTCTCCTTGCAAAGGATTTATTTCCATGTTGACGATAAAGCACCACAGCTCACTGATGTGGGATTGGGGTTGTGTCAGCTGATACTGATGCTCCAGCTCACACATCCCAGTGCTTGAGATCTCCTTCCTGCACTGTGAGGACGATGATTTCCTGGCAGAGGACATCTAAGGCACCTCTCCCTGTTTTGTGCTTGCTAGGATGCAGTGCAGGGCTCAGATTGTGGAAGCCCTTCCTTTCTGAGGTCTGCACAGATAAATGTGTAATTGGATTTCGGTGTGTCACAGTTCAGTTCAAGGCAGCCCGTAATTATTTGAGAGCATTGCCTGGCTTTGCCTCCTTTCTCTCAGCACAGAGGCTTTGTGTAAAGAAAAATACTGTTTCCCAAAATGAAATGGCAAGTTTACAGCTTGATCCAGCAAGAGGACATGCAGTGCCACCGGGCACTGGGACACAGCAAGGCAGCAGGATCTGCCTTCCCCAGCTTCAACATCGGTTCCCACCAAGGACACAAAAGTCAGTGATGTTTTAATTCACCCCAGCAAGAAAATAAAAAAATACAAATATGTCTTTTGAGGAGCTGTTGTTTGCTAACAAGAGCTTCTGAGAGTCACAGTATCATAGTTATCATAGAGAGGTGATCTTTCCCCTGTTGTGTTCAGCACTAGTGAGACCTGATCTTGAGTATCAGGTTGGGCACCTCAATCCAAGAAGGATATTGAGGTCTGGAAAGGGTCCAAAGAAGAGCAACAAGGCTGTTGAAGGGCCTGGAGGACAGGTCTGGTGAGGAGCTGCTGAGGGAACTGAGGTTGTTTAGCCTGGAGTAGAGGAGGGGAGACCCTATTACTCTTTACAGCTACCTGAAAGGACAGTGTAGAGAGGTGGGGGTCAGTCTCTTCTGCCAAGTCACTAGTGATAGAACAAGAGGAAACAGCCTCAAGTTGTGATAGGCAAGGTTTAGACTGGACATCAAGGGAAATGTTCTTCCCTGACAGAGTGGTCAGGGGTTGGAACAGGCTGCCCAGGGAGGGGTGGAGTCACCATCCCTAGAGGGTTCAAAAAATGATAGATGAGGCACCATAGAAGAGGGTTTAGTGGGCAGGGTGGGGTTGAGTTGATCTTGGGGGTGTCTTCCAACCTTAATCATTCTGTGATTCTATAGCTTACAAGCTGGAGAGGTTCTGGCCACCTGTGCAGAGGTGCTGAGCACCGAGGGGATGCACTGAGTGTGGAGCAACTCCTGCATCACCTTGACATGGATGAACCTCCTGGCAAAACCCATAGGAGGGTGGTTGGATGCTGTTCTCAGGCTTTTTCTCTCCTAACCATAACTTGATGAAATTATCATTATTTTTATTTTTATTTTTGGGTATCAGAAACTATTCACCCAGCCCCATCTGCTCTTTATGAAGTGACTGAAGCTGGTGCAGGTTGAGTCCTCACTGGTGATAAACCCCCCAGGCTGGGCATCACCAACACTCGAATGCTGCTGTTGTTAAGGAGCACAAATAAAACCATCACATGAGCAAAGCTCCCCAGCATATTGCAGCTAACCAGTACAAACCAGATAAGGACCATTTCATGGCCCTATCACATCTCAGAGCCTCAAGTCATCTGGTTTTTCCATTTAGGGCCTGATGGTTACATTCCGTTGCTTACAGAATCCCATTTATGATTTGTGTGGCCGGGGCAGCTAGGTTGTGATCGATTTGGGTGCTCTGGGTGTCACCACGTGGGGTGGGGTCTGGAAACTGGCTGCAGAATCAGGGATTCAACAATTAGGGAATTCCAGGCTTAAACTGCTTCACAGCTCCATGCTCCACCATCTGCTGCTGCTATTGGGGATATCTCTTGGGATACCAGTCCAGATGGGGAGCTGTGGGATGAATGAGAGGGTGTCCCCAGCAAGGGTTGTCACCCTGGTGCTAAGGAGAAGATTGGGTCGTTGCAATGTGTCCCACCTCGCTGAAGCAGCCCAGGTCCAGGGAATGGGAGCAGGCAATGACAATGGTTTTTACTATCACTTTTGTCTTCACTTTTGCTTCTCTTTCACCTTGACCTTCTCCTTCACCTTCACCTTGCTTCACCTTCACTATCAACTACACCTTCACATTTACCTTCACTTTACCTTCATCATCACCTTCAGCTTCACTGTCATCTTCACCCTGACTTTTTCTCTGCCCATGGCTGGAACTTGCAATGCCTCACATGGCAGGAACAAGCTGAAACCCCACAAACCTGAGCCTGTTGCTCCAGGGCAATGGAGACCACAGGCAGGAGGAGCTTGGGCACCTCTACTAATGGCAGATCCATTGGAGAAAGAACTGGATCAGGACGCTGGACCATGGACACAGTGCCCTTGGCAAGGGACCCCTTCACACCAACCTCATCCAGCTGCCCAAATCACCAGGCACTTTGGCCAGCACTGGTCGTCTTCAATAGCTCTTGACATTAGACATCCCAGGACTAATGGATAGGTTTAAGGAGCAGTACTAGGGGACCAGTTGCTCTCACATGGGGACTGTTCCCAGCAAACCCCCTGCTGACTCCAGCTCTGCTCTCTCACTGTCTCTGGGATCTAAGACAGCTTCAGGGGAGACGTTCAGAGGCACCTTGGGATCTCCAGCTTGTTTTGGGGTGTGGAATGGGATCAGATGCTGCCTACACTCCTGGGGCCCCTCAGCACAGTCGCATGAGACTAATTAAAATTGCAGACAGTGTATTTACCTAACGTGGGGCTGATTTCCCTAACTAGGACATCCTGTCTTCAGAGGGCTTCACAGCAGGGGGTGATAATCAAGAGAGAACAGGGCTCTAAAAGTGTTAATTTAGCAGCTGAGTCCTCCGAGATTAAAAACAAGCCCCTGGCTGGGCTTCTTCTCGCACTTCCACAACTGAAATCCAACTAATCACTTCATTCAGGAGCGCTAAGCAGCAGCACATCTGCGGGTACCAATGTGCTGCTCTGGATACCCCCCAATACCCTCATTACTGATATGTAAAACTGAATCTCCAGCTACAGGAGAGCCCTGGGGTTTGTTTTCCTGTTGTCTTGGGAGAAGCCGCCTCTGCTTTCCTCAGGGACACAGAGGGGCTTTGTGTGGGTGACCCCACTGCAGCAACTCCAGCCACAGGCTGGGCAGCTCCTTGCTCGGCTTTGGGCCAGACTGTGATCTGCTGGCTCCCAGCGGGTTCTGCTGGTCACCTGTGCAGAGGTGCTGAGGGGGTGGGCAGCTCCTGCATCACCTTGGCATGGATGAAGCTCCCAACAAAACCCAGAGGAGGGTGGTTGGCCTGAGAAAACAGTCTCCTCCTGGACTGTTTTCTCTCCTAACCAAAACTCAATGAAATCACCATTAGGTTGTGGGGTTTATTTTTATTTTTGGGTGCCTGAAACCATTTCACCCACCTCCATCAGCTGTCCATGAGATGACTGAAGCTGGAGCAGGCCAGGTCCTCCTGTCCTCACTGGGCATAAACCCCTCAGGCTGGGCATCACCATCACCTCTCAATGCGTGCTGACCTATCTGTCCATGTTCATGGGCTCCTTCTGGGGTGGGGAGGGTCTTCCCTTGACTCAGGAAGCTTTCTGGTGGGTGCTGCTCCCATTTGTTCTCACGTCCTGCCCACCTACCCTTTCCTTGGCAAAACTTGTGGGAACTGGGCTTGGGAAGTCCCAAACCATCCGTGGGACAACTCTGTCCATTCACAATGATGCTTCCATGCCTTTGGGATTTGATTCCCCAACTCAAAACCATCACTGAGGGAGATGATGCCAACACTCAGATCTGCATCCATATGGGTGCTGCATCATGTTTTCACATTTAACAGGTGCTGTTACCCCTTGCCCCACCCAGACTGGGTTGCACCCGGGGCAGAAATGTCCCCATTTTCAGGTGGTTTTGTGGGGCACGTTGCAGACACCGTGCTCCTGCCCACCATGGTACCACAGGCACCAGCCACTGTCTTTTCTCTGTGACCCCAAGAGGAGCCCAATGACCAAATTCTGAACCTTGTCCCTGCCAGGCTCCAGGTCTAGTGGGATCTTCCAGCAAAGACCCAACCAGAGGTCCCAGTGGGAGGCTTGGGGCCAGGCTGGTGCTGGCTGCTGGCTCTCCCCTGCCTGGAGGAACCCTGGGTGCCTGTACAGGGATGATTAAAAAGCCTTTAGAATTGATTTTGCTCAGCCTATAAATTATCCTGAGTTTTTTGCTGGGTTGGAGCCAGCCCAGTGTGGTGTGAAGAGAGAAGGTTCCCAGCCCTGTGCTGAGGTCACCTCATTGTCTCAGGGTGAGTTTTTTTTGGGATATTTCCTATTGTTCAAGAAATACCCCCAAAAATAAAATTCCGGCATATTCCACACCTGAGCAGAGACTTTGCTGTTTTCCCCATCCCTGCTTAGTCAGGAAGGTTCCTGGTGGGTGCTGCTTGCCTTCATCCCCATACCCTGCCTGGCAGGGACAGAGATTTATCCACCCTCCAGCCAATTCCCAGTGATGCTCCATGGTCTGAGATGTATTGGGAGTGTGGATTGAGTGTGAAATTGCTCTGGGACCATAAAAAACAGCTAAAGGCTGCAGGGTTGGGGGTCTCATGCCCCTCTCTAGCACTAGAGATGCTCCATGGGCATTGCCCCCACTTGAGGGTGCCCAACCAGAAGATCTGGGATGCTGTAGCTCTTTCCCTCCTCTGCCACCCCAATCCCTTGGCAAAAGGGATTTAATTTTATTTTTCCTCCAGCAAAACCCAAAAATAGCCTGATGGGAAGTGGCTGGGGGCTGGGTGGCCATTAGCATGTAAAATGGGGCTATTTGTCTTCTCTGCAGCTGGTTTGTGCTCCAGCATTTGGAAAGCTGGCAAGGACTGTCAGTGGGAGGGGGGGCTGGGCACTGGGGAGGAGGGGCACAGCCCCCCAAACCAGCCCTAGGCACTTCACCCCCTTCTAATTCCCCTTCACTCTTGTGATCCCTGACCCTGACCCTCTCCTAAGGGACCCTTCAGGGTCTTTGTCATAGCTGGACAGGTTAGGAAATGTTGAAGCTCTTTCCTAATATTAATCAGAATCATAACAAATTTAAATATGAGAATAGCATAGCTCCAGCCTCCCCATCCCTGCCACCACCCTCATCATCCCCCATCACCACCATTATCTTCATCACTTCCATCACCCTCATCACTTCGACCATCCCCTTCATACCATCACTCCCATCATCTCTATCATGCCCATTACTTCCACCACCACCACCATCATCCCCCATCCTCACCATTATCATCATCTCCATCACTTCCATCATCCCTATCATCTCCACCCCTAGCAGCCCCCACTGGACAGACCCCCTCCTACTGAAGATCCACTGACTTCCCACGACGACGACTCATGAACCATCTGCTTTGTGAATTACAAATGCAATCAGGACACCGTTGCTGTTGTAACTAATGAGTGAAACAACCCCCGTTGTGTAAGAGGGTTTTTTCCATTTTTAGAAGTAAATGACAAGCGGGCAGAGGGTGTTGTAGGTGCAAACATGATGGTGAGCCCTTGCACATGTGTGTGCAAGGGAGTGGCAGTGAGCAACAAACAAGGGAAAGGCTTGTTGCACGCATGAAGGGCGAGATACACACGTGTGTGTGTGCGCAGGCTGTGTGCAGGCTGGACGCAGCCTGGGTGCAGACTGAGTGTAGGCTGTGTGCAGGCAGGGAGTACCAGCGCTCAGGTGCTCAACCGACTGTGCAAACGTGCACACGCGTGTACTCACACGCCGGCGCATAGGAACTCGCTGCAACCGTCCCTCCGCGCTGCCAGGGGGCGCTCTTCTCCCCTGCTCAACCGGAAGCGCCGCTCTACCCCCTCCCTTCTCCTCGACCTGGTCGGGCCGCCACTTCCGCGGCCGCCTCCGCAGCGTCTCTTTCGGTCGCTTCCTTCGGCCTCGGCCTCGGCCTCGGCCTCGGCCCCGCTGTAGCAGCAGCGGCACCAGCACCGGCGCCATGAACAAGAAGAAGAAGCCGTTCCTGGGCATGCCCGCGCCCCTGGGCTACGTGCCGGGGCTGGGCCGCGGGTGAGGCACCGCTTGGGCCTTCCTCCATCCAACACCCTTAGCGTAGGCTCCGGCCTGGGCCTACCCCCACCCAGGCCCTCCCCTGACCCACCGATCCAGGCCTGTCCGGCCGCCACATCGGCCTCCTAGCGCGCCCGGGAGTGCCCGCCGACCTCTCCGCTTCCCGGAGCAGGCTGCGGCCTCCTGAGCCTTTTAGCTGTTACTGCTGCGAGACGGCTGGTGGCCGCTATTTACATAACCAGGCGGGCAGGATGAAGGATTTAGTTGTTTTTACAGGCGAACTTGGCTCCGGGGGTAGGTTCCCTGATGCTTTAGGAGTTGTGTCTCTCCTGATTTTTGTCACTGTGTACGTGGAGCCCCCTTGAAGGTTAAATGTGGATGCATTTGTACTTGGAATGTGGAGAGGCATGTTCTTGTGGGGGGCCACCAGGAGTTGCCCTATGCTGGCTATGAGTTCTATTCATCCTTGGTGCCCTGATGTGGGGTTGATTGTGCCGGCTGTGCCCTGGAAAGTGCTGGTATCCCAAGCCTCAGGTGACTTAACCTTGCACCCCGCAGTGCCCTACAGGATCAGCTTTTTACTGTGTACTGGTTTATCCCCACAGAGCCACAGGTTTCACCACCCGCTCAGATATTGGCCCTGCGCGTGATGCCAATGACCCCGTGGACGATCGTCATGCGCCGCCAGGGAAGAGAACTGTTGGGGATCAGATGAAAAAGAACCAAACGGCTGATGATGATGACGAAGACCTGAACGACACCAACTATGATGAGGTGATGAGAGTTTCATCAGCCTGGAGATGTTTTTCCTCAAGTGGAAGGGCCCTCTTTTCTTGCTGTGAAACCCTGTGTCAGCTAAGATCTCAAGGCCAAAAGTTCCTGCAGTTTGCAAGCAGCATTTCCCTATTTTCTTATTTTTTGAAATTTAGACATTGTTGTCCATGACACAGTGCTCAAAGATGTTTGTGGTGATGTGTGCCCACCTTTTGTGGTTTTGTTATCTACAGAGGGCCCTGGGAGTCATGGGAAGAGATCTGTAAATACTAGTTTGAGCACTTTGGGGGGTGTATTTTGCTTATTCCATGCACAATTTAGGCTCTGACTTGTATTTGTCTGTGCCCTGTGTAGTCTCTTGTGTTTAAATCCTATTCTGGTTAGTTATGTGTTGGGTTGTTCTTTGTGTTTGCTTTTAGTAGTTTAAAAAACAAAAGTGGTTAATAGAAGGAAATGGCTGCTGTACACTGGGATCTCCTTTATTGCTTGATTGAAGCAATTTTGAAAGAGAAGCTGTTGTGAAGCAGTTTTACTTTTGAAGGGCTGTGGGAGAATAAGCACTGGGGGTGGTAGAAGAAAGCAGCTTTTATTGGGGGATGTGTTAGGCTGATGCAGTGCTCTTAGGAACAGCCTGCTTGTACTTTTTTGTTGTGCTGCGTGACTGGAACTTTAAACTGAGGATAGTATTTAGATTTTTTCCTTTTTGTACTCTCTCTTTTTTTTTTCCCACTCCCACTGTCTCCAAACTCTTAGTTCAATGGTTACGCTGGGAGTCTGTTCTCCAGTGGGCCTTACGAGAAGGATGATGAAGAAGCAGATGCCATTTATGCAGCTTTGGATAAGAGGATGGATGAACGCAGGAAAGAGAGAAGGTAGGATGAATCACACTCCTTGAGTGGTGTTGGTTAATTTGGGGTTTAAAGTTTTCCCTCTTTTATTTTCCAGTTCAGATTTGTCTCTGGCTGCTGCATTTGTTTTTCAGAAGTGTTTTCAGTTTTAATGCTGAACCTTTGACCATGTGGCTCTAAGTTCTAATGGTGATGGGTGTTGTGCACAGCTTGCTCTGAGAGGTGATGTGGCTGAATTGCTTCACTGTAGTTACTTAATATTCATTATGACTCGTTAAGGTGATGGAGGTGCTGAGCAGCTGGCTTTAACACATGGACTAGTAAAGTTGTGCCATGTAGGTATTTTGTGAACCAGAGTGGTTCTGAATTTGTTAAACTCACTACATGTAAGGGAATGTTAAAGACTTGAGTTGCCTTGGTTGGAAATGTCTGGTTTTGCTCTATAATAATTGTTTTATGTGTCAGAATGATGGGTAAGCTTGGGGAAAAATGTTTTTTTTTATTGCTGTGGCTCTAATCAAAGACATTTTCCTGTAGTACCAACACTTTGTTTAAATACTTGCTGAATGTTATCTGGATCATGACCTCAGCCCTCCTTTTCCTAAGGGAACAACGAGAGAAAGAAGAAATAGAAAAATACCGTATGGAGCGACCCAAGATTCAGCAGCAGTTCTCAGACTTGAAAGTAAGAAAAACACCTGTCTGTAATGTAGGTTTTTCAGTTCTTGTGAGAAGTGGATGTTTGTTCTGTGTTTCTTTGCTCAGATTCTCTATGAGAGCACCTGTGTGCTGAGCCCTTTTGTGGTAGATACATAAGGTAGTATGAAATTTCTTTCAATTTCAATACTAGGGTTTTGTTTTTGTGCTTTGTGTGACCTCATGTTGGTTCTGGAGAAGGTCCTGCACTGCTGTCTTAGAGGGACTGGTAACTTGTTGGCATTGGAGCAGTTGTTGAGTAGCATCTCGTCACTCTAAAGGTTCTTTTATATGAAATGTGTTGTTTAAGCTTTTGTCTAATGATTAGTAATAAACCCTTCGATGCTTCAGGTGCTGAAATTAATCCAAAAATTTGTAGTTCTGAATCCAGTAACAAAATTGATTTGGAATCTCAGCCTGGACTGAAACCAAGTTCCAATTGAACGCATCTAATTCTTTTGTACATGGGATTAGAAGAAAATCCTCATCTTTGAGCTTTAAGTGTTTAATTGATATTGAATTCTTACAAGAAGAAAAAAATCTGTTAAGGAATTAGTACAGTTAAAAAGGAGATAAATTCAACAAGTAGCTATGACACCTCCTGTTTGAATAGCGGAAGCTTGCAGAGGTCACGGAGGAAGAGTGGCTCAGTATTCCTGAGGTGGGCGATGCCAGGAACAAGCGGCAGAGGAACCCTCGGTATGAGAAGCTGACTCCAGTCCCTGACAGCTTCTTTGCAAAGCATTTACAGTCGGGGGAGAATCACACGTCTGTGGACCCACGCCAGACCGTGAGTGTGAAGTAAACCCGGTGGGATGGGAGCAGTATGTTAGAGATAAGGATTAATCTTTGTGTCCCTTAGTGGGATTTAGAGAAAAAGAAGGGATCGTTGCTGAGAAACTTGGGGTAGTTGATGAGTCAAAGGAACCGCTGGGTGTTAAACTCCTGTGCTCACCCACAGCCAGAGAAAACTTGACAGTAGGCAGGGAGATCCTGGTTAGAAATTATGTTAGAAATTGGAAGGAAAGGTTTCTCTTCCTTTTCTCTGGTTGTGGAATGGTGATTATGGGTTTGACTGAGCAAACTGACACCTGCATTCTAACAAGGTTTTGCTACAACAGAATAGAAAAAGTTTAGTTTTTACCTACTGGTTTACTCTACCCTGGAGCAATTGTGTTTAAAAAAATACTTGCCTTATTGTCAACTGAAAATGAAGTACTTCAGCTTGTTGCTGTGTGGCCACGGGGTACTAATGGGGAAGTTGATGGGCTCTGAACTGGCATCAGGTGTCTGTGGGATTTTTAAATGAATTCCTCTTGTTTTTAGCAATTTGGTGGATTGAATACTCCATATCCAGGGGGCTTGAATACTCCGTATCCAGGAGGGATGACACCAGGTCTGATGACTCCTGGGACAGGTGAATTGGACATGAGGAAGATTGGCCAAGCCAGGAACACCTTGATGGATATGAGGCTGAGTCAGGTATGCATGCCGAAATGGATGTCCACAGGCTTGTCTGGTGTTCAGGACCTGCTTTTAGAAAAATCTGGGGTGTTGGAGAGAAGAAATAGCTGCACTGTCACTGGAAATAATTTTACAGTCATCCTGCTCAGGCTCATTCCCTCTGTGCTAGTAGAATTTCCTGGGAAATATCAGTTCCCGTTGCCGGAGAGGCTGAAAAGCTGTGGAGATGTGGTGTGAGGGACATGGGTTATTGGAGACCTAGCAGTGCTGGGGGGTAGCAGCTGGACTTGAGGAACTTGAAGTATGTTTCCAAGCCAAGCAACTCTGATTTTCCCAGGTGTCAGACTCTGTGAGTGGCCAGACAGTAGTGGACCCGAAAGGATATTTGACAGACTTGAATTCAATGATTCCCACTCATGGAGGAGATATCAAGTAAGTTTAAGAAGGATTAACTAATTTATCCTCTTAGCTGTGCTTGTGATCCTGCATACAAATGAAGTGTGTCTGAGTTGGTGCCTTTTATCTGGCATTTTAATTCCTAGAAAATGCCAGGTGAGTTTTTGAGGGTGAATTCTTTACAAATTTGCTGTAGCCTTTCAGCTGATAGATCCAGCATCTGACCTGGGTCCGTGAATTATGGACATTGTTTCTGTTCTGTCCTGGACTGAGAAGCCAGACTGGAGTATAACCTGGCTAATTGTGTATGAGAGCTGCTGATTTAAGCTTGATTGATGACTTCTGAAAACCCCTTTAACGTGAAGTTTGACACCTTTTCATAAAGATTTGCCATTTAAGTCAAAGCAGTATCTGCAGACATTGATGCAAATACTTCAATCAACGCTTGTGCTTATGGGCATATGCCAAGCTGCAGTTCCAGAAGTCTTACTTAAATACCACTTTTCCCTGTGATCTCACTGTGTTAGTGTGTATTTATAAGCTTGTTTTGGGTAGGATATAATTTGTGCTATCCGTATGGAAATGTTTGAGGTTGCAGTTTCTGCATGTCTGAGGGTGGCTGTGAAGAACGGGCTGTAAAGCACTAACTGATTCAAGAAACTTGTTTGCCAGAGTGCTGAAGGTTTGCCTGCCTGTCTTTCCTCCCCCTTTAGTGATATCAAGAAAGCCCGTTTGCTCCTGAAATCTGTGCGAGAGACTAATCCTCACCACCCGCCAGCCTGGATAGCGTCAGCCCGACTGGAGGAGGTCACTGGCAAACTCCAAGTGGCTCGAAACCTCATTATGAAGGGAACAGAGATGTGCCCCAAGGTCAGGAATGCTTTACTTCTCTGAGGAAAGGGTTGTGGTTATGAGCAGCCACATCTCAGTGAAGCTTCTGTCAGTCTGCATCTGATACAGCTTCACTGTCTGCAGTGCCAAGAGAGCACATATTTAGATGCTTTAATGGCAAGTTGTTGTTCTGATGTGAAGGAAGATTGTTCCTTCTCCCTGGCAGAGTGAAGATGTATGGTTAGAAGCTGCTCGACTTCAGCCTGGAGATACAGCCAAGGCTGTTGTGGCCCAAGCTGTCCGTCACCTTCCGCAGTCTGTCCGGATCTACATAAGGGCAGCAGAGCTGGAGACGGATATCCGTGCCAAGAAACGCGTCCTTCGGAAAGGTGAGCGCTGCTGTGGGGTTAGGAACACAGTCTGGACCCCACGGTGGATTGCTGAAAGAACACTTTGGCTCAGTGGCTTGGAGTGTCAGTGTCACCTTCAAGCTTTCTATGTTTTGGTGTACCAGCCCAGGCTAAACTGGAAACTGTTAAGTTGTCAGGAGACGCCTGTCAGAAAAATAGAGAGTAAAGGGGGCTGTTTCAGCATCTAAGGAACAAGGTTGTGTGACTAGTTAGTATCAAAGATGCTCCTTTTCTATATAAGGAGGCCCAGCATGATTAGGGTGCTCAGATTTGAAGATCCTACATGTACTCGTTCACTGAGACTTGCGGAGTTTGTTCAGCAGTGTGTACACTGAAGGGGATGTCCTTGGCTCTGCAAAACCTGATTCCAGTTAAAATTATTCCATACTTTTTCTGATTTGAAGTTCTCAGTGTTAAAGAACTACTTGTGAGTTCATTGTTGAAGGAATGTGAGTAGAGTTCCCTCCCTTCTCTCAGGAAATGCCATTTCTTGTAGGACAAATACCTTAATACATCATCTTTAAAAACTTCTTTGTCACAACTGATGTAGTTGTTTCGCCTCTTCAGCCCTTGAGCATGTTCCAAACTCGGTGCGTTTGTGGAAGGCAGCCGTGGAGTTAGAGGAGCCTGAGGATGCCAGGATCATGCTGAGCCGGGCTGTTGAGTGCTGTCCCACTAGTGTCGAGGTAAGATTTCAAAAAGTAAAATAAACCACACCCTTATACACTACTTTAGCTTTGAAAACAAGAGGCAGAGCGAGTGCACGCGTGAATTTTTGTCCACCTGCTTTGTGCTGCAGTGAGAATGATGTGACAGGTAGTGGACAGTGCTTTAATTTCCTCCCCAGTTAATTGTCTAGTGGTTGTTATCCATAGGATCATGAAGGTTTGAAGAGACTGGAAGATGGTTATATCCAGCCTTCAACCCAACCCCACCCTGCCCACTAAACCCTGTCCCTAGTGCCACATCCATGTGGTGTTTGAAGCCCTCCAGGAGTGCTGACTCCACCCTCTCTCTGGACAGCCTGTTCCAACCTCTGACCACTCTCAGGGAAGAAATTTTTCCTGATGTCAAATCTAAACCTTCCCTGGCACAACTTGAGGCTGTTTCCTCTTGTTCCATTGCTAGTGACTTGGGAGAACAGACTGACTCCCACCTCTCCAAACCTCCTTTCAGGTAACTGTGAAGAGTAATAAGGTCTCCCTTCAACCTCCTTGTCTCCAAACTAAACAATTCCAGTTCTCTCAGCCACCGCAGCTCCTTTTTCCAGGTCATTGCTACGTTACACTGGTGTGTTGCTGTGTCTGCTGCAGTCAGCCTCGTTCACGTATAGTGCCTTGACAGCTGTAAAAACTTGGGAGGATCTAAAATCAAGCTGCTCATTGCAGAACGCTGGACCAGGGGCAGACAAAGACAATGTGGACAGAAAATCAAGTGCAGCTGCCCAGCAAACTAAGACAGTGTCTTGAGGTGATGAGGATCAAATTTTAAGGGCAGGAATACACTTTTCTGCTGTGTCTTGTGCAACTGGAGAACAGCTGCCAGCCAGTAGCAGACAGCACAGAGCTGCTTATCTTTTTGGGCCAACACTGCCATGTGGCAGCCTTGTCATCTCCTTGTTCTAATCGAAAATACATCTCTTTTTGTTGCTTCTGCAGCTGTGGCTTGCGCTGGCAAGGCTGGAGACATATGAAAACGCTCGTAAAGTCCTTAACAAAGCCCGGGAGAATATTCCAACTGATCGTCACATCTGGATTACTGCTGCCAAACTGGAAGAAGCCAATGGGAACACCCAGATGGTGGAGAAAATTATCGACAGAGCCATCACATCGCTGAGGGCCAACGGGGTAGAAATCAACAGAGAGCAGTGGATACAGGTACGTGCTTGATCATGGTTAGAGACCCAGGCGAACTCTTAAGGTTCTCTTTGGAAGGCTGCTCAGACAACTTATTACAAGGCAATTTTGTGCTAGATGAGGGGAGATCCCTGTAAAGATACAAGAGATGTGGCTTTGGGTCTCCTCAGCTTTTTAGTCTCAAGTGATACACTAGGGGAAAATTGTGTGCTGCACTGGGGAATGTCTGGTTTACTTCTGCCTTGGACAGTAACTAGCTTCATGTTGAAGCAGCTGCTGCCATAAGTAAGACAGGTGTAAAGCCTCCAGTGAAGGATTTAGGGATGTTTTTTGCATGTCTTGGCTGAAGAGTCTACCTGTTTGCCTCCAAAATCTTTGTTGGATAGTGCTGTAAGGAGTCAGTATAAACATTCCGCATGCAGCAGACAGGGAATATTCCATTAGTCCTGCATTGGCTTGTAGTCCTGTGGCTTTGCAAGCTGACACGTGGAACCCACAGAACACGATGTCTGTGCAGATTCATCGCGGGACTGCTAAAAACAATAGGAAGTTGTAAGGGTTTAATCACATTAAAAGGCTGTGGTGCTTGAGGCCCTTGTGTTAGGTGCTTAGTTCAATTCTTAGCCCTTACTGAGCTTGAGAATCAGTCATTGGAGCTGAAAGAAGGTAACTTTCATGTCATGGTTCTTTCCTAATGAATTCTTGCAGTAGTTTTGCTTGGCCAAGTCCCTGCTTGACCCAGCCTGGGGTGCAGGCCAGTGGAGCTGTAAGAGGAGAATCCAGGCTGGAAAGATCATCATGCATTGTCACTCTTAACTCCTTTTTGGTGTCTGCAGTTGACAGTCTTTGTGTCTTAACCAACTTGTGATTGATACATTGTACAGCACCAGCACCTTCCCTGTGGGTGTAGCCTCACCAGTTCACGTCAAGATGCACTTGAGGGCTATTTTTGTCACGGTGGTGACCCACAGTGTCTCAGTGTCTGCTGCTGCAGGATCTAACTCCTTGTGCTGAGCTCTCACAGTCAGCAGGGCTTTACTTTTGTTTTTAGGATGCTGAGGAATGTGATAAAGCTGGAAGTGTGGCCACATGCCAGGCCATCATGCGAGCCGTGATTGGGATTGGGATTGAGGAAGAAGATCGGAAGCACACCTGGATGGAAGATGCAGACAGTGTATGTCCAGTTGTGAGGCTGTATTTTATTGTGGTTCTGTGTTTAATGGGGAGAAGTGGGACTGGAGCCTGTGGAATGACTTTTTTAACGGTGAAAGTGGGTTTGAGTCCCACAGCACCTGCCTGCATTTGGCTGTTCTGCCTTTTGAGAGTTTATTGTTTAGTAGATCGTAGTTTGTACTAGGCCAAAAGTTGATATTGTAGTAGCTTGTTTGGTTTCCATGGGGATATTTTTGTGTGTGTGAAATCAACAGAGATTGAGGGTCTGGTTAAAGGAGCTGGGAGTTTTGAAGCCTAAAAGTTGCAGCTCAGTAACTGATGTAAGATTGGACATGCGAGTGGATAGAAGTTTTATCGGGCTTCCTTTGCTCTAGGGGAGTAGTTTGAGCAACCAAATTCTGTTTCAGCATGAGGAATAGCCACTGGGCTTTTAAAAAACTGATAATAACTATCCTGATTGTATATGATGCTCCAAATCCATGTATTAACCAGAGATAATAAGTTCTGTTTACATTATGCTTGTGTAGCTCTTCCTTTCACTTGATTTCCGTGCAATTATAAACAGGTTTAGGTCTGATCTGTTGTTTTTTTCCCCCTCAGTGTGTTGCCCATAACGCTCTGGAGTGTGCCCGAGCAATCTATGCCTATGCCTTGCAAGTTTTCCCCAGCAAGAAGAGCGTGTGGCTGCGAGCAGCATACTTTGAGAAGAACCACGGAACAAGGTGTGTGTGTTGCCATTGACTGCAGCTCTGACCACAACAAAGAAGGTTGAGAACATCTCGGGGGTTTGTTAAGGCATAAAAAGTTCTTTTGGCAATAGGGATCTCCTGGTAAAAATACTTACAAGCAGTTAACAAGGTAGGGGCAGTTGTCTCTGAGACATTTAAAGCCAAAAAAAGGGAATATAAATCACCTGGAAAAAATAAAATGTGTTTAATTTTTATGGGCAGACTTCATCGCTGAGGTTGTCTGAGTGTCTCTGGCATTTTCTGATTAAACACACCGTGGGTGTGATCACATTCTGAATTCACATTGGTGTGGTACTTGTCACAGCTCTCACCTCTCTCTTTTTTTTAAGGTTTATTTTGAAAGCTTTACACGTCTGGAACATTCTGGCCAAGGTTTAGAATAATCAGTCTGTGCCATAGTCAGCTTATACCCCTGGAATCCTCCTTAGCAAAGGCTCTTGTGTGGAAGCAACCACTGAGTTCTGCCTCATTTAAGCCTTTTAATTTTTTAAAATTGGAACAATTATCTCTTTGCTTTTCATGTCATTCTGCAGTGTTTCCCAGTGGCAGCTTCATTTTAAACCCCTTGTTCTGTCTAAAAAGTATATTTTTCTGAGGAGGAAAAAAAATCAGTAAGATCAAGCCAGCTCCTAATAATCTTGAAAAACCTCCTGATGCACTCTTTGCTTAAGGAGAATTGCTCGTTGCCAGAGAAAGGAGTTGTTTGTGTGAAGGATCCTCCTGCAAAGACTATCACATCAAGGTGTCTGAACAAGAAGCCATTTGTGGAGGGCTGATTTCAGAACCTTTGTGAAGAGAAGCCCCACCCTTTCCTTGTTATGAAATGACTTATCACCGTTTACAGCATTGGACTTTGCAACAATATTTGTAACGTGGAGCAATATCGGGGGGACAGTGCACAAGAGCTTGCTCTGGGCAGCATTTCGGGTGGTTGTAACTTTCTCTTTTCTCGTCTCAGAGAATCTTTGGAGGCTCTTCTGCAGCGAGCCGTTGCTCACTGTCCCAAAGCAGAAGTGCTGTGGCTCATGGGAGCCAAGTCCAAGTGGCTGGCAGGAGATGTGCCAGCAGCCAGAAGCATTTTGGCCCTGGCTTTCCAGGTGGGTATGTCTGATTTGTTAAAAGAAGCACTAAAGAACACACGAGGAGCTTTTTCTGTCAACACCCTGTTCCTGCTGCCTTGCAGAATGATAGTGGCTTCCGCTTTTCTTGGATTGTTTCATGTGGCAAAATGTTTTTCTTTTAAGTAGCGACAAGCTGAAAGCAAGAACGTGTAGCCGCTCTTTCAGTAGTACCACACCAGGTTCTGCGCTTGCAAACCCTTTTTTACCTCCCACCAACCCCAATTGTGGATCAGAATCCCCTTGTGTTGGGTCGCCTGTCTCAGTTAACAGGATGGCAGCCTGTCCTCATCCATGAGATTACTGCCTTGCTTGTGGCAAATGTGGCCAGACCCACTAATCCCCAGCAAAAAAGGGAATCTTCTGTGGGGTGGGCAGAGCGATGCAGGTCTGACCCTGGAAATGAGGCTTGGAGACAGCAAAACCAAAAAGATGGGCCTTGAGATGGAAGATGAAATTATTTCCTTCCTGAATTTGCGCTTAGAGCTTTTTGCTATCCCAAAGGCTTCTTGATATGGTTGCCACTGCAGTGAGTTTTACTGGGAGAGTGTTCACAGACCTCAGCTGGGAATTCAAGCTTCTTAGGTTTTTTTTTTTTCCCGGGGATAATAAAAATGAGGGTCTCATTGTGGCAAACCCTATGATCTGTTTGGTATTTAAACTGGAAGTTCAGAAGATCAAGCCTTAATGCTTTTCAACAATTGAGAAGTATCCAACTTCTAAACTGGCATATATTTCTGAGCATCTGCTTTGGAGAACTTCTATAAACTTCAAAAGTCAAAGAAGATTGGGAGGAGCTTGAAACCGAAAAAAACATATTAAACAAATAAATAATCCTGGTGTGGATTGACAAAGCTCTGATTTCAATTTCAATCTGGATCAAATGAAAGGATTAAATCTGCTGTTGATTCGCTTGTATGCATCTGCCTGTCATTTTTTTAATGTTCTTGCAGGCCAACCCCAACAGCGAGGAGATCTGGCTGGCTGCCGTCAAGCTCGAGTCAGAAAACAATGAGTATGAAAGAGCGAGGAGGCTGCTGGCAAAGGCTCGAAGCAGTGCCCCGACTGCCAGGGTGAGTGAGGATGTGTGACGGGTGGGGAGGCTGAGACCTCTCTTGCTCCTCCTCGGGGGAGCAGGGACGGAAGGAGAAGTTCCTTCAGTTCTGCAGCCTCGCTGAGTTGACCCCATGGCTCCCTGCCATCGCCTTTTGCGGGCGTGTGGCTGCTTTGCTGCAGAGCTTCTCCCAGTGAATTGCGACACAAAATCATGGCATGAAGGGGAAAAAAAATAAGGCAAAAAGGCTGGGAGCAAGCGAAGGGTTGGGTTTGGGGTTTGAGGTTTTTTTTCTTTTGACACTAATGGCAAAAGTCAGGAAATTCCCAGTTTACAGCTATTTGTACAATGTTCGTGTTGCATAAATGCGTGTCTTGGAAAAAAGAGAGAACAAATCTTTTTGCAGAAGGCTCGCTGGTGTTCGTTGTGCTGCAGACAGCTTTAGAGTTAAACTGTTGATGTTCAAGCTGTTCGTGCAGAACCGTTTGAACTTGTCCAAGGAAGAAAGAAAAATTAGTTTGTTGTCCGTGCCTGGTCCTACCCCTCTCAGTTTGTGCTTCTTCCCAGCTTTTTTACGCTATCCTTTGCCACTTCTGCCTCTCATGGAGCTCCTCTCAGGTGGGGCAGGAGGTCATAGACTTGATCCCTTTCTTGCAAGATCCTCTTGTGGGACTGTGGGAACGGAGAGGAACCAGATCAAAGAGCAGTGAAACCACCTACTTACTCTTACCTTCATTACTGTCTGTTCCCACTGCTATTTAATCCCAGTATTAACTGATTTTTTTTTTTGTTTGTTTCAAGCTGTAGCTGATCTATAACTTTCTGGCTAATGTGTGAAAAATGGGAACCCCCCCCATATTGATGGGCTAATAGGTTGTCAGTGGTTGTGAGTGATCACAGAACATTAGGAAGGGACCTTGAAAAATCATTCAGTCCAATTCCCCTGCCAGAGCAGGATCACATAGACCAAGTCGCACAGGAACATATCCAGGTGGGTTTTAAACATCTCCAGGGAAGAAGACTCCACAACCCCCCTGGGCAGCCCCTTCCAGTGCTCTGTCACCCTCACTGGGAAGAAGTTCCTTCTCATATTGATGTGGAACCTCCTGTATTCTAGCTCACACCCACTGCCCCTCATCCTATCATTAGGTGATACTGAGAAGAGCCTGGCTCCATCCTCCTGACACCCACCCTTCACATACTTATAAACATTAATGAGGTCACCCCTCTGTCTCTGTTTCTCCAAGCTAAAGAGACCCAGCTTCCTCAGTCTTTCCTCATAAAGGAAGTGTTCTACTCCATCATCTTTGTGGCTCTGCACTGGACTCTGGCCAGCAGTTCTGTGTCCTTCTGGAAGTGAGTGGCCCAGAACTGGGCATCAGCAGCTCTGGTTCATTCTCAGGTCTTCACAAAGTCTCTGTTTTTTTTCTCAGGTCTTCATGAAGTCTGTGAAGTTAGAGTGGGTGCTTGGGAACATTGCTGCAGCTCAGGAACTTTGTGAGGAAGCTCTGAAGCACTATGAGGACTTCCCCAAGCTGTGGATGATGAAAGGACAAATCGAGGAACAAAAGGAGCTAGTGGAGAAAGCACGGGAGGCTTATAATCAAGGGGTAAGAGGGATGATATTGCAAGTTTGCTTTGTGTTGTTGGTTCACAGAGACTTCTGTCTGTGAATCCAAACGGACAGGGCTCTGTCCCAGACTAACCAAAGAAATAATTTCTGTTGTTGACTAAAACCAGAACAAAACAAACCTTAATGGTTGGACTCTAAGGTCTTTGGATCTTAAGGTCTTTTCCAACTTAAGTGGTTCTATAAAAATCCATGATGATGTTGAAATAAGCAGTGAGAATTTCTCTTACTGTGTAGCCGTGTGCAAAATCCACTTAATGCCCTGTGAGGAGTTTGCTTTATACTCGACTCCTCGCTGGAGGGGAAGAGCCACATTCTCCAAAACCTGTAAAGACTAAAAGCAGAACTCTTGAAAGAAAATCCCCAGAACAAGCTCTTGGATCCTACAGAGAGAGTGAGCTGGTGTCTCTTTTAAATGGTAATTGGTGTCCTTGGATGTGAATGTTTCTGAAACCCTGGCAGTAATGGAAGTGCTGCAATGAAAGTAATGTGGAGGCAGGCTTCTGCAGGGTTGAGAGATCCTGATGGCTTCCTGGGTTTCAAAGGTTTCCTGCTCTGATGCTGTGGTTTGGGTATGTGACTGAACCCTCAATCTCCAGCCAAACTGTACTTGTACAGCACGAACTGTACTTGTGTTAAGAGAGGGACAGTCTTCCTCTGGCTCAGTATACTCCATGTTCCTAACTGGTTTGAATGTGGGAGAAACTTCTGTTCTCAAAGACTAACTAGAAGAAATTTGGGTGGTGTAATCAACTTCGTCTCTCTTTTCAACAGTTGAAGAAATGCCCCCATTCCATACCCCTGTGGCTTTTGCTGTCCAGGCTGGAGGAGAAAGTTGGGCAGTTGACTAGAGCAAGAGCCATCTTGGAAAAGTCTCGCCTGAAGAATCCGAAGAACCCAGATCTCTGGTGAGTTGTGGGGAAATGAACTAGATTTGGGCTACAAAGCCCAGTGCATTGTCCAGATCAATATTTTACATCTATCTCAGTCATTTGAGCCTGGACCATGTCCATCTTTGAGTTTCTGCTGGACTAACAACTGTTTTCTGAACATCAGAGATGCTTTGCTGATCCTGGCTAGTATGTAGCTACTCTAAGGAGCTGGGAACTAGTTATTTCTTTACTGATAGTTCTGTTGCACAAAGCCTGAAAGCCCAGGGATCTTTAATTTCTGTTACAGCCTTTTTTCCAGAGTGTTTCTGATCCTAGGCCGTTACAGAGTAAAGGTCGTGTTTATTTTTAGAGGGAGAGGAATGGGGGGAAGTCGCTCACCTACATATTCTGGGAGTACCAGCAGATGTTTGCAGTTTCCAGTGATCTTGGTGTGACTTGCTGTTTGTTTCCATGTAGTGAATGTGTTGTCATAAATATCATTCCTGAGTCTCTTCCTTATCAGGTTGGAGTCTGTGCGATTAGAGTATAGAGCTGGGCTGAAGAACATTGCAAATACTCTGATGGCCAAGGCTTTACAAGAATGTCCTAATTCAGGTGAGCTGGAGCTCATTTCTCTCTGAAGCAGGGTTGTGTTGTCCAGTTGATAAGGGCACTTCTTTTTCGAGTCATTGCAGAATGTTTTGGGTGGGAAGAAAGCTCTGAGATCATCCAGCTCCAACCCCCTGCCATGGGCAGGGACACCTCTCACCAGGCCAGGATGCCCAGAGCTGCATCCAGTCTGGCCTTGGACACTTTCAGGGATGGAGCAGCCACAACCTCCCAGGGCAACCTGTTCCAGTGCCTCAGCACTCTCACAGGAAGGAATTTCTTCCTAAGATCCTACCTAAATCACCCCTGTTTTAGCTTGAAACCATCCCCTGTGTCCTGTCACCAGAGTCCTGTGTAAAATGCCTCTCTCCATCCTTCCTAACCAGGTTTCAGAGGTGTCGGTCATCCTTCTGCCAATGAAATGTTGATGGTTTTTGTGCATAACCCTAGTTGCTTTTTGCTGCCTAGCACCAGAGAGGTCTGGTATCCTGTATGTTACTTGCCACAAACTGTGGAGCACAGACACAGGTTTTCTGGGAAAGCCTGTTGGATATGGGTGGCTTTTCTCTCAAGCTGGCAGGAGTCTGCCAAGGCTTGAAATTGAAGAAAGACACTGCAGTGTTTGTAGTCAGGAAGTTGAGTGGAGAAAGGATGTGTTTTCCCTGTGTCATTGGAGCACAGCTGGCTATGGGAGACTTCCCACTGTCCATCTGCTGGTCCCACTGCTGGCTCTGTGTTTAATAACTTGTGCTGGCCGTGAGTTTGTCCCATCATGATGATGGAATTAGTAGCACAAAGGTTTAGACCTGATTTGGGATTGCATTCCCTCCTTTAAGTAAAGGCAGAGAGGTCAACCAAGTCACTCAGTCCTAACCAACAGCAGAAACATTGTCCTTTCAGGCTGGGAGGAGAAGGTGCCTAAAGCTTCCCTATTTTTTGGCACAATTGCAGGAAGACTTAATTATTTAAACATGTTGATGTCTTTGGAGAGAAGGTGTCACTTGCAAAGTGACATGGTCTCCTTTCAGGGCCTTTGCAGCTGCTCTTCAGGCTTTGTTTTAAAAGGTGTTTAACTGGCTGCTAAAGTCCAGCCAAAATAATTGGGAACTGACTTTTATGACATGATAAACTCATTGCAAATTGCTCACCCTGAGTGTGGGGCCACAGAGTGATGCCACCAAGTCCTTCTTGAGGAATGGGGATGGGAAGTTTTGGGAATGATGCAAAAGTTGTTCTTTAGGTGAGGTTTTTGCCAACATGGGCTCCTTTACAGAATTTGTTGCTATGGAAGTAGGCAGCAGGATCTCAGGTTTTGGTGAAATAAAATAATTTCTATATCTATCTTAAAACTCTACGAAGCAGAATAAAATCCTGCAGGGATCAGCCTGTTGGACACCTATGGCCATGTAAATCAGAGACCTGCATAAATCCATGGCTGAACTGATTCCTGCTTGCTTATGGACGATGTAGGGAGCTGCACAAAGAGCAAAGGAGGAATCTGATGGTGTTTGTGGCCTCAAAAATGTGGCTTGACCCTGTGTATAAAGGGAGCTCTGCTCCAGTCTGTCCGTGCGGTGCTCAGAGCTTGTGTATATCAGCACATTGCAGTTGATGGGAAGTGAGAGCACTTTGATAGAGTCCTGGCAGAGCCCAGCTTTCAGGTTTGCTTTGAAGTGATCTGCAGGTACTGTTGGCTGACAGGAGGAACCTAAATGTCATGCTTCTCTGAGCGTGTTTCCTTCCCTGCTTTTGGCAGGTAAAGGAACTAGGGATTAAACCTAGCTTTGCTGGACTTTCTCTGTCCTTCATCATGTGCGCGGGGAGCCAGCAGCGATAACTTTGCATTTCCTTTTAGAATCAGAGAGAGGTTTGGGTTGGAAAAGACCTTTAAGATAATGAAATCCAACCATTAACCCAGCTGTCTCAAGGCCACCCCTGAACCCTGTCCCTGAGCTCCAAATGACTTCATGACTTTGAACCACATCCAGGGATGGTGATTCAGCCCCTCCCTGGGCAGTCTGTTCCAAAGCTTGACGGCCCTTTCCATAAAGAAGTTCTTCCTAATGTTCAACAAACTTCACTTGGAGCAAATTGAGACCATTTCCTCTTGTCCTGTCACTTGTTACTGACCATGGTGCTCTCTGGAACCTTTGAGTCTCCTTCCAAAGGCTGTTACTTTGCACCTCCTGGTACTTCTGCCACTTCAGTTTCACATTTGGACAAATGGAAACACTGATTTGCTCTCCCTTGGTCCACCACCACAAGGTCTCCTCTTAAATGCACAAACTTGGGCTTAGCTCACACCAGAGTATATTCAGGTTGCCCAGAGAGGTGGTAGAAGCCCCATCCCTGGAACCATTCTAGGTGAAGTTGGACACTGGGGCTTTGGGTACCCTGCTGTAGTTGAAGATGTCTGTGTTTACTGCAGGGGGGTTGGCCTGGAGGAGCTTTCCAACCCTAGGTCACTTCATGAGTGATCTGGGATGAGGTTGGGAGGTTGGTAACCACCAATGATGTCACTCATGTTATACAACACTGTCTGGGTGATGGGATGGGGAGGGTTACTCTCGGAACTAACACTGAACACCCTTCCTACCTAACTTGTTCAAGGAATCCTGTGGTCAGAGGCAATTTTCCTTGAAGCACGGCCGCAACGAAAGACCAAGAGTGTGGATGCTCTGAAGAAGTGTGAACATGACCCCCACGTCCTACTGGCTGTGGCCAAGTGAGTTCCGTAACACTTAGCGCAGTAAAAAATACCCATTTATCTATGGTGAGACATTAGGCTTGGGCATGGCTGTGTGGTTCTGGCTGCAACAGCTCGGATAAACATCAAAGTGAGCCTCCTCTCAAACCTGTTCCTAGCAAGGGTGAAGATCTTGATTCAAAGCACAGGCCATCTGCCTGCCCTCAGGCTGTTCTGCTGAGGCTGTGGCACAGGCAACACAGAGTTCACATGGAGCCCTTGGCTGATGCTGGCTGTTGGCACTTGGGAATCACTGTCTTTGGGTCTCTTGAAGGGAATGTCTGTGCTTCCAGAGACGCAGTTACATTTTATATGATGTTTCACGTTTCTGTTGGACAATTTTTGCTGGTTGTTTTCTAATTTTTATGTGGCTTTTTTCTCAGTCAGATTTTTTTGTTAATCCTGAGTTAGATTCTGTGCTGTTGTAGTTCTCTCCCCTCCTGAATTTCGCCTGTGTCATTTGTTCCTACCAGTCCTACTGTAGTTTTCTTCTCAGAAAAGGGAAGATAATCCACTAGGAATTGTCTTATCTCTGTCTGGTCACGAGGCTTCCAGTGATGAGAAGCCTTATCAGAAGGACCATTAGGACCAACTCCTGCCAGATCCTTTCCTATCTGACGTGTGAGGGGCTCTATAGTACTTGTGTTGGGAACAAAACTGACCTTCCTACCAGAAGAGGTTAAGGCAGGAAGCTTTTGCCCAGACAGTTGCCCAATTCTTTCACAATGCTGTAGGATACACTCCAGTGGCTGCAGTGCAGGGTCCTGCTGGCTACTGACAGCTGGCTCCTTCAGCTTTAGCAACGAGGGAGAAACGTGAACTTGTGCTTTATGGAAACTGCTTCCAGGCCCCTTCTGGTGTCACCTTGGACAGTTCAGCAGCTAATCCCAACACAAACAGCTTCCACCTCCCTTGTCCTGTTATCACAGAACCGTTCAGGTTGGAAAAGAGCCTTGGGATCATCAAGTCCAGCCCTCAACCCTACTCTAAACCATATCCCCTAACACCACATCTAAGCATCTTAAACTCATCCAGGGATGGTGACTCAGCAGCCACCACCCTGAGCAGCCCATTCCAGTACCTGACCACTCTGTCCATGAAGAATTTTTTTCCTGGTGTCTAGTCTAAACCTACCTTGTTGGAGCTTGAAACCATTCCCTCTGGTCTTGTCACTAATTACCTGCGAGAAAAGACCAGAACCAACATCTCTACGATGTCCTTTCACACAGCTATAGAGAGTGATGAGGTCTTCCCTAAGCCTCCTCTTCCTCAAACTAAACAGCCCCAACTCCCTCAATATCTCCTCATAAGATTTATTCTCCAGGCTCTTCACCAGCTTCATTGCCCTCCTCTGCACTCGCTGCAGCACCTTGATGTCTCCCTTGTACTGAGGTGCCCAAAACAACACACACTACTCAAGGTGTGGCCTCACCAGTGCTGAGTACAGGGGGACTCAGCAGATCGACACTCTCCCAACTTGGTGTCATCAGCAAATTTAGTGAGGGTGCACTCAATCCCTGTTGATTTTTCAAGATAACTGATAAAGATGTTGAACAGGAGTGGCCCCAGCACTGAGCCCTAGGGGACACCGCTTGTGACTGGACTTCAACCAGATTTAACTCCACTGACCACTACTCTTTGGGCCTGACCATCCAGCCAGTGTTCCACCCAGCAGAGTATGCGCTTGTCCAAGCCATGGGCAGCCAGCTTACTCGTTAGGATGTTGTGGGGGACAGTGTCTAAGGCCTTAGTGAAGTCCAGATGGACTACATCGACAGGCTTCCCCTCATCTGCCAAGCAGGTCACCTTGTCATAGCATGAGATCAGGCTTGTCAAGCAGGATCTGCCTCTCATGAACCCATGTTACTGCATGTAGGTGCAGTGTGAAAACCTTTTCTTCAAGGTGTCACTGCAAACAGCCGCAGCCTGCAGGTGTTGACCCTCCGCTATCATTGTTGGAGCTTTTAAATCACAGTTTATTTAGCAGGGAACAATCAACAGTATTACAGGGCTTAAGAACAATCACATAAGCTGTATAAGTTTATGACAGGCTAAGCCCTTTATGAGATGGTGGCTGATTTGATAAAGCCTTTACTAGCTCAAATGAACTCTGAGTGCTGGGGAGGAAGACGAAGAGACTGTTGACTCGGGCAGTTAATTACTGGGAAGAAGTTTCAGAATTCATGAATCCCTTCAGGATTTCCTCATGAAGCCTGGTGAGGTGGGGCTGCTCTGCTAGAACCCTGCCTCAGGGTTGTGAAGTGTGACCCACACAGCCCCAGCTCCAGCAGCCTGGCAGCTCTTGAAGACTTTATAATTGAGAGATCCTGAAATCAATTCAAAATATGAAGGAATTGGAAGAGGGGAAATAAATGTTGGTGTGTGATCCTGTCCCTGTCCACACCAGATCAGGGGAACAGCAAAATTAAAGAGTTGGGTTAGTAAAGGTTGGGCACAAGAGTAATAATTCCCCTTCCCTGGAGTGTCTGTCTTTTCCTAGGTCTTATCTGGGAAAATAAAGAGGAAGCAGTAGAAAATTTTTTTTATTCTGTCATATCTCTTGACTCTTTCCAGGGAGAAGATAGTCAGTAGGTGCCTACAAAATCTGCTTTTCCCTTCTCAGGAGAGCAAAGAATTTAAATACCTGTGTGGAGCCTGTGGGTTGGAATGGGTTTGGGGTTTTTTTGTCAATGACCTTTTGCTTTTCTCCACAGGCTCTTCTGGAGCGAGCGTAAGATAACCAAGGCCCGAGAGTGGTTCCACCGAACGGTGAAGATTGACTCCGACTTGGGCGACGCTTGGGCTTTCTTTTACAAATTTGAGCTCCAGCATGGCACAGAGGTGAGGGGGAGCAAGGGCAGCGAGAATCCCTGTCCGATCCTAATCCCATCCCAGGGACAGCTGCAGTACTGGGCTGAGTGCATAGATGAGGTTCCAGCTGTCATGCCTGTTGTGAGTGAGCATGAACAGGCCTGCCTGGTGGTTTTAAAAGGCTCTGAACTGCCTTTCAGGCTGCTTTGCTGACCACAGCCATGCAAGTTCCTGCAAAACCCAGAGAAATCAAGCCTCCTCCTGCAGAACACAAGCTTTCTTGTAGACTTTCCTCTAGCTGTGGTGCTGCTTTGTTGTTTATGATAAAAATTTCCTCATGAGTGTCAAGTACAGGTGAACAGAGGAATGGTCTATTCTAACCTCTTATGGAGCTTTTTACTGCCTGATGTTCCTGAAGTGATGGGAGTGTTTATCCACTGACTTCAGAGATGCCTCTGGCCTGACAGAGCCAGTGCAGGTGCTAACACAGAGGATGTTTCTGCTGCCATTTCACTGGTGTAGCCAAAACTCCACTGACTGTGATTCAGCCACTGAATTTCTCCCGTCAGGAGAGCTGTTGCCTCTGAATTCTGACTCAGGGTTCTGCACAACTGATAAACAAAAACCCCACCGTGGTCTTTGGAAGAGCCAAGTGGGAGGGGATGGTTCTGTTTGGGGCTCTGTGGTGGAACAACTCAGGGTGTTAAGGCACAAACTGTCATTTCTCTTCTCACAGGAACAACAGGAGGAGGTGAGGAAGCGCTGTGAGAATGCTGAGCCTCGTCACGGGGAGCTCTGGTGTGATGTCTCCAAGGACATACAGAACTGGCAGAAAAAAATCGGAGAGGTTCTGGTCCTTGTGGCAGCCAAGCTGAAAAATACCTTCTAGGGCGTGTTGGCTTCGGCCACCACTGTAGCACTTGGCCAGTTACCTGCTTGCAGTGTGCTCGCAGAAGGATGCTGATAGGAAAGCTCTTTCTGCTCAGAAGAGAAGCTGCTTCCTTGTCTCCCCAGCCATAGTGCTCTTGGCTCACACATTCCAGTCATCAGCTTCTGCACAGGAGAGAGAAGCAGTCTTGTGAGGTTTTAATGTGATGACTGACTCCCCTGTAAATACAGGCTTTGTTTAGTGCTTGTAAGGATTCGAGTTCCCCCAGCATGTGGCCCTGTCCCATCCTGTCCCCCCATGTGTAGTGTCCGTAGTGTTTGGCTCATCTGATGCTGGTTCCTTGGCACCAGAGCCGAGCTGTTGCTGGTTGAAGGAAGTGAGAGGACTTTTAGAGGGGGTGACCAGCAGTGAGGGGAAGGCTAGCCCTGTTGCTTTAGGATATTGCCACAAGCCTGGCTTAGCTCGATGTCATCTGCTGGCACTGCAGTTGTGCAACTCCAAGTATTCCTCATCCCCAAGCAGATGGGGCATTTTGGGAAATTCAAGAGCATATTTTAGAGACCTGTCTCCTTGTTTGATTTTTTTAAATGTACATAGTATAACTTTCTCTTTTAGATGTCTGGTTTCACTAAAACACGGCAGAATTTTAAACCAAGGCAAAACCCAGCAGTCCCTGAAGGAACAACCTTTGTTTAGAGCCACTAAAGACTGTGCAGTTGGTGCTGCTTTAAGTGGGGTGTTGGGGCTGTGCAGATGGAAGAAACCAAATCCATGAGAGGGGAAGATCTTTGGGGCTTCATCTTCAGTTTTCTACACTTGTGAGCTGTATTTGACCACCCCAAATTTGATTTTCTTGTGATTATGGAAGGAAAAGCTGTAATGTTACATGTTGAGATGTAGCAGGAGTGTCCAGGGCTGTGGACATAGCATTGTAGACTCTCTTTGGTTGACAGGAGAAAACCACTTATTGTGTGTTTGGACAATGTGTATGAAATGGAGCTGGTTGTTTTGTTTCCTTAAGTTCTCTGCAATGTGCTCTTCCCCTTTGACTCAGACGAGCAGGTCTGATAGCAGAAACCTTTGGACTTATCAGACTCCCACCACTCTGGGACTGGAGCTGCCGGCGGTGGTTACAGCGGTTACGGCAGTGGTTACGTTGTCCCTACAGCCTTTTGCCAAAAACCATGAGCAGCCTGACATGATGCTGAAGGAGAAAACGGTTGGTCTTGAGGCAAAAGCCTGGTTTTTTTTATTTGGGCTCCTAGCTGGAGCTCTGGTGTTTCCTCTCGAGTGGCTGGTGATGGTGTGGAGCTCCATGTTCACTGATGTCCTGCAGAACTGTAGTTTCCCAAAGGTGAGTGAGAGGTGCTGGGCGTGCAGAGGCTTTTACTTGAGGTGTTTCTGTTCTGTTTGTGGGCTTTGGGGAGGAGAACAGAGACATCACTGCTGTGGAAAGGAGAGGAAGTGGCTGGATGGGAGTGTCAAAGCTGAGCCAGTAACTGCAGGAGAAAAGAAATGTTAACAGATAAGTTTTCAAGGTGCTGTTCTTCTTACCCACCTGTTCTTCCTCCACGATCTAAGTGCTGGATATGGAGAGTGTGTCCTGCTCTGCTGGGAAGGGTGTAGGGTGTTAGTTTGGAAGTACTGGGACACAAACTCCTCTGCCCTGTGGTTTGGTGTCTGTAGAGGTGAGATGGGGAAGGGTGGCTGGGACCACAGTGACTCTTCTTGCTAGAGAGGCTCTGACTTGTGTCTGAGCATCTCCCTCAAGCCAGATCCACTGACCAGGCTCTGAGAGCTTCCACTGCCCCATCCCTTAAGTATTTATTGGGAAAAGAGCTCCAGAGCCTAGGGGTTGAGAAAACACATGGAAAAGACTTGCTGGAGGAGGATTGCTCTTGGTGGGTGGTGAGAGAAGAGATTGTTTCTCATTATGGCACCTATGAGTTTTGAACATATTACATGGGTCTTGGCTTCAGCGGTTCCCGCTTCCCACGGAGGGTCATTCTTGCCAAGCTAAGAAGAGCTGGACTATTCAATTGATTCTGTCTCACTAAAACACTGTGGGCTCCCCAGTGAAGCCTCATTGCTGTTCATTCATTGTTTTTGTGTTGAAGTTGGGTCAGAGTGGATTTCTGAGCTGGGTCTGGTTTGCTGATGCTGATGGACCTGCTTAAAATTCAGAGGGGACACAACAAGGGGCTCCTGGTAGACACCTTGTGTGAGTGATTTAGGGCTCTTTCTGGTGTTATATGGGCTCACAGGGGTAACAGTCACCACAAATGGAACTGAATGTGTCCCATTTGCTCCACAAAATACAACCCTAGCCCTGCTCTGAGGTAGGAACACCCCTTGGTTTGGATTTCCAGGTGGCTGAGAGCCATGTAAGAAATTGCTCGGAGACATTCCAAATGCACCTCAACGTGATCAGCCTGCTCTAGGTGACCCTGCTGGAGCTGGGGGGGGTGCACTGGGTGATCCCCAGAGGCCCTGCAGCCGGTTCCCGGGGCTGGGCAGGCGCTGATGTGGCCGCCAGTCCCGTCCCCCCGCCCCAGCCGGCTCCGTCCCCTCCCACCGTGGAGCCAAGTTCAAACGGCGGGACGCGGCGCAGGGGCCGGGCCGGGCTCCGGGAGCTGTGGGAGGGCTCCATGGTGAGTGCATCCAGAGGGGATCCCCCTCCCTTCCCCGGGACCCCGCCAGGGGGCTTGAAGCCACCGCTCCGCTCGGGAGGCGGTTGGTCCAGTCAGGAAAAGGCACTCGGACTGGTCTGGATGGGGCTGGTCGGACTGGGAAAGGTTTGGATCAGTGAAAACGGGGCTGGACTGGGTTAGGATGGGGCTTGGATCTGGCTGGGGAGGGTCGTGGTGGGGTGGAGGTGGGAAATACTGGGGAAGTGGCTCTGATGTGGCTGGGAGGGCTGGTCCAAGGGGACGAGGCTACCGTGACTGGGACGGGGCTTGGACCTTGCTGGGATGGGGTTTGGGCTTGGCTGGGCTGGAGCTTGGACCTGGCTGATCTCAAGGAGAAGAATGGAAGGTCTGTCTCTGCCTGGGGCTGCAGCAGGTGCTGGGGCTCTGGCTGGTGGCTGTGGGTCCCTTTGGGCAGGAGGGTGTCAGGGACAGCGTTTCTCTAGTTCAAAGTACCTGGAGAGCCCAGTGGAGCTCCCTGACTGGTGGGGGCCATGGCGTTGTGGTGGCTACTGCTCTATCAAAAATGGTGATTTCCCTTATCACCTCATGTTTGCTGGAGGATTAGAGCCCAGGAAGAGATTAGAGCTTCTCTTGCCAGGCACAGCAGGCTCTGACTGTCCTCCACCTCTGTTGTCCCCTTGGCTTCTGCTTCCTTCCAACCCTTCCATGGGCTGGGATGTCCTAAACCCCTGAGCTGGACCTTGCTGCTGTGGGGAGGGAAAGGAGGGAAGAAGGAACAACTGTGGATCAGCCTTCAGAGTTATCCTCCTCTATCCTGAAGGATGGAACCAATGGCTGGGACAGGGATGGACCAGCTTCATGTGTCCCCACACCCCTTTCTTGTTCCCACTGTGCTTGAGGGTGATCGGAAGTTCCTGCTGGACCATCCAAGCTCCATTCCCAGCTGTTCCTAGAGCTGTTGTATCTGCAGGCTGTGCTTCCTGCCCCTGGCCAAGGGCTGAGTGTCCAGTGCCAGGCTTGGCTGCCTGGAAACGCTTGTACTGGTGTGTTTTCTCCTGGAACTTGTTCCCAGTTGCTTAATGAGCCCCTTGAGGAGAGTTGTTCCCAGTGTTATGGTAAGATCGCGCAGCCTTTTCTTCCCAGCGGAGGAGGGTTCCCGATAGCGACAACCCTTAGACTTTGGACAGGGTGTACTCATGGAAGCAGAGCTCCTCTTGGGGTATCCCTGAGGATTTTACCTGCAGGTGAATCACCCTTGGGCTGTGACATCTCTGGGTTTGCAGAGAGCAAAGCCAGCAGCATGGGGAGCCTCTTCCCTGCCCTTCCCAGCCCCAGGATGTCATTCAGAATGCCTCTACTGGGAAGTGATTAAGGAAGCTGAAGAGCCCAGTGGGATTTCCACCAGTTGCACGTGGATTTGCTCATCTCCTCACACAGACTTCTGCTCCAAGGGTGACGCCTGTGTTCATGGGTTCCCTACTGTGGAGCCTCCATCTATCCTGCTGAGCTGCAGGTGGGAAAAGGTTTCTTTACCCTTTTGAAGCTGGGTCCTGCCCATCATCGAGTGGGGAGCACAGAATGGGTGCAGGTTTGCAAGCAAACCCCCTGGATTTTCACCCAAGGACAGGATGGACAGTGTCTACCTGCACTTCAGTGAGGGAACAACTTCTTTCTGGCTTCTCTGAGCAAAAGGTCAAGGCCAGCAGCCAGCTATGGCTGGGACAGAGATGGGAGCTGGACCCTGGGGCAGGAGATGCCGGCAGAGCTGCCTGTCCCTTCCTCCTCCCTCACGCCTTGGCTGTAGCGTTGTGTGTTTGGAAGGAGCTGAGCTGCCTTCTGCCTGCCCAGACCTGACACTCGGGGCTGGGAGGGGATTTTTTGCAGTCTTTTCCTGCAAATGGGAGAGGACAGAAATGCTGAGGTGCCAGGATACAACCCCGGTGCTGTGCCATCACCGGCCATGTGGGACAGAGAGAGCTGCCCTTCCTGGCAGATGCCACAGGTCTGTGGGCTTCCCATCCTCACCCTGCTGCTGTGGGGCTGCTCAAATGTCTCTGGTCACCTGAGGTTGCTCTGGCTTTTCCTCAAAGCCCTGGGACTCCTCCCTTGGAGGGTCCAGCCACCCCCTCCCTGAGCCCCTACCAGCTCAGATGTCAGCACTTTGGGTTTCCCCGCTGTGCCTGGGCCAGCTCAGGGCTCGGAGCCAGGAGACGGAGGCAGCTGGGATGTGCTGGAGGGAGCAGGAGCTTGAGCTGCTTTGATCTGGCTCTTCTGCAAGGGCACTCCAGCCCAGAGCTGTGCAGGAGCTGGGAAATGCTTCGTAGCAGTGCCTGTACTGTGGGGTTCATGGGCAAAGTCCTTTTGGGTTCCCCAAAGCCTCTGTGGGTTTGCTGGTGGGGAGCCAGGCAGCTCCTGCCTCCAGCTCCTCTCCAAAGAGCAGAGCACATCCACTTCTGCCCCTCCTGGTGTTTGGTGGGTGAAGGTCTGGCCTTGCAGTGCTACAGGCTGGGCAGCTGTTGGAGCAGAGAGCTTGGTGAGAGATCCTATAGACCTAGAGAGGTCCCTGACACACTGCTGTGGTGGGTACCTGGCTGCTGGCACCATAGAGAGGTTGAGGTTCTCCATGGGCACCACTGGATGTCTCCAGGGCTTTGCTGCAGGAAGAGATGACAGGACAGGGAGATGTCCTCTGAGAGAGGACGCAGTTGAGCCACCTCCTGTGCACACTGTGTCTTCAGGGATAGGAGATGAGTCTGATGGGGGCTTTTGGTGAGGGGCTGAAGGTCTCAGATCATCCTCCTTCCCCAGCTGATGCTGAGCCCTTACCTGTGCAGATTCTCCCCCGGGCACTCTCCTGGGGTGTTCTGTTCCTGCTGCTGGTGGCTGTACTGGGCAGAGGCAGGAGGTGCAGCATCGCCAGGATCCTCTGCCAGTACCGTGCTGTCATCTTCCACGAGATCCAGAACCTGGTGAGCAGCAGGGGACCTGCCCAGGACCCCAGCTTCCCACCCCTGGGGGCTGATGGGGTTGTAGGGAGGGATGAGCCTGGAAAGGTCAGGATGGGGTTGTCTGCTGGCATTTCTGGGGAGACTGATGGGTTCAAATGGGGGATGCCTGTCCCATGTGTGAGGCACCAATGCTTCGGGGTGCCCCAGCTTCTTCCTTCATTCCTTCAGAAACACCTGAGCGGGTCAGTGGACAGGAGCAGGAGGGCTGGGCTGGCTTGTCACTCGAACAAGGTGAGCACTGAGGGACCCAGCACTGGGGTGTCTTGTGGGCTGAGGCACTGAGCCCTGGTCTCCAGCCCACGCTTCTCCTCTCCAGGACCAGAGGATCCTGCTCTCCATCTACAACATCAGCATGTCCCTGCAGGAGGTGGCTGCTGGCACCCTGCATGGTCCCGAGCAGCTGGCGGTGCAGAAGGTGTCCAGAAACACCCACTTCGTGCTCAGGGAGAACTGCCAGAAAATCATCAAGGTGGGAGCCCTGGCCCTTCAGAGTCATCCCAATAGCTCCCAGTGGCCCAACACACGGGCTGCAGGCCTGTTGCAGCCTCTCCCAACTGGGGGGATGCTGATGGGACATCCCAGTGGACTTTAAACTGGCCAGGGTAGTGTGGGACTGGCTGGTGGGGTTTTACCACCAGCTACCAGAGGGGTTTGTCTACCTGTGCCGTGATGGAACATAGAGCCTCAGTGGGATGCCCCCCAGTGCAGTGCTCCCCTAGTCTTGCTCTCCCTTGTGGCTGCCCATAGGCAGGAACTGAGATTTCTCTGCAGAGGCTTCTCTGGGCTCCACTGGCATCCTCGAGGCTCTATGGGGAAGCCCCGGCCCTGGCTGGAACAACCCCCTGTGGCAGCCACCAGCCACTTATTAACCAACGGGGAAACCCCAGGGCAGGGAAGTGGTGCTGAGGTTGTCTGGGCTACTATTGCTGGGGAAATGATCTGGGAACAACTTTGGGGTTTGCTGCAGTGGAGTGGAGGAGCTGCTGGTCTGGGAATCTGCCTGCAGACCCCACTACCCCTCTGCTCCAGCCATGGCTGAGGGGGAGAGGGTGCAGGCTGCCAGCTCAGGGTGGGCATAGCCAGCTCTGGGCACCCACCATCCTCACCATGGCAACTGTTTGCCCATGCTGGCCTGCAGCTTTGCCCATGCAGATCCCCTGGGCAATGCCAGTTGCCCTGTGTCTAATGCCTGGGTGATGCCCAGTGACTGTTTCTCCTTCCTGTATGGCAGCGAGTGCAGAACCCGCCATGGATCCCATCACCGTCCCGGCCCAGGGGATGCAGCTGCAGGAGGAAGAAGCTGCAGGAGATTGGGAGAAAGGTGGAGAAACTGGTGACCTGCTGGGAGAAGCTATATGCCCTACACACCCCACAGCGAGCCCCCTGGGACTCCTAGGGGACCCCTTTGCCACATGCTGCAGGGACACGCTGCTCTGGCATCTTGATTGGAAACCTGGGCAGATCCAAACCCAAAGGCAGCAGAGCTGCCGGCAGCTGGTGCCCAGCTGGAATTTGTCCTCGTGTTCCAAGAGATTCACTAGCCCCATAACAGCTGGTGGGATCAGCAGGCTGGTTTTGCCATGGGGTGGTTATGGCAAGAAGCTGGGACACCAGGAACTGCCAAAAAGAGGGGGTGAGCTGTTGGGTTCCTGTGATGTTCCCGGCCCTGCCCCACCTGCTCCTCTTGTGGGGACAATAGCTGCTTTTGGGGCAGAAGGAGGATGTGGGACCTGGGACTTGAAGGGCTCCACTGAAGAGGGTCTTCTGAGGGTGCCTGGGCTGGGCAGAGGCACACATGGCACTGTTGGCACCCACAGCACCACTGGGCAAATGGGGAAGCACTGGTGCCTGCGAAGGGACAGAAAACCCTGGGTGGCTGTCGGGGCTGAGGCCAAAGGTCAGTCTCTGGCATCGCAGAGGGAGGGAGAAGGGGTTTGGTGAGATGGAGAACATCCTCTCTCATCACCCCACTCTGCGCCAACATCCCCACTCCCATACTGAGTGGCAAAGAGTTTCTGGGGGCCAGAAATAAAACCTCTGCTGCCCTTTGGGAGCTTCACCTGGTGACCTGGGCACTGTTGTGCTGCTTATGGGGCAGTGCAGGGTCTGAGGGTCTGGAGATGGCACCAGGTCCAGAGAAGGAGCAGGCAGCAGTGGTGGGCACCACGACATCTCTCTGCCCCCTAAACCTGCATCCCTGTCCCACGGGGCACCATCCTACGCATTCATAGTGGTCTGTGGGTGGTGGGGCTGCTTTTCTGGGTGACTAGAAAAGGCCTGGAGCAGTATCTGGGATGGGAAGGCTGGTGTTGAGCCCTTGGTCCATTTTCCCCAGCTCCTTTCCACCCGCTTGATGCTGTCTCAGCCCTGAGCGGGACTGGGTGGCCATGGGGACCGAGGACACGAGGTGGCAGCAGTGGGCTATGTGCATAGAGCCGTGCTGGGTGGCAGCTCATGGCTGTGTCCCCATGGCCTGGACCATGGTCACATCAGCATCTCTTGGTCCCCTCCTCACTCCCCCAGGTCCCAGTGGGGTGGCGATGGGAGCTGTCAGTAAGTGGGACCCCCACCCCATGTTCCTTGGAGGGAACGTAAGACATTTCTCTAGGGGTTTCTCTGGAGGTTCAAGCAGCCAGCTGGGGCAGGGAACTACTTCCCATCTACTTCTAGAACCTGGGGTGGGGGGCTCCTTCCTTCCAGCTCCATCCTCTCACAGTTCCCTGGGGTGGACAAGTGCTACCACCTTTTTCTACTGCCTCCATGGGGAGGTTTTTACTGATTTACATTGGGATTTTCTTTCTTGTTCCCCCAGCCCAGTCCCAAATTAGCCCCATTGATATTTTGTGGGAGGGAGGACATCCCTCACATCCAACAGTCTGCATGGCACGGCTGTGCCCACCCCAGTGCCCTGCTGGGACCTAATGGCTTTGAGACAGGGTAACTCACTGCCCTGTTCTGCCTCAAGTCTCGAGCAAAGTGTGTGCTGTGCTGTGCTGCCCCCCTTCTCTTTCCTAGATAAATCAGAGCAATAATCCTCCCTGGCTCACAAAATCACATATGGAACCAGTGCTACCAGTTTGGCATCTGGGCGATGGTGGGAGGCACATGCTGGTGTTGGTGGGGGGGTTATAGAGCGCTGGCAATCTCATCCCTTCAGAGAAGTGGTCGTAGTGGGGTTGTAGGTGGCAGGGATGAGCGAATGGAAAGGAAGGAAAGAGAGAAGGAAAAAGCCCCCAGAAAAGAGGAGGTGGGGGGGAAACTCGAGGTCGCAGCGATGATGGAATCAGGGCGAAAACAGCCGGAAAAAGGAAACGGGCCCTGAGAAGTGCCATTAAAAATAGCAGCGAGGCAAACCCAAGCGTGCAGCACATGGGGCTGAGCGCACGTCCTTCGAGGGCAGCACTGCGTGGGGTTAAGGGGGGCTGCTCTGATGTGACTCCAGCAGCCACTGCTGCCGTGCCCACCCGCCACCCCACCCAGGGTGCCAGTCGCTCTGCCCTTTGCCAGCCCTGTCTCTGTGTGTTATGGGGTGAGGTACCCACACACGGGTGCCCACGGGTGTGTTAGAACACAAGGGGGTGCACGGGGATGAGGGGGGCACGGGGTGGGTTGGTTGTATTGTCTCCCCCACATTGTGCCATTCGTGGGCGGCTGATGGCCTCAGCAGCTGCATCCGAGTGCAGTGCCAGCAGCACAGCCAGGGCTTCCTACCCCCACTGCCTGCTTTGCAGTCGTGGCCAGGGACCTCCCTGCAGGGGTATGAGCTTGGTAGCTGCTTGGGCTGCAGGGATAGGGATGTGGGACCATGCCCAAGGCTACCATACCAGAGGTACTGTGCCCAGAGGCTGCTGCATTTCCACAGAGCTGATGCCACATTCCACCCCTTTGCACCATCACTGTTCCATTGAGATGGAGCGGCCCCAGAGCTGTCACTGTTGCAGGGTGCCGGCAACCCCCCGGGTGACGTCTAGGGGGTCCCTCGCTCACGTTGGTCCTCATCTTCCCCAGTTGGCAGAGCTGGAGGGGTCTGTCAGCTGGCAGCTGCTGTGCTGGGGGCACTGGCACCCGCTGGCTCTGCCTGACGAAGCCCATCAGCGTTTTATTCCCTCCCTGCAGCATCAGGAAGCTGTTGAAAGCCCAGATTTACGGAGTGATAAACGCTGGGGGCTCAGCTCAGTACTCTCCTGCTCTGTCCCTTGCAGAGCTGCTGCTTTCGCAGGATCAGGCCGGCACAACCCAGCCCTGCATCGCTGCCCAGCTCCGGCTGGAGGGCACCGGGGATGTACCCTGGCCCAGCTCGCTCCTGGCACCCCTAGCTGTGGGGTCGTGGCTGCCTGAGCCCCTCCAGACAGCGAGAAATTTCTGACTCACTCATTCCATCAACTCCTAGGTCTGCTGCTGGGTTGAGAAGCATCTACCTGCCAGGCTGCGCCAGGTTGTGCCGGGGTGCCCAAGCCAGGTGCTCCCCACTGGGTGCTACAGCCTGAGTGGGAGGCGGCATCTGCACTGGGAAGGACTGGGGGATGCTGGAAAGCTGCTCTGTATTGCTCCAGCACCCGCATGAGAATTTGAGTGACCGTGCATGTCCATGCGTCTGCGTGCCCGTGTCCCTGTGCCTGTGCCCACATGTGCATGGGGCTGTGTGTGTGGGGTTAGAGTGCGGTCCCTCTCCATGGCAGGCTCCCACCACCACCCCCATTCTCCCTCCTCCTGCTGCTGGAGCTGGAGCTGGACCAGGCGCTGGATCCCAGGGCCTTGGCAGCCAGTGGGATGGATGCTGGGCACAGTGGGAGCCGAGGCTGGACACAGCCAATCAGCCCTGATGGTATCACAGTTCTCCAGGGTGGGCGCTGGCTCCAGCAGCTCTTGGCACCCCATGGGATCCAGGCACAGGCGGGGTGCCCTCCCTGCTCCGCTCTGTGCCCATGCAGTGCCACGTCTGTGCCAGGCAGCCACCAGGGCTCAACTGGGAAGTTTGGGGGCACTGTGTTGGCTCCATCCATGGCAGCCCTGTTCCCGCTGCTCGGACCGCAGCATCCTGTGCCGGGGCCCACTGTAGGGTGGTGCGGGGCTGCGGGGCAGGATTCCTTTGTCAGAGCTCGGTGATATTTTATTTGAACAATTAACCAAACCCGCCCGGGCCCCCGAGCCTGGTTGTGATTATTGGAGGACAAATCCCCAGCCTCGCTCTGCCTGGGGCCACGCCGGGATGAGGGGATCCAGCCCCGCTCCCGCCGGCTCAGCACCGCGGACCCCAGCTCCTGGCAGCAGGAGGGAGTTCGGTGGCTTTGACCCCCTTGGGAGCCTGCAAGCGGCTGACATTGTCTGGGCAGCAGCGGGATCCGCGGGATTGACTCATGGACGGAGGGGGGATGTGAATCACAGCCCCCACTGCCCATGCAGGATGCGGCCCCACATGCCAGCCATGGACCACAGGCTTTGTCCTCTGTGGGATGGAAGCGGCTTAATGCCCAGTGTGGGATGGGATAGGATGGGATGGAGCCGCTGCTCTTCCTTGGGCCCCTCCAGCAGCCGGGGATGTTGGTGCATATTTCCTGGCCCCAGTTTTGGGTTGGGATGAGGGTGCTGTGGGGTGTGGGTTCCTCCTCCATTCTGGCTCTCTCCAAGGCTCCTCACTGGCCCTGAACCGAGTCTTCTTTAATGATGCCTGAAGTGGTTGTGAGAGAAGGTGCCATTTCCATCAGCAGAGTATCCTGGAGAGCACATTGCCCAGCACAGGCCATCACACCCCCGTAGGATCCTTTGCTGGGGTCAGCTTAGCCCATCCCACTGCTGCATTTCCACTCTTCAGGCAGGAGCTGCTGAATCTCCATGCAGAACCGTGGCTGGAGCTACCATGAACTACCAGCCATCACCCATCATGGGCAGGGCGTTCTGAGTGGGAGCTGGAGCTGAGGGTTGAGGTGGGCATGGCGGGTGATGTCACCCAGCAAGAGCTGGTGCCAGTGCTCTGTGATGGGTTTATCTGGGGGTTATCAACCATCCCAGGGTGGTTTCTCCCCTTGTTGCTCGGGATGGCAGGGTTCCTGAGAGCAGCTGGGACAGAGAAAGGGTGCAGAGTGCCAGGGTGAGGGGATGGAGAAGGGACCCAGCACTGCCCTGGCCCTGCCAGCCTCCTCAGCAGCAGGAGTGGGCACAGGCAGCACCTCCTGCCTGCTGCTCCCCAAGGAGATGGAGGCAGAAGGGCTCCCCAAGCCCTCATGCAATGCTGGAGCCTAAACCCGCTCCTTCAGGGCCAGGGCTCCTTCCTCGTCAGTGCCACACAGCTCTGGGTTCTCAGCCTGGCCTTGGATCTCAAACTGCAGTGAGTCGTCGAAGCAGAGACGCAGTGGTGGCCGGGCCAGGCAGGGCAGCCGGAGCGTGGCCCCAACCAGCAGCCCAGCCAGCAGTGAGCCACCCACGGCCACCGCCAGCCCTGCTGCCTGACACAGAGCCTGCTTGCCTGCCTCACGCTCCTCCCACTGTCCCACAGCCATCTTGCTGGCATTGACCCCTGCTGGGGGCATCTGGGACGGGGAAGTGTCCTCAGACACCACCAAGACAGCCACGGTGCTGGCTACGGCACCGAGGATGCCGGGCAAGCCATGGAGGTTGTGGATGCCACACTGGTCCTGGAGCATGAGCTTCTGAGCCAGGAGTGGGGTGAGGAACCTGAAGCCGAGGACACACACCATGGCTGAGAGGCTGCCCAGGGCAAGGGCAGCCACTGGAGGCATGGCCATATCAGCCACTGCGCCGATGGCCACCCCGCCAGCCAGGCTGCTGTTCTGCAGGTGGCCAGGGCTGAGCTTGCCATCTTTCTCCAGCAAGCTGGAGACTACCACGGTGGTCACAGCGCTGGTGCTCATGGCTAGGAAGGTGTTCAGGATGGCACGGTGTTGGGCATCTCCCGGTTGGCAAAGGATGGCCACGAAGCTGGGCCAGAATACCCACAGGACGAGTGTGCCCACCAGGGACATGAGATTGGAGCAGGGTGTTGGAGTTTCCTTGGGGTGCACGGGCCGCTGCATCGCCCCAAACAGACCCTTGGACACACCGAGGCCAAAATAGCAGGAGAAGACGTGGATTGTGATGGTGCCCCCCACGTCCAGGACACCCAGATGGGTGGTGATGATCCATTCGCTGGCAAGGTAGACTGGGACTTCGCAGACTGCCACAACCAGGAGCTGGCAGAGGCTGGTTGTCCCCAGGACAGCCCCCACACTGATGAGCACTGTCACAGCAGCAAACTCGGCTGCGAGGAGGCTGTGGAGGTCCAGGTGGACGTGGCCGTGGTGGAGGTGATGGAGCAAACCCTGCAGCACCAGTGCCCATTGTGTGGAGAAGTTGAGCAGAAGGAAGTTGTGGGTGAGGGCACTGAGGCCATAGTGGGGCAGGAAGGTCAGCAGAAGCCCCAGCCCCACCACCAGCATCACCTGGATGTCCTGGAAGAAGGGGAAGATGCCGTGGATCCAGTTGGCCACTGAGCTGACATCTGGCTGTGCCGAGGGCTCATCGTAGGTGACGAAGAAGGTGAAGAAGAGCAGCAGGACACCCTGGAAGAGCCCCAGGGAGAGGGGTAGGAGGCGCCGGGAGCAAACGGAAGGCTCTGTGGCCATCCCAAGGGCAGGAGCGGATCTCAGGGCAGCAACGCAGTGGCGCTGGCAGGGTGAGCTCTGTTCACTCCGGCATGAAGGGTTTTACGGCCACGGTTAATTTTTAACCCCAGATTTACCTTTATGTGCCAGCAAAGGAGATTTCTCCCCCTCCCTTCTTTAAACACAGCCCCAGTAAATCCCCCACATGCTCCAGTTGGGTCAACACAAACCAGGACAGGAGTGGGGGGGTTGTGATTTTGAAGGGAAACAAGAAAAACCAGCCATGAGTAAGGGCTGGGGATGATCCTTGGAGAGCTGAGCAGGGATTTGGGTCCCTTGGACTGTGCCCCATTTAACCCTTCCCCACACCACGGGACGGTGCCTGTTTTGTGATTCCCCTTCTGCTCTGCCCAAAGTCTTTGGGATTTTACGAAGCCCCAAAAGTCAGGACCAAAATGATGGGCTGGTAGGTTTTTTTTCTCACAGGTTCGCGTTGGCTGGAAATTCATTAACACAATTAACACAGCGAGAAAAACAAAGCCCAGAGCAGCCAAGCAGCTACCCCCGAAGGTTCTGGGTTGCTTCTCCCTGTGACATTTTGCCAGTGAATGTCTGGAAAAAAAAAAGAAAGAAAAATTTACAAAAAAAAAGAAGAAAAAAATATATGAGAACCACAAGAACAAAAGGCAGAAGGGTTGGTAAATATTTGTTCCAGAGAGAAGATATTTTTGTGCTGTCCCTGATCTCAACACCCCTGCCGCGGGCGCTGGCTCCGCGCCGCTCTTCGTCATTGTTACTGGAGGATGAGGCAGGCGAGGGCGCAAAATGGGAAACAATTGTTGAATAATCCACGCGGGGCTCCTTTGCCAAACCCTCCCCGGCCATTTTTCAACCCAAAGATGCTGCAAATGGGGGCAAAACTAGAGGAGGAGGAGGATGTGCGCTAAAGGAAATGCTTGTGAGGGTTGAGGAGGGGTTGTGTTGAGCTCAAGCCATGGTCAGTGGTAGTGGAAGGGTGATGAGAGCTGTGGAGCTGTGCGGGATGGGATCTGGGATGCTTCATCCACCCGTCACATGTCACTGCCCTTTGGCTGGGGATGCTGAGGGTAACTGATGATCCCCTGCGGAGGCCTCGCACAAGTAAATGTGGGGTTGGGGTTCTTATGTTGCTGTACAGCTGTCTCTGGGGTTCCTGGGGATGGAATGAGATGAGATGAGATGAGATGAGATGAGATGAGATGAGATGATGAGATGAGATGAGGTAGGGTAAGGTACAATAGTATAGGATAGGATGGGAATGAGATGCAGTAGGATGGGATGCAATGGGATGGGATGGGGTAGAATGGGGTGGATGGGATGTGATGGGGTGGTGTGAGGTGGGGTGCTCCTATTGCTCCCACCTGTGCCCACAATGCTGGCACAACCCAACCCACCTCCCATAGCTGCTGCTGGCTCCCACCTCGCCCTGGGCAGTGCAGATGTGGGGATGTAGGCAAAGCCTCCTCCATCCCTTGCTGGTATAAGAAAGGCAGAGAAGAGTGACTTAAACCCCTGAATCCTCACAACAAAGTCAAAGGGACTCTCAATGGGACAACTCATTGCAGTAAAAAAAACCCTTGGAAAGTTTCAGGGTTATGGCCCTTCTGTGAGGAGGAGGAGGAGGACACGAGTCCTGGATCATCCCAGTGCTGGAGAGGTAAAGCATCACGTTGGGAGGTTTGGGATGTAAAAGCCCTCCTAGGTGTGGCCATCACCTCTGGAAGGTAGTTGGGGTGGCCTTGCTGGAGCAGTAGCATATGGGGAAGTGGCAACGCAGGGCTGGGTGCTCAGGGTCCGAGGTGCTTTGTGGGGGTGACACAACCCTTATCTTGGTTGGTGACAGGGAGTTACAGGCTCAGCGGATGTCCTTGAACACACAGTCTTTTACCTCTTGGAAATCTTGCCCTGGCAGCACCTGGGGATTTGGGATGCTGGTCTGGACTTCCAGGGAGGCAGAAGCCAACGGAAGGATCTGCAGCCCCTTAGAACCCCTCCCTGACACCTACCTCTGAGACCAAGACCATCCATCCTTTTCCCCTGGGGACAAGGCCACCCCTTTTCACCTCCCCACTCCCCACCCAGAGGAGGTGCAAAGCACAGGGATGCCCAAGCACTCCCTGGACCACAGACCCTGCTGCGGAGATAGGGGAGAGACCCCGCCAGGGCACAGATTAAAAAATAACCTTTATGGGGCTCATAAAAGAAGGTCAAAGTTTCAAGAGGTCTCCAGGAAGGTGAAAGTCCCCCCTTCTCGAACCCCAGAGCACCCCAGAGAGCAGCGAATGATTAACCCTGGGGTGCAGGGCACACCAGTGGGATGCTGGCGGGGAGGAAGGTCTGATCCCTCCAGTGACATTTCCCAGGCACAGAGACTTTTCTCTCAGCCTCAAAGGATGGAGAGGAAGCATCTGGCGAGGGGCATCGTGCAGGGAGGGGAGCGCTGAGTCGCACTCCCCGCGTCCCCCCTTTCACTGTGCGGACAGTTGTTTTATGGCAGGGAGGGCTGGGGGGAACCGTTTTAGCCTGATCCTCGCTGAGAAGCGCGAGAGGGGTTCCCTGCTGAGGGCTGGGTACAAAGGAAAAGTTGAATTAACCGAGGGTCATATGAGGCAACGGGATCCGACAGATCCGAGCCAATGTGTGCTGGCAAGACCCAGTCCGTGGCACTGTGAGAAAACACTCCTGCAAATTTAACAAGTCCCCACGGTCTAGAAAGTCATGTACAAGAAATTACTAATGAAGGGATCTAGTCCTATCTGGATTTCCAGACGCTGGTCGAGCTCCCAACCGCCTTCTCACAGGCCATATAAGTACATGGATCTGAATCTGGGGTGCGGGATTGTTCCGATCGTCTTGTCTGACCTCCTGTGTCAGCCGAGGGCTCCCAGTGAGGAGGGGATGCTCAGCTCAGCTTGGCTCGGCTCGGCTCGGCTCGGCTCAGCCCAGCTTGGCTCGGCTCAGCTCAGCACTGCTGGGTGGTGGTGATTGGATCCTGTGGCTCTGCCAGAATGGGGTTGGCTGGAGAAGGTTTGGGAACACAGTGGGGACAATGGTGATGGGTGCTGGGCAGGAGGGGAATGGAACAGGAGCTTTGCTGTGGCATCACTCTTCTCCCTGTTGCCCACTCCACCCCACAGCACCCCAAACCCCTCTGATCCCTACAGACCCAGGGAGCTGCTCCAGGCTCCTTCTCCATCCTCTCGGAACATCCCCCAGAAACACCCACCTGGTGTCTGGGTGAGCCAGGAGTGACCCCACCAGCAGTTTAACACCCTCAACCCCAGGAACCCCAAGTGCCAGCTGCCAGGTAGTGGGCAAAGGGCCAGAACCACCCCCTCCACACACTGCCAACCCCTCACAAGCGGGTCCTACCGGGGTGGGATGGGGAGGGGGGGACAGAGGCGACCAGACGTCACAGCGGCATCACGCGGTCCGAGCGGCCTTCTCCATGTTGTTAGCACATTGTGTAACTCGCCATGTGGAGCAGCCAGGACCGCACACGCATGCAACAGCCCCACAGCCCAGCCGGGGGGGAAAAGATGGGGGGAGAGACAGAGAGAGGAGAGAGCAAAAAAAAAGAGAGAGAAGAAGAAATAAAAAGAGGAAGCAATTTCAGCTTTGAATCTTTCTCTTTAAAATGTTCTCATGGCTTCATTAGAATCTGCAGCCACAGAGGCTTTGAAGAGTGTGGTATAAGGAGCGAAACATCTGGAAAAATTAGGATTAATGAAAACATAATTCCCAAGACTAAAGGGAAGATTAATCCTGCGTTACCACTTGTGTGTTCCACAGCTTTTCCCCAGCTCATAACGCTGAACTTATTAAACCGCCCTGAGCGGAGTCTTTCCTTTTTCTCTCTGCCTGCCTCCCCTATGGAGCCCGATGGAAGCGGCCGGTGCCAAACGCGGCGATAACCAACTGTGCCCGGCAGCAGCACCCGCCCGCCCCACACCCGGCTGGGCACCCATGGGTGGGTTTCCCATGGGGCGGGGGTCCTGTGGGGGCTCAGAGATGGGGGCTGTGCCCTGAGGGGCCTGCACCTGCTTCCTGCATGAGGTGCTGGGCAGGATGGGGACCAACCGGAGTATGAGGTGGGGTGTGTGTGCAGTTCTGGGGAGTTAAAAGTAAGTTAACAAAGGCATTAACAAACCACCCTGCTCTTAGGGCTGAGAGGGAGGCGGCCCCTAGGTGTCTGTGTGTGGCACCTCTGTGGGCACAAGGTTAGCCCTGGCACCACCCCAGGCTCTGCCCATGCTGGCACCAAGCCTTGCTGCTGCCATGTTCTGTTGTCGCAGGACACTGGGATGTGCCAGCCCTCTGCTGGTTGGCTGTGCAGGGACACAGCAGGGCCATGGTGTGTACCAGGGGCTGTGCCAACTGCTGGCCCAGGGTCTGGAGCTGCTCTGGAGCATTGCTCAGGTGTGAAGAGGGACCAGCTGGGAAGATGCTCACAGGCAACAGACTCTTCATCCCTGTAAAACACCACAGCAAACTCCCCCAGATTTGGGACAGAGATGCCACACGAGTGCCAGTGGTGGTTTTGGGGGTCCCAGGTGCTCCCCAGGATTTCACAGAATCACAGAACACTAGGGATTGGAAGGGACCTCGAAAGATCATCCAGTCCAATCCCCTGCCACAGCAGAATCACCTAGACCAAGTCACACAGGAACATCTCCAGGGGGGGTTTAAACATCTCCAGAGAAGGAGACTCCACAACCCCCCTGGGCAGCCCCTTCCCTGCCTACTGTCCCCACTGCGGCCAGGGCTGCAGGCCAACAGAGACAAAGGTGTATTTGCCCCACACATGGGGGAAAGGGCTCGTGTGGCCCACGCACAGGGAGAAAAGAGCTTGTTTGCCCCATAGGCACCAGGAAACAGGCTCATTTACCCCTTGTGTGGAGGAGAGGGCTCATGTGCTCCACACATGGGGGAGAAAGGTTTGTTTGCCCCATGGACAGCAGCAAAAGGGCTCCTTTGCCCCTTACATGGGAGAAAAGGACTTGTTTGCCCCACACACAAGGGAACAGGGATGTTTGCTTGGCAGGCAGCAGAAAAAAGGCTAATTTGCCCCTTAAATGAGGGAGAAAGGCTCCCAGGGGGACTCAACGGGACCCTGTTCCCTCCTTCCCACGCTGCCGTTGACTCTCCCGTTTGTTTTCCAGAGAGGAAGCCCTCATCCCTGCCATTTAATTTATTATTTTGTACTTTTTCCCTGTATTTTTTGCTCACTGTACGTGTGCGGATTGGAGGGGCCCAGCGTGGGGGGCAGCTAGGGGGGGCATCCATCAGGCGCCAGGTGCCGTCAGGGCGACGCGGGAGGTGCTCATCAGCGGTGGAGGGGACAATGTTGTGAGCGAGGAGGAGGAGGAGGAGATGGATGAAGGTCACATCCTGCTGCTCTTCCGATGCCCGGCACCAGGAAAAAGCTGCGCTTTGTAAATATAAAAATAAACAACAAACTCTTCCCCCCACCCCCCCTCCCCATTTACCACCTTTTCCCCCTCATCCCTTCCAACCCTGAAGAAAACAACAACAGCCCCCAGCGGTATCGCAGCCACCTGCTCAGGGAAGTGATTTTTCATAGAGGCAGGAAGCGGGGGGAATAATTAAACCTGGGGTCAAGAACATCAAGGGATGACAAAGTTTGTTTAGGAGTCCTCAAACAGGCTTGGAGGGGTGGGAAGGTGGGGCTCGGTGGGGCTCTGGGTATCTCCCTAGGATGGTGTTTTGGTGGGGCTTGAGAGGGAGACCAAGGGATGTTTTGGCTCAGGGGTGGGTTGCAGGGCATCACCTTCCTCCTGCCAGTGGGTCCAGAGCAAGGATGCATGGAGTGGGATGGCACAGTGTCTTCACCACCCTTGTTCACTTCACGGGTGGAAGAGAGGAGCTCCAGGAGCATCACACTCAGACCTACAAGAGCGTCCCCAGCCCTCAGCAAGATCATATGAGGTTCCTGTTTCACAAGACGAGGGATGGCATTTCCATTGTGCTCGCTGGGGATGTGTTGCAATGGGGCAGCCACTTCCATCCTTTGTCCTCCTCCCCGCAGAGGAGGAGTTCCAGCCTCTGCCAGGGTGACCCGTCACACCCTGGGCACCCCCCATCCACCAAACTGGGCTCTGCTGACTGCAGAAGCCCTCCCTAGCGTGTCCCAGCCACGGGCATCTCCAGAGGTGCCACCACGCTGGGTGTCTTTGGCCGAAGGGGTCCCCCCCACTGGGTGTGGGGACGTGCCCCCAGTGCATAGCCCCATCTTTAGCCCAGGGTTGCTCTGTCTGCCTTTGCTGCGGGGTCGCTGCCTAATTTTCATAATGAATTAACAAATGAGGGCTGACCCCACCGAAGCCCAGCTCTGCATCCCTGGGCGCTGGCAGCAGCCCCAGCTCCCGGGGGATGATGCCAACCCCCGCCAGCCCCGCTCTCCATCCTGCTTTCAGGAAGCGCTGCAGAACCCTTCGCCGCTGGGTCGGGCGCTCCCAGCCCGGACCCGTTTGCTATTCCCCAGCCGGGCTGGGTGTGCTGAATGTAATAAAGTAGCGGGGCATTGTTACCAAAAAGAATTAAAACCCAACAAAAAGGGGAAACAGCAGCTGGAAGAGAGCAAGGGGAGCTGCCCGTAACCCTTTGCGGGCCGGTGAGGAAGGGGGCTGCTATCCTACACCCCAGCTCTGCCCTACATCCCATTTCTGTCCTGCATCCCATTTCTATCCTATATACACCAGTTCTGTCCTACATCTCGTTTTTATTCCACAACCCATTTCTGTCTTACAGCCCAGCTGGATCCTACATCCCAGCTCTATCCTAAATCCCAGCTCTTACATCCCATATCTATCTTACAGTCCAGCTGTAATCTACATCCCAACCCCAACCTAAGTCCTGACTCTGCTCCTGGTGTCTGCGGGAGCGGAAGGGGAGGTCACCTGGGTGTGTCCTGGTACAGATCACGGACAGTAGCCCGTGTTTCCCCATGGACAAGGGAGGACTCATCCCCTGTGGGGGGTCCTGAACCAGCAGCTTTAGGGATGCCGGAGAGAGGGGTGACCTGGTCCCCAAATCCAGACTGAAGGATGGTACAGACTTGTGGGTTACTCAGACCGGGGGCTGCCAATCCCTATCCCAACCCCACAGCAAGATATCGAGTCGCTTCTGTGACCACTGCTGAGTCACAGGTGCCACCCAGCACCCCAGGCGGGTGTCCCATTCTCGCCACCAGCATCTCACTACCGAGCGGGGCACTGGGGGTGGTGGCACTGGGATGAGGCGCGTCCCCAGCCATGGGCCCTGCTCCAGCTGTTTTGTAAGGACTTGTGGGCCTCTGCGGTGCAGAGATAAGCCCAAGAATTCACCGTCGGTTCCAAATATCCCGTCCGCTTCCTCCCGCCGTCCTCGCCGCCGCTCCAGCCCGCTTGTCTCATTTCCGCAGCCGCATGCTGGGGAGAGCTTTCCTGTTTTTTACCCCCCCTCCCCAGCTCCGGGGGCGGCAGTGGGGGGCTATGGGGTGAGGGGAGGAAGGGCAGGACAATGGGTGCAGGCAGAGACAGACAACTGTCCACTACCCAGACTGGGAGGGAGGAGGGGTGCCTGTGCCGGGGTTTCCTTGGTGGGCTGGGACTGGGTTGGCAGGTGGCAGCAGTGGAGATGCGGGTTGTGGGCTGAGCTGAGGTTGCAGATGGGGTTTCTTTCCTTTCCTTTTGGTATTTCTGGGGTTTCTTTAAGGAGTTTGTGGTAAATCAACACAAGTTCCCTTCAGAGCAGCCTCTCTGGGCCATGGTGAACTACACCCCCCAATCTGAGCATCACCCTGAGATGAGACCAGTGATGGAGCTGGGTACCAGCACTCAGCCTCAGAATGGGGATGGAGCTGGGTACCAGTGCTCAGCCTGAGAATAGGGGATGGAGCTGGGTACCAGTGGTCAGTTCCAAAACGGGGATGGGACAGAGCACCAGTGTTCAGCCTGAGAAGGATGAAGCTGGGTACCAGCATTCAGCCTGAAAAGGATAGGGCCCAGTACTGGCCCTGGTGGAGCAAAATCCTGGGAGGAGGGACCCATCCCTCCATGGGAAGATGAATCTCCCTGCTTAGAACCATATTTTTAGGGATCCCCTCAGTAAAACCACCCACCATAGCGTGGGAGAAGTAGCATCCCTGCGGGGCTGCCACCTCCCAGGGGCTGTGTTGCAGGGTGGGGGGTCGGGATGCTGCTCCCCCATCCCAAACTGCAGCTGCGGGAAAAGAAGGATCTGCTCCCAGCTCTGAGCCCAGAGTCCTCCTGCTGCAGGTGGGACCAGCCAGTGGGCAGCCCCAGGTTTTGGGGAGGGGAGACGGCTGCAGCCCCCCATCTTATGGGGCAGTGTGAGTGTTTACTCGATGCCTTTCTCACCGCTCGCAGCGTGGCAGGAGTTATTCAGAGGTGGGCGGAAGCCAGAGCAGCAACTGAAACAACAATGAGGAGGAAACAGAGCTCGAAAAATTCTCCGTTCATAAATCAACTGAACCGCAGGTGATCCCCGCACAGGAGCGGGACAGGGGGAAGTCACGGCCCAGCATGGGCAGCAACCCCAGGGCAGGGACTGCAGAGGGAACTGAGGTGCTCCAGGGTGTTTGGGGTGATGCTGAGGTGGGTGTCTGTGTCCCCAAGGTGGCACCTTGGTGGTTTTGGGGCATGTGAGGTGCAAGTACTGCTGGGCTCATTTTTGTTGGATATTTAAGCAGAGATGGAGGAGAGAAGAGAGGTGAAGTTGTGATGGGTGGAGATTTTTCCTCTGGGGATCCCTTAAGCAAGGAAATTTGGGGGTTGGAATTCCCATACTGTTGTATGGCTCTCTTCAGGCCCTGTGGGTGAGATGGGATGGGGTATAGAGTCCATGCCACAGCCCTCTTGGGGTCGGCAGAGTGGGGATACAGGGCTGTTGTGATGCTTGAGTGGGGGCAGAGCAGCCCCTAAGCTCTTTCTTCACCTCCTCTGCAGCTTCACACTGTTTTTTTGGGTGAAACACATCATTTTGAAGCAAAGGAGCCATCAAGATGCAAATGAACGTGGCTCTGAGCCACAGCAGTGCTGTGGGAGATGCCGGGGTTAATGGGAGACGATCCAGGGCTCTCAGCGGCATCAGGCCATGGCTCCTTGCTGGGATCTCATAAAGGCTTTTTCCTCCTTAGGAAAAAGGAGCTGCTGTCTTGGGATGGGCTCCTCAGTGCTGGCAGCATCCGTGTGCGGGCAGGGGGTGGGCATGGGCCAAAATCATCTCCCGACCCCAGCAAAGCGAGACAGGAACCAGTTTGGACAAACCCAGGTCTCCCCTCCTCACTGTCCCCTCTTTGCCAGCAGAAAACTGTCTGTGGAGACACTGGGAAGGAGCTCGTGTCTTTGAGACCGGAGAGGCAGGCTGGTGGCAACAGGCTGAGAAAAGGATCCAGTCGCGCTCCCCGTGCTGGGAAAGGCAGACGGAATTGCGTGTCCCCCCCTCTGCCGCTACCATCCTCCCCCTCCTGCTTCCACGATTCCCGTCATCTTGTCTTTCAGCAGATCTGGAGGAGTGGGAGACCACCGTAAATAAATCCTGTGTCTTTAAGCCTCTCGGTGCAGTACAAGGGAACGCACTCGTTGAATTACAGCTTTTTAATCAAATACATGTAACCATGTCACTTACAGCGCTCGCGAAGAGCGGGGAGAGGGGGGAAAGCCCCCCTACACACTCAGAACCGGCACAATTGGAAGGGCGCGAGATTAAAACCAGCTGCTCGCTTACCCCCACCACAGTTAATAGTTTTTGAATGTTCTGAATGGGAGAGAAACCAGAGCCAAGCTCCACTTTCATGTCCATCTTTCTGATCGAGCCCTGGCAGACGGGGGGAGACGGGCAGCCTGGCATAAGGGGATGCGGGAGGGCTACGCTCGCCCCTCCTGCTGCTTCTCCCATCCTCTCAGGCTGTTTCTCTACGGCGACAGAGATGTGGGAGCCTGTGGTCTCCCTCCTGGCTTGGGGGTGTGATTACAGGTTGCCTAAGCCTTGTGGTGCTGAGAGATGTTGCCCCAGGATATCACCACCACGCGGCACGTCCCCCCCACCAACACCGACTTCAACCCAGCTCCACCTCCTGACACGTCCTCCATCAAGTTGGCATCTCCATGCATCCCCCGTGGGGGCCGAGGCGCCGCGGTGCCCTCCGCATCCCTTCCTCTGAGTGTGCCGGCGCGGTCCCCTGCACCGTGTCTCCATGCCCAGTTCCCTCGGGGCGCACACGCCGGGACCACCTCTACGTCTACCTCCAGCCTCGCTGGCCACCAACCCCCACCTCCAGCGCAGGCTGCCAACCACTGTGCGCTGTGCGGTTCCCCTGTAACGTGGACCGACGCTCATTAAGTGTGAGGCAGAGACCACCAAATATGTCAAAACACACTTAAAATTTATTGTTTCATACCATACATTTGAGTCTCTTGAACGCCGGCCAGCGTTTCTCCCTCTCCACGATGGGGCCTATCTGCTGTCACCGGCGCTTCGCGGGTTTGTACAACCCGCTCACTTTCTGCCTCTCCCCCCGCCCCGACTCCTTTCTTTAAATGAAAAATACAAACAACTGATGGAAAATGTACATTTGTTCCATATGGGACGGTCGGAGCGTGGACACGAGCCAGGAGAGTCATTTTTAGGCAGGCTCCTCACTCCAGAGGATGGCTGGATGGCTTCCCAGAACGGCCCCGCGCGGCCTGGACTGACTCTCCTGACGAGCCTCAGACAGTCTGTGACGCTCCCGCGCTGGCGGCAGGGGGGACATGATTCAGCTCCCTGCTGGGACCAACCCCCCTGGGGGCTGCTGAGTATGACAGGAGGGAGAGATTTCCCATTGAGACTTCTGCAATGTCCCATAAGGGTTGAGCTCAGTGGCACAGGAGGCAATGGGAGACCAACTTTGTGTGATAGGTTGAGTTAGTCTGGTTGGGTTGGGTTAGGTAGACAAGATTGAGTTGGTTGGTTTGGTTGTGTTGGTTGGGTAAGGTTGTAAGGATGGGTTAGATTGATTGGGTAAAGATGTTTGGATGGATTTGGTTGATTGGGTTGTTTAGGCTTTGTTGAGCTGCCTTGGGTTCAGCTTTGCCTTGGGTTGGGTTGGCTTTTTTTGGGTTGGGTTTTATTGGGTTGTACTGGGTTGTGTGGTGTTGGATGTGTTGGGTATGTTGGGTTGGGCCGTATCGGTTGTGTTGGTTGTATTGAGTTGAATTGAGTTGGGTTTATTAGGTTGGGTTAGGTGACATCTGGAGGGCACTTCCAATACTTCCTTGGCCCTTTGGCTTCTTGGTTCACCTTGGCATTGCTGGCTCAGCTCTGAAGAGATGTGTAAAGCGTGTCTGATGGTTGTTTGTGGGGTCAGCTCAGCTGAGAGCCAGTGGGGAGGATAAAACCCACTGGTGATGGTGAGACTGAACATCAGAGAAAGAGAAATGCTAAGAAAAAAGGGAGTGTCAGGCTGTCCAGACTTTCCAAGGCAGATGATGGGCTCCTCACAGCTGTATTTTCTTTTCTTTAACAAAACCTGTAGTATTTAGGACACCATGGCCCCAGCTGATTGCAGGCAGCTGCCAGCACCCGGGCTTGCTGCTGCTCTGCTGCTGGGAAACTGCTCTGGAGCAGATCTGGGCAGAGCATCCATCACCACCCCATGTTCCTCTGCCGCCCGGCCGGCTGCTCTGGGCATGGCCATGGAGGAAATGGGGCCTTTCCTGTCCTGCAAGGAGCGTTGAGATTTTCAACCATTTCCTTTCCCAAACCAGGCTGCAAAACAGAGAGCTGGGGAAGGTTTGGGAACTTTTCTTCTGCTCAGTCAGGAAAGGTTGAGCTGGGAACACTAGAAACCTGTCGCTGCATCTCAGCCCTTTCCCTCTGGTTAACCTCTGCAGCACAGAGCACCAAAGCATCTCCGACTGCTTCCCATGTTAACAGAAAAAAAACCTGGAAACTTTTAATTTTTTTTCCAATTTTTTTTTTCTAGAGTCAGGAAATGTTTTGGAGCCACTTCCCACAAACAGGTTTGGTTTTGATAAATCTTCATTACGGGGTTTTACATTTTTTTTATGATTTTTTTTTTGGTTCAAGAGAGGAAAAAGAAAATCCCATCACTAGCTCTAGAGCAGCTGCCTGGTGCTGCGGCTGGGGAACCAGCACCAGCAGCAGCATCCTGTTCCCACTGATGTCCCCACCACAGAGACATGTGGTAGTGAGCACCCAAAATACCCCCAAGAGTCCCTAATTCCCTCCTGCCACCCCAGCTGGGATTATTTCATCAGGGCTGTGCGTGTTGCTGTGAGCTCTGGGGCCAGCACAGCTCCAGTTCTGCTGGATCCCAGTGCATTCCACTCGCCGCTTGCTCCATGGCGGCTTTGGCATCGGCAACGATGCTCCCAGAGCTGTTTCTCCGACCTAGCCCCTGGCACATGAGGTTTTAATATCTGGATGATGTCATGGAGCACTCTGCAACGCCGTAAAAACACCAGAACGTCCATAAACCTGTGCGGAGAACCCCCGGCAGAACACACAGGCAGGCAGGTGGTGAGCGCACAGACCCAGGGACATGGAGACGGACACCAGACACACGGACATGGATGGATGCACATGGAGATGCCCGTGGATCATCATGCACACGGTGCCCTGGGGCTGGTGGTGCTCACCCGTGTCACATTGTGTGGGCATCTCAGCATCCAGCACATGGGTATCCCCAGGGAACACCGAGCAGATGCCACCTGCCCATAAAGCCCAGGCAGGGTGTCCCCCCACTCCCCACCCCGGCGCTGCCAGGTTTTACAGGTACCTATGACACACCTTCTCCATATTTCTGCCCTAACGAGCTGCTAAGAGCCCCCACACCCCCGGCCCCGCTCCTCCTCCCCAGCCCCCAAGCCATCCGGCTCTGAGCCTTAGAGAGATTAAGTCATAAAAATCGGAAGGGGCTGTGTGGTAACAGCCCCGGCCTGAGCCATAACGGCGGTGAAATCATCCCCAAACTATTCCAGCCCCGTCCCATTTCCAGCCTCACGTCACACCTGAGCCGCCGGCAGGCAGCAAAAGAAACGGAACGAGGCTTTTCCCGACGGTTTTCCTGGCCCCGGTGTGGGCAAACAGCGAGATGGGGGCAGGGAAAGGGGGGACGGGAAAAGTAAAACCATTCTGTTGGGGTGCAGGGCTGGCTCTGGCGCCCGGGAGGTGCCGGATGTGTCCCCACGGGGCTGAGGGACTGGGCATGGCTGGAGAAACCCGTCCCATCCGCAGCCGGTGTTTCTGACACGAGAGCTGAGCGAAGCCGGGCAAACCCTCACAGGCAACGCCAGTGAAACTGGTGAGCTTAGCATCGGATCAGGCTCGGCTAACTAGCGCTGTGGTTAAAGCTCGTCAGGAGCTGGACTCTGCCCTATTGATGGAGCTGGACAAGCCCAGCCAAACCCTGCTCTGGCCATGGCTAGATGCTGCTGCTGCTCTGATGTTGCAAGGGTGTCCCTGCCCAAACCTCTGACAGCCTGGAACCAGCCACATGCTGCCCACGAGGCTGGACAAACTGCCCTGGTTGGGGCATTTCTTAATGAATTTGGTGGCAAAACTCAGTTTAGGTGAAAAATTCCATGTGAAACACCAAGTGATGGGAGCAGGCAGCTTCTCATGAGGTCTGACCCAGGTCATGCCCACCCACTCTGACCCACACCCTCGCTCCTCTTCCTCTCAACCTTCTTCCTTGTTTCCCCATGACCCAGGGTAGATTTGGCCAGGGGGGTGGGGCAGCATGTCCGTTCATGGCCTCCATCACAATTAACCTTTATAATTAACCAAAGCACCCCAGGCTGAGGTCGATAGGAGGGTTTGGTGTCAGAACAAACCTGAGCTTTGCCAGGTAGAAGAGACCCAGGGAACCAAAGCTTGGTGCTGGTGGGTCTTGGTGACTCGAGGATGGCTGGGCACAGCAGGTCTCTGAAAATCTCTCTGAGGATCCAACACAATCCATCCGTGGTGCATGGACATCTGGGAGCAACCATCCATCACCCCGAAGATGTCCATCCTAGAGCGCAAAGCAAGGACACTCCCAGCTCCCACATCCCCAGCCCTACATCAACAGTTTGTCAGCTTTGGGACAAGTTGCGTCCACATCCAGCTGCAACGCCGAAACAGGGCCCCTCTGGACTCAGTCTGCTCCATCCTGAGGCTTTGGAGCTCAGAGGGGAGCTGAATGGCTGCAGCTCGAGCTGTGGGGAAAGAGGGGAATTGCTGCTGCAGAAAAACGACTTAAACGCTTCCTCTGTGCTGGGATCCGGCACCGCGGGGCAGCTGGGCGAGGGCCGGCGTCCACCATTGCCCCTTTGAAGCGCAGGAAGTGATCCCATCGTCGCCCGGACGGTACCTGGAAGCTGGATGGGGGGGCTGCAGCTGGAAAAAAAGTCAAAGCTTTCTTTTCTCACCCTCCCAGTCCCCCAGAAACACCATCACCCCTCCTCATCTCCTTCCTCCCGGGCTGCTCCGGGGAGCGGAGCCCATAGCCGGCTGTTTCCTTTCATAGTCATCGTCGGCGCAGGCACAGGATGCTTCTCATTTGGTGTCGTGTTTGTTTGCTGCCGCGCGGGTTCTGGCACCCGCCGGGCGCCCGCCAGCCCTCCCGTGTAGGTAGTGAGGTCATTTTTCCATGTATTCCCCACTCTCTTATTTTTTTTAATTATTTTTTATTTATTTATTATTTTTTTTAACATACTGTATATGGCAAGGACAATGAAGAGCCTTCCCGGTGTTTAATGGGAACGCGTTGCCAGCCCCCCCCCCCAAAAGCGGGTCCTGCTTCTTGGTACTTCACATGAAACCACAACAGCCACCACCTTCCCAAAAAGATGAAAAAATAACAGAAAAAAGTGAGTCAGGATTTCGCCCTGTTAACACTAATGTGAATTTAATTTGGGGAGAAGCTTGAAAATTAATGTCATTTGTTAAATATCCATTTCCCCTAAAAGGCAACTCTTTGCCAACAACAACAGTGCTAAAAGACTCTTCTTCTTCTATTGGGTTTTTCTTTTTGAATTATTATTAAATATCCTTTTTTGGCGATATCAGCCTGCTTTAAATCACTCGGTGCTCAAGGAACGGATGCCACCGGCGCTTTGTGCAACAGATTGTCAAATGGAACAAAAAACCCCCTAAAATACTCTAAATCACACAGCGGTTCTTGGGAGGGGAAGTGGGTGAAGCTCCAGCAGAGCACCGGCGGCTCCAAGCGGCATCCGGCCTGGCTCAGCGTGACCCAGTGGAGCTGGGAAAGGACCTGGGAAGGAGGTGGAAGAACTCTGGGACCTGGTGTTTTCTCCCAGCTCCGAGGACACCAGAGCAACCACTTCTGTTTTTCAGAGGGATCTGATGGGAACAATGAGCTGAGCCATGGGCACCACACACCAGCCCAGCGATAACCACACACGAGGCTCCTTTCGTAGGGAGATCCCACACATTTAATTATCACTAAATCTGCAAAGAGCTGCTTTTGCTGCATGTCTGGGAGCCCTGGGCATCCCACCCCGCTGCTGGGGCTCAGGGAGCCCAGGGTGGCTGCCGGGGCAGCTGTCGGGGCGGGCGGCAGCCTGGAAATGAATCCATTTGCCAGGTTGTCAAAACATTAATCAACGGATACGCACAAATCTGGAAACGGTTGGGGCAGCATGTATTTGCGGAAAATATGTGTTCGCACAACAAGCAGACAAGATGGGAACAATTAGATGAAGATGTTTTAATAATTAACCAGTATAAAACAGTTTGCTCTCCATACAGATCTAGACAATAAAAGTGTTTGCAGTCACACTTTTGTAGGGTTTTTTTTCCCCCCGTTTGTACAAAATTCCAGTCGCTTGTTCCACAATATTTACAAGGTCATTCCCTTCTCACAAAATATCTCCATTCTTTATTCCCCCCCTTCCCCTGTTTTAAAAAGTGTGTGTGTGTGTGTTGTTTGAAATCCAGCTCTGCTACATAAATGCTTTAAATCTCATGGATAAACCCTCCATTTATTTATAGTTTTAAGTCTAAGAAAACAAAAACAACGACCAACCAACCACCCCAAAGACATTAAATACCATTTTTAGATATAAAAATGCTTAGTAAAAATATAGTTTTGTTGCCCAATTAAAATATATTGCTGAGAATACAGTAAAAAAACTGTCCTAAAACCCACCCTGACAGGCACCGACACCTTTTCCGTGGCCCCGGCAAAGTCTTTCTAGAAGATCCCATGACCTCCCCCAGAAAGTTCTCCTGCCCTTGGGTTAGGTATCCAGGGGCAGGCAGCTTTGGCTCATCCTGGTGGTGCTCGATTCAGGGCAGGGTTTGTTAGGAGTGCCTTAAAAAAAATGCCCCTTGGAGCTGGCAGCAGCTACGTCCTGCCGAGGGCCGGAGCGGGACGGCGGGTGCTTGGGAAAGATGCCTACGAGTGTTATATAGGATTACGGTACATTGGTGAGTTCAGCACGGGGTTGCTCTTAAAAAAAACCCCACACACCCCTCAAAAAGACCCCAAAACCCTAACAAAAGACAAAAAGAAAGCGATGCATTAATGAGATACTCTAAATACAATGGAGCTCGTGGTTAAAGGAGGATGGCCGGGGGTTGGGACTGGGTGATCTCCAAAGTCCCTTCCAATCTAAGCCATGCTATGGTTCTACGATGATTCTACGGCTGTTGTTTTGGAGCAGAGAGCTGATGGGGCTCTCCATCAGAGAGTAGGGCCAACCTAACCGGTGATGCAGGGGCTATAGTAAACGGCGCTGCTGGCATCGGACAGGGCCGATATCAAGCTGCTCTCCTCGCAGGAGATGCTCCTAGGAGTCACTTTGGACAGGGACACATGGTAAGGGAGGCCCGAGGCTTCGGGACGAGTCCTGCTCATGTTCAAATATTGGTCAAACTCATTGCGGTCAACATCTGTCCAAAGGTCACTTTGGTTCAAATGGTCCACACTCTCCATGTGGTGGCCTTCAGGGGGGGGAGAGAGCTGGCCCAGGTGGGCTGAAAGACCATTCTGAGTCCCCGAGCACATCTGGTTGTAGTACAAGCTGGAGGGATGGGGAGTCCTCATGGCATCGGCCAAGTGTGAGGGGTTCTGCGCATAGGGCACGGCCACGTCCCGCCCCATGCATTTCTCCTGGGGAAACTCCAGCTGGTGATGGTGGTGGTAGCCGCGAAAGGGCATCATGTTGCAGTCGTCCTGCATGTGCGGAGGGAAAAACGCCGGCTCGGTCTGTTCCAAGACATCCAAGGGAGACATCTCGGGAGTTGGCAAGCCATAGTTTTCAATATCCGACCCCATGGAGTGGAGTTCTCTGAAGTGGTTAAGAGGGGGAGGCTGGGGGTGGCCCGGCTGGCTGCCGCCGTGGTGACTCATGCTGAAGTTGTCGCTGCAAGGCTGGGAAAGGTTGTGCAGGAGGATATTGGGTTCCATCCTCTTGATTTTCTTGGCTTGCTTCTTCCTCCTCGGGCGGTACTTGTAGTTGGGGTGATCCTGGAGGTGCTGGATTCGGAGCCGCTCAGCCTCTTCCACGAAGGGACGTTTGTCGCTGGCGCTCAGCGCTTTCCAGGACTGGCCTGTGAGGGGACACACGAGCTCTGTGACACTAGACGGGGCACAGGGACACCCACCCCAAGGGCTCCCTTGGATGGTTTGGGGCCTCAGTGAGGTCCCACTGCTGACTGGGGGACAGGAGCCCAGCAGGGCTGTCCCTGAGACCCAGCTCGGGCTGAGCCCAGAGCTTTGGTGCAGCAGCTGAATGCGATTTCAATGCCTGGTGGGCACAGCCCAGTCCCCATTGTGTCTACATCCCGCATCAACAGCCCCAGTTGCCCAAATCCCACAGCCCTGTATCCTGAACCCCGTGTCCCCACAGCTCCATGTCTCTGTATCCTGCTGTCCTGTCTGGCCATATCCTGCTTTCCGTAGTCCCGCATCCTGAAACTCCAACTACCCATATCCTGCTTCCCGTGTTCCCACATCCCGCATCCCACAGTCGTGTATCCCGCATCCTGCAGCCCTGTATTCCTGTATCCTGCATCCTTACAGCTGCGTACCCTAAAGCCCTGCACCCCACAAGCCTGTTTCCCTGCATCTTGGGTATATGCAGCTCCATATCCTCACATCCCATGGCCCCATATTTCCTAACGCTCTCAACACCACATCCCACAGCCCTGGAGTAGCACTTCATCCCACAGTCCAACATACTGAAGTCCACAGTCCTGCAGCTGGCATCCTTTTATCCTATATCTCTACAACTCACACCCCGCAGCCCTCTAACCTTACACTCCACAGCCCTGTATCCCATAGCATCTTAACCCTACACCCCACAGCATCCCACATTTGTAACCAGTTCCTTCACCCCATATCCTCACAGTCTGCGTGCTGCACTGCTTACAGCGCACATTGCAATGCCCTGGACCATCTTGCACTCCCAGCCCTGTTTCTTGACATCCCAACACCTCATACCCCTACAGCATATAACCTTGGCCCTGTAACTCTGCAACCCGCTGCCCCATGCCCTTGCAGTTCTCAACCCCAGCCCCACAACTGTCTATCCCTACATTCCCCCTTATCCCACAACCCTGCACTTACGAAGCCCCACAACCCCAACTCCATAACCATCAGTCCCTGCACCCCCATCCCCCACATCTATGTTTCCTCAGCTCCCTACCCCTCCTGTCCTCCTGTAGTCCACATCCCCAGCCCCTTAACCACCCACCTCCACATCTCCAGCCCTGTACCCTGAATCCCTGCATTCCCAGCCCCATAACCCTCTATCTCTGTACTTTCAGCCCCATAACTCTGCATCCCTGCCTTCTCAGCCTGTAGTCTTAGATCTCTACATTCCCAATCCTATAGCCCAGTTATCCCCATATCACACAGTCCCATAACCATCTATCCCCACATCCCACAGCCCTGTACCCCCACATCCCTTAATCTTTAGCTTCGTAAACATTTATCAGCCCCACAAGTGCCTAACCCCACATGCCCAACCCTGTAGCCCCATATCCCCAGCCCCATAAGTGCCTACACTCACATCATCATTCCTGCACCTCTAGCCCCATACCTGCTTACCCTGCGACCCCAGCCTCTCACTCCTGTATTCCCAGCTCTATAACCACCTATCCTCACACCTCCAGCCCCTCACTCCTGTACCTACAGCTCTTCACTTCTTCATCCCCAGCTTAATAACCATCTATTCCCTAGCCCCTCACTCCTAGCCCCTCACTCCCACACTCTCAGTCCCGTATCTGTACCTCCACACCTCCAGTTCCGTCTCTCCCCAATCCTCAGCCTCACAGCCATCTATCCTCACACCCCCAGCCCCATCCCCTCACTCCCGCACCACCAACCCCCCACTCCCGCACCGCCATCTCCCCGCTCCCGCACCCCTCCCAGCTCACCCAGCATCTTGCTGAGCACGGCGTTGTGCAGGTCGGGGTTCTGCTGCGCCAGCCTCTTGCGCTCGTCCTTAGCCCACACCATAAAGGCGTTCATGGGCCGTCGGATGCGGGAGTCGTCGCCCGCTTTGCCGTCGCCGCGGCCCCCCGGCGGGGGGCTGTAGCCATAGCCCGGCTCGGGGCTGGGCGAGCGGCTGGGGGCCGGGGCGGGCGCCGGAGGGGCTCCGCCGGAGCCGGCGCCGAAGGAGAAGCCGGACTCGGGGCTGGGCGAGCGGCTGCGGGGAGAGGCGGCGGCTCCCGGTGGATGCGGGAAGGCGAGTCCGGGCTCGGCCCCCGGCACCCAGGAACAGTCGCCCCGGGGTTGCGGTATCTCCTCTCGGCAGTAGTTAGACTCAGATATATTCATTCCAGCTGGACAGCACTTTGTGTCCCACCCGAGCGGGTGCCGGAGAGAGAAAATAAGGGGGAGAAAAAAGAAATGAAAAGATTAAATAATAAAAAAAANGGGAGGAGGAGAAAAGGGGACGTCCCCAGGCACAACCAGGAGAAGCCACCTTGGGAGGGCCGAACTGGGATCGGCGTGAATGCTGCTGCCCAGTTCCCTTTCTACCAAGGAGAGCTGTTAATTTTTTCTCTGCCTATTTTTTTTCCTTTTTTTTATTCTTTACCCCCTTTTAAAATATTTTAATTTTTCTCTTTTTTTTCTTCTTTTTTAAAAATTACTTTAAATCTTTTCAAGCCCCTTTCCTGGCTACTTGCTCTCCCACAGCCTATCCCAGCTATGTTCAGATTGACCTGCCTGGCTGCCATGGCTGCCTGGCTTGAGGGGGGGTCTTTGTATTTATTTTGCTTATGACTTGTTTCAAGTGTGTGGGGGTTTGGATTTATTTGTCCAGAATTCCCCATCCTGGCTCAGGACCACCTTTGGACCACCTTCTTCCCCTGGCAACATCTAGGTGGGAATTTCAGGGCTGACAGGAGAAACATCTCTTTGCTTTTAACCATCATCCACATGAAAATAAAAGGGTTTCCAGCCTCTCAGCTCAGGAAAGGTGGGTTGCCACCGGCTGCTGGGGCTGGCACAGCCATGCCAATGGCATCCGACCTATGGCATGATGGAGCCTATGGGTGAGGAGCAGCGTGTCCTGCCCACAACCAGGTCACCACTCCACTCGCTCGGTACAGATTTACAGTGCCAAGAGCCAGCCGTGGTAGTCTCACGATCCTTCCTGCCATTGGCATGGAGAAATTCTGAACTCTGCAGGACTGTTTGCAAGCAAAGAGCTCTGCTCCTGCTTCCTGACACCCTACAGGTTAGGGAAGACTCCCCAGTTCATGGTAGTTGCCCCCCAAACCCCTTCCAGCTGCAAATATGGCTAAGACCCCAATCCAAGTGTCCTCACCTTAGGAAGACTTGGGGTAACAGGGTTGTGCAAGAGCCCAGCTCCCAGCCTCCTCGCAGCGCTGGGGTGGTGCAAGCTGTGGGATCTGTGCGTCTGGAAGTGATTTGACAAACCCGATCTGCTGTTAACCCTAAAACAAAACAAAAGACTTTAAAAAAACCTAAAAAAATAAGGAAAACAAAATAAAAACTTTTTCCTTGTCTCACTTGTTCTTTGACTGCTAACCAGGAGCAACAGAGCTTTCGGGTCTGATTTCCTCCATGGTCCTGGAGCATCTTTTTAATATTTTGCAAGAGCAAATCAGCACCAATCGGTGAGAGACCCTGGACGGCTGCGAGAAGCCTCCTGGCTGCTCCTGCCTGTTGTGTCCTGGCCACACAGCTGAGGTCAGTGCTGGAGCGTGGCCACACGGAAGAAGCTGCCGCGTGCCACCGCCTGGAGACAAGTCCCTGAGCCACTGGAGGCTTTGGCTCTTTGTCTCAGCTTTGAGAGCAGCAAGGTCGGTGCTGGGGGTGGAGATGGGAGCCCCTAGAATTGAGCCCATGGCTTGCTGTGGGGTGAAGTGAGCAACCTTTGGGGCAGTTGGTCTGGGCAACAGCTGGGGATGTCCCTGGAACATCCCTCCTACCCCAGTCCTACTCCTTGTCTTGGGCTTTGGCTGAGCACATGGTACTTTCTCCTGCTGCATCCACCCACGGTCCCCCAGCAATGCCCTTGACCTCCAGGCTGCCCTGACCTGGTTAGACCTGGTGCCACCACTTGGCATTTAGGATGCAGAGGGGATGAGCTGCAGCGGGGTGGGGAGAGGGGGCAGCTCAGATTTTTCCGGCTCTGGAAACGGAGCAAAGAGCCAGGACAAACTCTCCTGGAGGGAGGCTGACACAGAGCCTCGTGCCTGCTACGTCTGCCCTTGATGGCAGCGGAATTGCGGAGATGGGGACCAGAGCTGTGCTGCCCTCCCTGCTGCACAGGGATGTCTTGGGGTCTCTTCTGTCCCTGGAGTAAGGTGACCCTGAACACCCTGAATCTGCTGTAGGTGCCATGTGGGGATGGAGGGGAGAGCCAAGGAGGGTGGCAGAGGGGTAAAGTTTGAGCGTGGAAGCTGCAGGAGGAGGGTTGAGAGCTAAGAAGGAGGGTGAGTGCCTGAGTGCAATAAAAAAAGGGTGTAGAAGCACCCCAAACCTGCCTGAGTGCAGAGTGTGGGGTGAAGCCTGTGTGGTCTGTGCCCAGCTCTACTCTCCTCAATGAAGGGACCCACAAAACCACCACTGGGACACGAGGATGGGACACAGGGTGCTGGTGACACCCTGTCCCCATTTCCTCACTGGCTGTGCTGGGAGGAAGCACTGGACATCACTGGGCAGAGATAGGATCAGCGTGAGCTGGCTGGATGACCTCTCCACCGGGTCTGGCGTCGGGCAAGCTGGACCCCAGCCCAGCACAAAACCTCATGGGGTGGATATGACTTTTTTTTCCTCCTGTTTTTTAATTCCCTCACCTCCCTCAATTTTTATAGGGCTGTCAGTTCACCACCCCATGGCACCACAGTGGTAAAGACACCCCAAAATGGGAAAAAAATGTGGAAAAATGGGGAAAAAATGTGTGAAAAAGTGGTAAAAATTGAGAGAAAAATAGGCTTTTTATTCTCAATTTGCAGAGGGTTCAGAGCACAGAGGGAGGGGTTGGTGGGGCAGGATCCATCCCCAGGTCTGAGCTCAGCCCCTCCTGCGGTCCCAGTGCCTTCCCCACTCACCGGGTGGGGATTTGTGAATTAATGACCCCACAGCCGCCAGCATGGGGCTGGTGCCCTGGTGTGTCTGATGGGATAGATGAGATATTTTGCAGGAAGAGGCTTAATTAGTAATTAAATTCATTAGAAATAAAAAATTCATTAATTATCTTTAGGTCACACCACGTGGTGTGGGCAGGCAGGATGGATGTGACCTTCACCCTCTTCTTCCTCCCAAAGGAGATGCCCCTGAATAAGGGTGGCTGAGAGGAGAGGGGACCCACGGGAGGACCCTATGAGGGGCTGCCCAGGCTGGCAGCTTGCCTGGCACCCTGAGAAGTGCCAGCAGGTCCCGTTGGCTCCCCTGGGATTGGAACAAAGACTTCTCAAAGAAAGGAGCTTCCTGGAGAGCAAAGGACTCGGGGCCAGGGCTGCGTGTGAGTCCTGTCGGGAGGCTGAAGTCATCTGCTGGGAAAAGGTCCACAATTTGCTGGAGCCTCCCTGTTTCCAGGGCCCAGCTCAGCGCCTGGTTTCCTTGTGGATAAATAGTTCAGTGGGTCAGGCTGAGCTGGCGCGTTCCAGCTGGTGTGGTTCCGCATCCCAGAGCATCCCAATGGTGTGCAAGGGTGACATATTACCCTGTCCCCAGCTGGGGCCAGAATCCCACCCAAGCTGGGTGGTGGGTGTAGGACGGGTGGTTGTGGGCAGCCACGTCCCTTGGAACAGCCGGTTCAGCTCTTTTTTGCTCATTTGCTCTTTTCCCTCACTCCTAGCTCCATCCCACCAGCAAAGGGAATGTAGTAGAAAGATGCCCTGGGCTTGCTGCTGCCCTGCCCTGATGCCACCCCACTCCCTGATGGTGGAAGCACAGTGAGGACCAAACTGGCCAAGCCTATAAATGAGGCACCACATCTGAGGAAGTGGAGAAAGTTGCCTCTGTGTTTCAGCTCTTCTCAATATCCAGAGGTCAACCTTGTTTATCAGGATCATAACTGGAACAACAGCAGCCATCCCCATTGTATGAGCGGTGGAACCCACAGCTAACCCGACAAAACTGTTTGCGCAGCCGGATGGTGGCCAGAGCCCTTGGTCCTCACGGGGGTCATCATCCCACCCCATCTCCTATCTGGTGATGGGAACTTCGAATCTCCATTTCCAGCTGCATGACCTGCTCCCTGTGAAACCTTGGGCACAGCCCTCAGGCTCCAGAGCTGCTGCAGATCCCACCCACGGTGCTGAAGGATGGACTAACGCTGGGCAAAGGCACAGGGCACAAACGCTGGCTTGAACCACTTCCCTGGTATCTGATTGCTTGGTTGCCATCCCAGAGAGAGCCCAGGTTGTAGGAAGGAGAGTCCTACACTTGTAGCAGCTATTCCCAGACTCCCATAAACATGATTCTGGTGCAGCATTAATGAATTACCTCAACACAATGCTGCTCATGCCAAAGATGTGAATGTGGAGCGCAAAGAAACTGTCAGAGAAGCAGATTTGGCTGCCATTCAGCTGCTCCCATCAGCACAATTTCTTCTCCCCATCATGGTGAGCGAAATGGGCTCTGCCTGTGGCACTGAGTGCCCCCAGGAGCAGGCAGGCAGCTGGGCTGAGTGGAGCCTGGGCATGCCAGGGTTAGTTACTGCTTCCATCACTCCAGCTGGCAGAGAACGCTGCTCACTGGTGTGTGTGCGGGAGACCTTGTTGCCTAGAAGAGAGATCCTGCACTTTCTACGTGCCCAGGCTCGCTGCTCAGGGTCCCCACAGCTCCTTGTGGGTGCTGGGGGAAGGGAAACAGGAATTTGGAAGACTGTCAGTCTGGATGGTTTGGGGAGGTGGGTAGGGGCTGCCACAGCCAGGTGCAGCTCTGCTGTGGTCCCTCTCTTTGGCCCAGCAAAGCCTCATCTGTGGCAATGGCCAGGGGACAACATGCCCCCAAAGAAAGCACAGGCCCCTTTTTGCAGATACCTTCCCCACCAGGGCTCAGCTCTGCGGGTTTGCTCTTGGAGCATCATTAGCCCACACGCACTGGGGAGAAGCATGTTTGTGCTACATCATGGGTGAGGAGGAGAGCAGGGGAAGGATCACACCTGCACTGCTCTGCCACTTGGTCTTGGGAGGTTTCTCAGCCAGGCCTGGGCTAGTTATTGCCCCTCTGCAACCCAGAACCAAACTGCAGCAGTGTGGGAGCAGGGTGGTGAGGGCTGTCCATCCTCTCCCTTGTCGGGAGGGCTGAAGCAGCAGCACAGAGGGTGTCTCCATCTGGGAAAGCTTTGCTGTTCTCAAGAGCTGCTGTGGCTCCTGACATGGTTTAACTTAGCACAAGGCATTACCTCACCCGCTGCAGATGGCTGTGCCGCACTCCGTATCTCCTCTCTTCCCTCTCACCTCTCCTCACTTCATTTGCAGTCCCTAACCTCAGCACTTTCTGCCCAGGTTTCCGATGTGCTGGCTAGTTTCCTCGGAGGATCCTGGGGGTTTTCTTGTCTGTTTCTGAGCATCATTTCAGCCAGGCTGGGATGAAAGAGAGAACTTTGCAGCTTCCATGGAAGAAAAGGAACAATCTGCAGCATTCCTGGGAGAAGCCCTTTGAATATTCCTGGAATAAGAGGAGCCTTTTGCAGCATCTCTGGAAGTGAGAATCTTTAGCCTCACATGTAGGATCTTGTGGCCACCTCTCTGTTTCACCAAGACTTTTACTGCCCAGTAGGAAGGATGAGGATGCTGGTGAGAACAGTCTACCCTTCACCTCTGCACACAGCCCAGGTGCTGGACTGGGGACACTGAAGGAAGGGATATTAGCACAAATGTGTTGTATTTGCAGCAAAACCTCTCAAGAACTGTGACATCCACCTATACACTGGCCTAAAACTGAGACTTACACGGTTGCTACAACAGTTTTTTTAACTTTCTGATTCTGGACACTGCTGCAGCCCAGGGAAAACGGCAGTAAAATCCCTCAGCAATGGAGCTGGGGCTTGGGGATGCTGCAAGGAGGTTTGGCAGAGGCATGCGGGCTGGCAGAAGGAGAATGCCATGGACCCCCAGGGATGAAGGCTGTGGGGATCCCCACAGCTGGTGGGATGCAGAGGGGTCCAGGGGCAGGAGGGAGATGCTGGGGAGGGGCTCCAAGGGAAAGACTTTGTGGGCCAGCCGGGAGTGTGCGAGGGCCTCCAGGCTCCAGCATTTCTCCTCCACTTTGGTCCTGCTGAGATCGGGATCTGGGCCAAGGTGGAGCCTGGCGGGGTGGAGCGAGTCCCTGAGGAAGGCATGGGACGGCCACGCATTTGGCCCTTCAATTGCCTGGGAAAGCAGCTCCATCTTTCCACATCCCTTCAGGGCTCTTCTCTGACCTGAGCCAAGCCCCTTTCCCAGGCTGTTTGGCCACACAACCACCTCTGCCCTTCTCCAATGCCCCCGTTTTGCTTTGGCTTGGTTGGGATGGGGACCGATCAGCGGAATGGCCCTTGGTGGTGTGGCTGGGGTTGCAGAAATAAGGTTAAAGGCTCTTATCTGATGGAGCCGAAAGCCTTGCCAAGGGCTGTCGCTATCAGCTCAGGCCACATGTGCTATTGGCAGAGCTTCGGGGACACAATAATACAAACAGTTTGCATTGTGGAGTCAACAATGATGGGAGAAGGAGCCCTGGTGCTATTACCGGTAGGGAACACGGCGCTGTAGGAAAGCTCAGGCTGGGAGGATGCCGTCGCGATCAACAGCAGGGTCCAGCAGATTATGGTTATATTTGTATTCGGGAAGGAGAAACCTTCCCATCCTCAGCGGGCTGGAGCCAGAAGGATGGAGCCAGTGGGTGGAGGGGGAGGGTTTAGCTGTGAGGGAAGAAAAATTCTTTGGGAGCAGCTGCACCAAAATGCTGATGGCAGCGGGTTTGAGCAAGGGCAGGAGGAAGGTTTGTAGGGCATCAGCTCCACATTAGGCTTGAGAAGGCACTCCGGGAAACAGCTTGTAGGGCTGCAAGGTAAGGGGTCTGCCAGAGTGATTCTCTGGGGTTTGAGGGATCCTTCTGCACTCTCTCACCCCAAAAGCAATTTTGAGGTGAGCAGTGTGGGTGGGAATGATTGAGCAAACCAGTCCTTGGAATCTGGGCATGTACAATGTTGGTGGGGAGAACACTGGTGGCTCCAGGGGATGGAGCATGGGGGCTGTGATTTGCATCCTTCCAGTAGCTGCACTGCACTGCTCCACATAATCCTTCACCTCCTGGGCCATTGTCAGCCTAAATGGGGGATTTTTGGAGAATACACAGTCCTGGGTTGAAATTGGGTGAGTGGGAGGATGAGTGCAATGGAAAGATGAGTGGGATGGCAGCAGCTCTTCTGAAGCAGCCCTATGTCCCTGGCACCTGGCAAGGTCCCAGTCCCTGTTGCCACACACCCATAAGGGCACAGAGAGAGTGTTTAAGAGATGTAGGACCCAAAGGTCGAGAGGGAAGGTCTCCAGCCACCAGGCCTGCAGAAGGCAGGTGGGCAGATCAGGCAGCAGGACCAAGCCACAGTGCTACTCCACATCCTCGAAGGTGGATGAGGAGGTGATGGGCAGCATTGCCTTGGCTGTGCCCATGCAGGTGAGAATCACAGAATCATTAGGCATTGGAAGGGACCTCGAAAGATCATCTAGTCCGATCCCTCAGATGAGGCTGCAGGTTTGTCAGTTATTGTGCCACAGTGTCAGGGGGTTGGTGTGTCTGCTGCACCACTGTAAGGTCTGGAGAGAGAAATCAGAATCACAAACTCTGGTTCGAAGAGGTCCAAGCTTTGGATGCAGCCTGCACTGCTCCAATGGTGCCATGCTCCTGCCTGCATGGGCAGGGCTGTGGCTGCTCCTTCCTGGATGGCACAGCTGGCCCTGGCATGTGTGGGGCTGAGAGGCTGGTGAGCCCCCAAAGAAGTTCTTGCAGGCAGGATGACTGTGCCAGCTGCTGGCCTGGCCCTGTCTCACTACAAGGGTAACAACTCGCCTTGAGCATCCACTGGGTATCCAGAGACTTTATGTGGGAGCAGCAGCAATGTCCCAAGGAGGAAAAGCTCTGGCAGACCTTGGTGCTTGGTGATGCCATGAGATACAGAAGAACCTCTCCAGGTTGGGGGTCTACTGCGGTGAAGGGAGCCATGAGCCCCATCTCTGTTCTTCCAGACTTGGCAGACAGGGTTTGGTTTTCCCTCCTGGCCCCTTATGCGGCCTCAGTGCACCCAGGAGGGTTCAGAGCAGGCAGGGTGAGGGCAGCAGAGCCAAGGCAGGGGCTGCCAACATGTGCCACTCAATGGGGTGGCTGGGACCAGGCACTTGGTTGCCAAAACCCAGGAGGGAGAGAGACTTCCTGAGCCCATCCAGCGAATGGGTGGCCCCAAGGACTCCGGCTCGGCCTCTCCCTCCACCGCACCCCACAGAGCCTTGTTTTCGCAGAGGTGCCTCCATGCTGGGGCTGCAGCAGAGCGGCGTTTGCCAGCGGCTGGCAGCCCGTGTCCGCGCTGGTGCCGACAGGCCGGCTGGCATGTTTTCCCCCCAGGAGGCTCTAGCGGGAGGCTGTGTGTTTCTGGGAATTGTGTCGGGCAGGGAAGGAGGTTTATTGTTCAAGCTGCAAGTGTGCTGATGAGATCAGGGCTCCGGCTGCTCGGTGGAGGGGCAGCTGAACTGTCTGCAGCATCGCTGACAAGGCGATAAGCAGGAGAAGGTTCTTATCTGCAGTGCCATCGCTGTGGGGAGGGCTGGAGAGAGGAGGGCACAGCAAGACTCCAGCAACCTGGCTCTTCACAGCCTTGCTGTGTGTTTGGAGCGGGGCAAGGGGGTGGCCAGGGGATGCAAAGAGAGTGATGGAGGCACAGAGCTGTGTGTCTCACTGTCTCCAGCTCCTCTAAGGTCTCAATCCCAGCCCTCTTTGCTCCTTCACGGGCAAGAAACAGGTCCTGTCCATCCAAAATTCTGTGGATAACAGTATCAGAGCTCTGTGCAAAACCAACAAGACAAAGGGGCGGGTGGGGGGTCAAAGCCCTTCTCCATCCTTTGAGTGAGCTGAGAGGTGCCACATTCACCCATGACAAGCTCAACATCCTCCTCCTTGGGAAGATGCCTCCTCGCACACACCATGGCTTTTGACACAACAAGTCATGAGAGCCTGAGGACAGACCTGCTGCCATGAAGGGCCAGGGCTAACTGGAGAGCTGCCCCAGTGCCCTGGGCTGGAGATTGCCCTCGTGAGCAGGGTCGGCATAGGAAATGCTACAAGGGAAAGCCCAGTGTGAGAGCCCAGGAGCCCCTGTCTTCCCACAGCAGACTTATCAAGGCACCAGTTGAGAATGGTGCATTGCATGGGCCAAAAGGGAAGTGCACACACACACCAGACTCCTGGGGTCAAGGATGCTGGGCAAGCAGAGAGCTGAGAGGCTGTAGGGGGCAAGGGAGGGAACCGGGGCGTGGGGAGGGAGACACAAATAGCAAAATGAATGGCTTGAACTTCCTATCTTTGATGGAGGAGAATAAAAGGAGACAGCGGGGGAGAGAAAGGAGACCTGAGCATTTGGCATTTGCACTCCCTCTCACGCATAATAACACGAGGCCAGCCCAGGCTTCAAAGCCTGTCAGTGAGCAGTGTTGGCCTGGCATGGCTCTGGGCCAAGCCCAGTATCCCCTGAGAACAAGCTGTGAACATGGCAGCCACTTAGTCCTCCCCCCATCAAGATTGTTGCCACAGCAGCCAGTATAATTGAAATCATAGAATCACAGAATCATTAGGGATTGGAAGGGACCTCGAAAGATCATCTAGTCCAATCCCCCTAGAAGGAGGAGGTTTAGGGAGGAGAGTGTCTCAGAAGAGCATCTGCAAAGCTTGAGGTCCAAGCTCCACCCTGAGCTGGGCCCAGGGGAACCATCATCTCCAAAGAGTCTTCCTTTCCACGCTCCCTGTTTTGTAGGGTGGCAGAGGTTGGGCCACCCAGAGGGTGGTCCTGGCCATGTTCCATCTTCGCGGCTGCTGCCCACTATAGCCAAATCCTGGAGCCCTTCCTGGTACAGGATTTGTCCCAAGAAGGAGCAGATGGCAGTAGCCTCAGGCACAGGCTGTTCACCAGCAGCTATGGGACAGATGCAGTGGGCGGTTGTGCAGAGCAGAGGACGTGGAACTTCTGGGAGCTGCTCTGCAAGGGTGGCACAGATGGACCCCACGGTATCTCCTGGTTTTTGGGGTGCCAGAAGTTGTGGGGTTGTCCTTTGGCTCCTCAGAGAAGAAAACAGGATGGTCTGCAAGATCACCGTTTGTGATGCAAGTCACCGTTTGTGTTGAATTCTCCAGGATTCTTAAGAACTTGGATGGAGGATTTTTGCCTCCAAGGTCTAGTGCCAAGGCCAGGAGACAAAGGATGTAGGACAACTGCAGTGAGGGGGACAAAAGACAGATCCCAGCTGCTATTCTGGGACTGGCAACTGCTCATGCCTAGGGGGTCGGTTCCCTGGTCTCTGACCTCCTCCTATCACTGATCTGAGCTGCCATGGACTGAATAACCATCCCCAGGGTGCTCAGTGCTGGGAATGGTTTGACCATGACCATGAACATGAGCACAAGAGGATGATGACGTGCAGAAGCCTTGCTGTGGTGGTTGCTGGGCCAGATACAGGTGGCCAAGACCCAAAAGTGAACAACTCAGCTGAACCAGGTGGCCAAGACCCAAAAGTGAACAACTCAGCTGAACCAGGAAGCCTCTGCTGCTGCCAAGGCAGGCTTGAAGGGTGCGAAAGAGTGGGGGACACCTTAAAACCCGTCCCAAATTCATTGCTGCTACGGCAAAGCGGATAGCAGCTGCTCCCATCTCCTGATGGGTCTCTGCAGTACTGGATGAAGGGTTGGGATCCACCAACTACTTAATGTACCTTGTTCCATGGATGGGGTCTGTCACCCAGGGACACCCAACCTTCCTGTCCCTATGAATCACAACCCCAGAGCTCCCAAGACCAAGGACCTCGAGATCCTGGAGACTTGAGGCCCACCTCAATTTAGACAGTTTCCCTGGGGTTTTGTGGTGGGGACGTGGTCCAAGAGAGGTACTACTCCAGGTAGACCTGATCAAGCCTCTGGTGGTTGAGAGCAAGAGAAAGGCTGGGGTTCGGTGGCCAATCTCCAAATGTTGGTGACTTGTATCTACTGGGGACAGTGGAAGCAAGGAAAGCTTATCCAACTCACTCCAGCCCATCCACTGGGTTCAAACGGGCTGAGAGTCTCTTGGGAGACACTTTAGCACAGTGGGAAAACCAGCAGAGATTTGTGGGGGGGTTATATGGCAGCAAACTCCTCTCCTGGCTCCACCAGCTCCGCCTGCTGAGGGGAGCCGCCAGCGAGGCACCAGTAGAGAGGTGTTTACAGTGCCTTGCAGTGTGCAGGGGTCAGCTGCAGCCCCCTCCCAGCCTCTCTCCAGAGCTCAGCTCCAGCGACAGGCTCTGTTTTTAGCACATGCAAGTAGCTGCTTTCACAAGAGGTAACAGAAAGTTCACAGATCCGTTGACAGATCAGCCCAAGCGGGAATTTCTCTGGGAATTCCTGCAAATAGCAGGTTGGCTCCTGCGGAGGTGGAGTTTCCTCTGGATCTACCTCCACCCAGGCTTGGGGAGAGCTTGGGCCACTGGCTCCCCGCTCGCTTGCTCTGAGGGGCTGGGCTGAGCGACGCCAGCACTGCTTCCCAGCCAAGGTCACCAGAAAAACCCTCCCCGTTCCACTAACGCCTGTCCCGTTAACCCTAGGGGAAAGCAGGGCTGGCAGGGTCAGGCTGCAGAGCTGCCCATGCCCCTGGGTGGGCAGAGCATGGGGCATTTTCTTCTCCTGCCCAGGGCAGCAGGCATGAGGAGTTCATGATGTTGTGTTCCTTAGGGAACCTGCTGCCTGCGGGCAGCCACAGGGCGCTGGGCAAGGCCAGCTCACTCATGGCAGCGGGAAGCCAGTGGTGGTAGGGTGACGGGTTTCTCGCTCAGAGGCAAGGAGCAACGGGGGTGACAGTGCTTGGCATCAGTGACTGTGAGCTCTGGAATCTGAGACACGTCCTCTGCCATAGTTGTGGTCAGGAAGCATCTCTTCGCTGCAGTGATACAAACCACACTGGCAGTGGCAGCGATGCTGCTCCAACGTGCCTCTGACGCCAAGGACCGGCATGACCCGACCTCACACATGGCCCAGGCAGCTGCCCCATTCCAAGGACCTCCAGAAGGTCCCTTTGGTGGGTCTTGGCCTCTCCCAAAATTGCACCCCCTTGCTTCACAGCCAGAAACTGCCAAGGGATTGAGACTTTCCAGCGGCTGCACAGAGTCCAGACCACAGGTTGAGGGGAACTCAGCATTGCAAACATGGGGCCAAGCCAAGAAGCTTCAAGGTAGCACTAAGTGCCTTGTCAGGGAGAGGGTTTGGACCTCAGGTTTGGGCTCAGCGCTGATGGTTTGGTGGTGAACCAAAATGTGTCTCACATTTCTGGGGAGCAACTCTCACTCAAGGGGATCCCAGCAGTCTGTCCAACTCCTTGCAAGCTGCAAGCTGGCAGCTTTACAGAATTGCAGGATCACAGAACACTAGGGATTGGAAGGGACCTCGAAAGATCATCTAGCTCAATCTCCCTGCCAGAGCAGGATCACCTAGACCAAGTCACACAGGAACATATCCAGGTGGGTTTTAAACATCTCCAGAGAAGGAACCTCAATACATACCAAATTTTAAGTAGTCAAAATTTAGGTACCTACCAAGCAGTTTTGGGGATAGGAGATTAGCACCGATAAATACTCCCCTCTTTTGTGTGTTGGTAAAGCTAAACTCTGCCCTCAGCAACTTGGTTACCGTGGAAGAGAGCAGGGTTGAAGATGAGCAGCTTCCCAGCACATAACTGCGCAAGCTGAGGCCACACGTAGCAAATCTACCAGCTGTCACTCGAGCTGCAGCCCCGCCGGGGCAGGACACGGCCGCTCTCTACCAGCGCAGTCAGGGCCCTCTGCGAAACATCCGCGCTTGGCAAGGGCTGTGGAGCTGGCTGTGCTGGAGGAGGCATTGAAGTTCTTCCCCTGCCAGGAACCAGCTGGAGAGAGCAACAACACTGAGCAGCCAGTCCCAGGGTGACACGCTGTCCTTGCACAGTCTACGAGTGCCATCTACAGGGGGGCTCTGTGCCCCAGACTGTGCACCCCTAATCTATCTGTCCCCTTTCCATCCTTTTCTTAATTAATCTCAAGTCTCTTAAGGTGATGCTGAACCAGCTGCATGGCCCCACACCTTGGTTTAGTCAGGCAGTGGGCCTAATGCTGGCACTGAGGGTGACCTGCTGCAGGATGGCAGCTGTGGGCAACATTTATGCCCTGCTCCATTGCTACTGGAGCAGTTTCTTCATCCCTGAACAGCACAGAGCTGCTTATTGCAGGTGTCCTTCAGCAATGTGGGCTGCAGCAGGTCCATGGGGTCCAGCTGGCGCAGAGGGTAAAACGAGGCCCAGCTGGGCTGGTGATAAAAGGCAGGTTGTTATCAAAGGGAGATTATAAAAGTCATTAAAGGCAAAACTACCTCGTGCCTGCTCCCTACAGGGCTGATCTCAGCCCTCAGTGGTGCAGAGCCACCGAGGCCCAGCTCAGGGAAAGCCCTTTGGAGAGACGCCTCAGCCTGGCACAGGCTGAGGAGGGGGCTCAGCCCCCGCTGACTCACCACGACCGAGGCCTGTCCCTGCCCTGGAATGGCACCGCGAGGGGAGACGGCGAGTCTCCTTCTGCGCCCCGTTACCGGCCCATCATGGCAGCGGCCTGAGGGGACCGCACTACAGCTCCCACAGCGCCCCGCGGCGGAGGGGCTCGGCCGGGCGCGGGGTACGATGGGAGCTGTAGTTCTACCGGCGCGCGACGAGCCGGGAAGAGGCGCTCAGAGGACTGCAACTTCCATCGCGCCTTGCGCGCCGCGTTCTCCGACTGCGTTCCTGGGGGCTGTGGTGGGCTACGGGCAACAGTCGCCAGTCCCGTCCCCGTCAGTCCGGGTCTCCCCGCCCCGGGACCGGCCGTCGCAATGGGCGGGGAGGAGGAGATCGTGCGGATCGCCCGGCGTCTCGATAAGATGGTGGCCAAGAAGACTGCGGTGAGTGTGGAGAGGGGGCCTCCCCCTCACCCGTTCTCTGGTGGGGGGGATACGGGGCCTCCCCCGGACAACTCCTCATATCAGTGCTGGAGGACCTCTTGCTCCCCTGCTCAGGGCCTGTGGGGAGGGGCCTCCCCCAGCCCCCATTTTGGAGGTTTCCCCGCTCTGTGCAGTCGTTATTGTGATAGAAGATTCCCCCGAGATTGGGTAACTCCCCGCATCTGGCTGCAATGGGGTTCTCCCCCTTCGTTTCCCCATCCCTTCTAAGATCCATCTCACTGTCTGTTTTTGGGGAAGAGTGGCTTCATGTTCCTCCCCTGTATGTTGTTGCGGGATACCCCCTCAACCCCACACAGTCCACCCCCCTCACTTCTCATACTTCTCCTTCTCCACAGCCCAGCACCCTGGGTTCACCCTGTGCCCCCTGCTGGGGTGTCCCCATCCCAGGGAGCAATTTCAGCCCTCGCCCTCAGTGCCACTCCAGCCTGGGGCCCTGTTGTGCCCTTAAGAGGAACCCCAGAGCATCAGTATTTGCCTCCTGCATCCTCACCCCAAGTAAAAACAAGTTTGTGCTTACTCTCATACATGGCCTTGGGTTTGTGGCAGGCCCAGTCTGCACGCTATGGGGCTCATAGGATATTTTGGGCTTTTTTGGGAAGTGGGAGGTGATGGAGAAGGTGGCTACTGGTTTGAGGGGATATATGGGATTTGGGGTGCTGTTGTTATGTGGACTGTTGGATGATGCTGGATGTGGATGATGCTGGATGTGCTCTGCCAGCTCTGAGTTGGGGCGAGTGCTGGCACTGGCCGGAGCTGCTGCAACAGCCCAGGAAAAAGTGTGTTTGAGCTTAAACGGCAGTCTGTGATGTTTGTTCCAGTTGACGGCAGGTTTTCATCGCCATTGTTTGAAATAGGAAAGGAGCAGTTTTGGCAGATTTGCTTCCAAGCTTCACTGAGAAAGAGGCAGCCTCTTAAACAAGCGGTATGCAATGTTTCCTCTTGGTTGGCATTGTCTTTGGTACTGAACTGCAGCGTGTTTATCGTGTGTACCAGCTAATGTGCAAACTCTTCCTGCAAGATGGTTGCCTGGAGTTACCCAGTTGTAGCTCTAAGTTTTTGCATGGATCCCCATTTGCTCCTGCTGGGCCAAGTGGCTCCATATCTGATAATGGAGACAGGAATCACCTGCTCATTTTGTATGTTAAGGGCTGGATTTGGTGGAGTCCAATCTGACTGTAGGAGGAACAGGATGGTGTGAAACTGCCCAAGTGGGAAGTTGCTCATTCGGAGTACGGTAACGTGTGGGTTTATGCCGGTGTGTGTTGCTTGCCAGCATGCCACAAGCTTTGACTTTGCTTTGACTGTGCTTTCTCAGCATCTGTTCCACAGGGCAGTGGCAGGATTGGTCAGCAGCAGCCCTTCTGTGTAGGGAGGCTGTGGACCAGGGCTGTCAGAGCAGGTAACGTCGCTTCCCAACAGTTGGAGGCTCTGTAGGACTTGTGCGGCAAATGGGCTTGGAGTGGTTGGTTGTGATAGAAGGTGGATGGAGAGAAGAGCCAGGTCTTCCTGCAGGCTGTGATCATGTCTGGAGATGTGGCTAGTGCTGCTGTCCCTGCCAGTTCTCTGGGTAGCTACCAGCTTTAAGTTTCTACAGATTGCCTAGTCAGATATTTTTGTTCTGGATTTGGATTCTGGGATGCAAAGCTGATGCGAGGAAGCTTCATGTAAGGAGTTTCATGTAAGGAGAGTGATGCTCTTAAGCATCACTGCTTGATGGCTCTGCTGGGATCACCTCTTGTAGTGAGCAGAGTGGGGTATTAATGTCAAAACTAGGAAACAGCCATGTTTCCATGGTGTAGAAAGAGGAAACTTTTACCTCTTGACAGTGCCTCTGAGCTGCAGGTGAGTGACTGAAGTTCTTGTAACTGCCAAACTGTTCCTGTGAGCTACCAACATCACTGATGAGTGAGTCTGGTGGAGGGGTGTTCCTGCAAGCCAAGGTGGGTGCTGAGAAGGGCAGTTGTGGTTCAGAGATGTGTTTTTAAGGTGTTAAAAATGTTAAACTTGCCTAAGGATAGTGAGCTGATGTTGTACCACTCACCAGCAAAGATCTGTACTGCTCAAGTGCTCTTCTGTTTTGGCCATTCTGGTATCTCTGGTGCTTCTGGATTGTTGATTCCAGAACAGCAATCCCAGCACTAATATTGCTGAAGTTTTAGGGAAAAGAGCTCATTGGTGTTTTTCCCTTTGAATTTAGCTACCTGAATTTATTCCTGAGGTGTTTCAGTCCTTTCCTAAAAGCTGAGGTGCTCTTTGTGTTTCTCTTTTCCTCTTCAGGAGGGTGCAATGGATTTACTGAAGGAACTGAAGACCATGACCATGACTCTGGACCTGCTGCAGGTGAGTTGCCCAGTCAAGGTAAAAAGCTGAAGTTGGCATCTGGGTGAGTCCAGAATGTTGTGTAAACAAACTTAACAGATTACATTTCACTTCTTACCTTGCTCAAAGCATCAAAACAAACAGTAAATCCAGAAACTAGTAACAAAGCTGGGGCTTGGACTAGCTCTGGATCTCTGTGTGCTGCCTGAAACTTGAGGATGAGCAGAGGAGACAGATGTAGGTGACTACTCAAATCCTTTCTTAGGTTTCAAATGGAGGAAGGACCAGATTAATAGACACAAAGGGCAGCCTTGGGACAAGTTCTTTTAGTCATCATGGTGGTGACAGTCCGGATGCTGGGGAGTTGCAAGCAGAATTACAGTTCAGAGTCTGACATAGAAGTGTTCAAGGCCAGGCTGGATGGGGCTCTGGGCAACCTGGTGTGGTGACAGGTGTCACTGCCCATGGCAGGGGATGTAACTGAGTGATCTCTGAGATTCACTTTATAATCTTGGGGTTGGGTGGGTGTTCTTCACTTGAAGCTTCAACATGTATGGAGAAGGTATTTGGATGATGAATATCCAGCTTCTGTTAGAGTGAGCTAGTAGACATCACCTTGTTCATCTTGAGCTGTAGGGACATGGTCAATGTGCAGGTGCTTGGATACTTCATGTCTTGGGCATTGCTTTGATTTCTGATTTCAGTTAGTAGTGAATAAGGAGTCTGTTCTGGAATGATTCATTTGAGTGTTTACTTGCAGTCCACTCGCATTGGGATGTCAGTAAATGCCCTGAGGAAGCAGAGCACAGATGAAGAAGTGATAGCGCTTGCCAAATCCCTCATCAAATCTTGGAAAAAACTTTTAGGTAAGAAAAATCAGTGCATTCCTGTCAAATTCAGTTTGCAAAGTAGATAGCTGCAGTGGGAGGGTGACTAGAGTATTCAAGCAATCAGCCTGTAGAGTCACACCCTGTCTTTCAAGTTTTGTCTTCTGCCACACATTGCTCTCAATGTAGCTCCTGTTTAGCCAGCTCATCCTTGAAAGAGACCAAAAACTTCACCTTGGCATGTATTTGTCCATGTAATAATTCCCAGCATTGTTTCTGGAAGTGATCTCTGCACTCCAGCCTCCAGCCCCTAGCCTTGTGTGATGGCTTGAAGAGAGAAATGCTGTGTCAGGAATTGGAGAGGGACCTTAGTTTAACACCCCTCATACAAATTCACACTGACTGTTTCCTGTTGGGGAGGCTTTTGTGGTGATGGACATTGAGAAGCAGAAGCTTGTGTCTGTGGAATCTGAGTGCTAATACAGCACAAACTGATGTCAGATTACAGCTGGAGGGAATCCAAACAAGGTCTTAGTGGTTACCTTTGTGAAATCCAAACACTCTGTATGTATTAAACTGATCTTCTGGGCAGCTCTGTAACAATAACAAGGATTATGGTGTTTGAAGCAAAGTGAAGTGTGTGGCTGGATCTCGTCTGGACCCTGTGACTCCCTGTTTCTTGACAGAACAAATGAGTGTTGGAAGTCCTATTTTCCTATCCTGGGACTGTCACTTCCACATTTGATGCATCTTGGCTTTGCTGAGGCAGTACCTATGAGTCAAACTTGCCCTGCAGTGTCATCAAAATCCTCTCTAGGGCTGTGTTTTCAGCAGGACTTGGGAAACCCTACAAGTTCTACTCCCAGAATGACTAGCCTGTACTGGCGGTGTTGGCTGGAAGTGCTTTAGAGAACTTCATCCAACCTGTACTCAACTGCCAGGGAGTCTCTGAAAGACCTGTGTGTGATGAGGCATATCCTGTGAGGAAGCTAATCTCTGAGGCAGGGAAGGCAGTTGCTCTCTAGTTTGAGGAAAGGTTTTCCTTGAGTTAATTTCTACTCAGAGGAAGGGAAAGCATCTGTTGGGAAGCACAGAACCATAGAATGTCTCAAGCTCTTTCTCCTGTTGTCTTTTAGAGAACAACAACTCACCTTAGGCCAGCACCATGTGGTGTCAAGACATGATTAGTGTGTGCAGGCCTGTAATATAAAGTTCTGAAGCCTTCAGCATCTGTTTCTCTTTCACATACAGATGCTTCTGAGGAGAAAAGTGAGGAGAAAAAGAAAAGCCTGTCGTTGCCAACATCTTCCTCGAAGGACACTGGTAACTCGAGAGACCAAAGGTAACATTTTCTTTTAATGGCTACAAAATGAGTTTTCTTCAGGTATCTTAATTTTTTATTTTTAAGCTGTAAATTTTGCACAAATTCCTGGTGAGACCCCTTCAGGGAAGAGCCGTGAGGGGTATTTAATAAGCTGTGATGCACAAATACACATCCACCAAACAGTGGCTTTGGTGAAGTTTTTATTCACATCTTGCTTCACGTGTTTCTACTCTTGGTTATGTGCTGATTTTTGTAAGAGTAACATAGCTGTGGTGGAGAGGTTTTTGGTGGCATTTTAATACATTTTTGCTTATTGCATTGAACTTCTCAGAGTGAAGATTATTTTTGGCATTGCGATATCTGCCAGTGCAGCCTCGAGTTGTGCTCACAGTCCCTGGCTCTTGCTTTGCCAGCTTTTTTTTGTTTCCGTTGTAGCCTTTCTAGTGTATAAACCTTTGCTGCCTGGATAGATTGAACAGGAACAGTGTGAACCACAAGGATTTCCTGAATTAAGGCTTAGAGGTGGGTTAGATTAGATCTCAACTTATAAACTAAACTTTTAAAGCTTAGTAAAAAACTTTCTACACAGTCTTTGGGGAATGGCTGAGGAGTCTGTTCTGAGTGGTGAGTGGTCTGCTGTCATCTCAGGGCATGTAGACCAGTATGGGTGAAGGTCTTTGCTCATCAGCTAGCTGGAGGAGGGTAACTTACATCTTGTCTAGGTATTTCCCTCCCCACCTCTAGGAAGTAAATATCTAACTATTTCAGTCCAATGGTATTTGCAGATAGGACCTTCCTGAACATTGAGTACAACCTTGGGTCTAGCTCCTTGTACAGCTCCCTTGGGTAGTCTCTTCTAATTCTTCACTCATCTTTAGAGTTTGGAACTTGCTGTCAGTCAACACTTGTCTTGCTAAGTTGTCTTCATGCTTTTGTCTTTTTGTGGAAGGTTTCTCCTTAACTTCCTTTGTGGCAAGTTTTTAAGTATTTCAGGACTTCTCCCCCACCAACCCCTCAAGTTCCTTCACCCTTTATGTAGGTCTGTTCTCCAGACTTTTTGCTTTCGTCCTTTGGGAAATCTGTTTTTTTCTGAACACCCCTCATGTCTGCTGCTTGTGTTCAGCTCCTGGAGCTCGAGAATAACTGATGATGATTTGGACTTCCTACATGGGGGAAGATCATCATCCCACTGATTATTTGCAAGCTAGCTCTTTAATTTCTTTAATATATGCAGTGTAAATCCTGCTGAATGTTTTGAGCTGTTTGGATGCGGATCTGTTCCTTAATAGCTTCCGGTAGCGCTGACCAGTAAAGCTAGCTGTTAGAAAGAGTATTTGGCTACTGGCATAGAAACACAGTAAACTCACACAGTAATCTCCCTCATCTGAAGGAGAAATTAATGTCTTGCTATGGTTTGAGCAGAACACACTGCTGGTGGATCCTTCAGAGGTTTTGAGCTGTGGAAATCCAGTAACTGACAAGGATCTGTGGGCTGCGAGGCACTTCAGAGCCAGGCTGGGTTTGAACTTTGCAGTAGCAGAATCTCTCAGGATAAGTCCCTGAAGTTGTCTGACTCAGGTTCAGAAGGTTTCCAGTTTTTAATTCTGTTTTGCTGTGGACTGGCTAATCCCTTCTGGGATGGTGCAGTGGAAGTTCTTAATTTTTGATGGCAAAGTGCTGGTGGTAGTGACCTGGCTGAACAGAGATGTCAGGCCACTCAGATCTTCAAGGAGGGAGGTGTCAGTCCTGCAAAAATATCAGGATTCTTTTTTTTCCCTTTTGTCTGTTATTTCATGAATGCTGCCAGGCACTGAATAAAGATGCATTTTATCACCCAAATACCAAAGTCACAGCAACCTCTGCTGAAAAACAAATTGCTGTTCTGCCTAGATTTAAATGGGGAGGGGGGGAGAGGGTGTGGAAACAAGCTCCATAAAATCATCTGGGAATCATAATAGCCCTGATTATTTTTTTTTTAACCAGTGGTATTTGCAGGGCTAACTCTGAGCGCAGATCTTACAGTTCATAGGCAAGAAAGTCCCAATGCTGTTGGGTGCACAGCTGAATTCCCAGCTGAATGCTCAGTGAGGCTGCTCCTCTAGTGTAAGTGGGGTTAAATTTGTTTTAAAATTTATATTTCACATCAGAGTTGAAGGAGCCCCTTTTTTCTTGTAGTGCAGCAGCTTCTTCTGGAGGGGCTAGCATAGCACTGGGCCTCCATGTGCTGCCTGAAACTTCGCGCTGAGTTGAGGAGACAGGTGTAGGTGACTGCTCAAATCCTTTAAGTTTCAAATGGAGGAAGGACCAGATTAATAGGCACAAAGGGCAGCCTTGGGGCAAGTTCTTTTAGTCATCATGGTGGTGAGAGTCAGTCATTCCTGTCCCAGAAGGCAGTGTGCTGACAGCTACAGAGTTTTTGTGCTTCAGTGTTCTTGTTCCTGCTGCTGGCACCTTGGCAGTAAAGGGTGAGAGATGAGGAACCACCTGAGAGTAACCTTAGTGGTGCCTCCTGCTCCCTTTCTGCTGAGAGCACTTACGGACTTTGTGTCCTGTGAAGTGAGAGGGGAATCAAGTACCATGAGTTTGTGCATGGCACTGTTCTGAATAACAGAAGCTGGTCTGCCCTGTGGTTTAAACAATAAAACCCTCCATTTTCAGCTGGCAGAGTCCAGAGAACTTGTTGGCTGCTGCATTATCATGCAAACACTGATTCAAGACAAGTGTTTGCACCATTTTTCCCTGATTAACAGGATGCTTGGCAACATACCTGCGGATCTCTGCTCTTCATCACCCAAACTGAAACATTCTGACAGCTGAAGTTTCTCTTTTAGCTGTAACAAAAGGCAGGAGCTTCCCAAGACTCCAACCACCCCCAAAATCACCACGTTCCCTCCAGCACCAGTCACCTGCGACGCTGTCCGGAACAAATGCAGAGAGATGCTGACAGCAGCTCTACAGGCAGATGGTAAGTGGAGGGGGAAACACTGTGTTGCCTCAAGTGCTTCACTCATAGTGCTGAGACAGAGGCCTTGGCCCATAGGTCAGTGCCACCTCCTCCTGGAACAGCATTGTCCACCCTCCTGCACATATACTCTGCTTAACTAATAGAAAAACCATTTTCCCTGTGAATTTTGGGCAAGAAGCCCCTTGAGCCCTTTTCTGCTCTACCTTCCCAGCTCCGTGGTGTTGGTCACCACACCCCATGTCCAGCCTCACAGCAGTCCTTGCACTCAACAGGATGGTCTTTAACTGGTGGGGAGTCCTGGGGTGAGAAATGAAGGGTCAGAAGTCACTGACCTTGTGCTTCTCTTGTCTTACAGATGACTATGTTGCCATTGGTGCTGACTGTGAGCACATAGCAGCCCAGATTGAAGAATATATCCTTACCCTGTGGGATTTCCTCCAAGGCATGCATTCCTCCAGCCATGGAATTTGGGTGCTTTGGAGGTAGACTGGGATTGTCTGGAGGTAAAATGGGATAAAGCCACAGTGTTCAGCTTCAGTTCTGCTTGTCAGTGTTCCAGCTCTGCTTGGCTGGGCCATAGATCACTAAGGAACCACCAGTGTGGTGTTGGGAGCTGGGTGTGATGGGGATGAGTCTTTCCATGCTGTTTGCACCACCAGGGACTATAATACCCAGTTTATCCTTCCCATCACTGTGCTATTTCCTACTCTCAGCTGTTTCCAGCTACCTGCAGTGTCTTTGCCTCTCTGTTGAAGAGAGTTTGCTGATACAGACAAAAGCAATGGAAAGGAGGGAGCAACAAGGATCAAGTTGTATGTGTGTTTGAGATGAGGCAGGAGCTTCCTTGGTTTGGGGACTGTGAGGTAGGAAGTGAGGCTGAACTCTCTTGGTGAAGGGTTTGTGGCCACCTTGCTGAGAGAAGGAGGTGGCTGAAGAACCTCAGTGTAGCTGAGAGTGAAGATTACCTTATCTGGAAGCCCCTGGGCTCTGAGGTTGTATAAACACGCTCTCAGATCAGCATTAACCTATCAGAGCAGACACTGCTATTGGGTTCCTCCTGTGTGTCCTGGCAGCAGGTAACACCTCCCCACTACTCATGAGTGGTCTAGAAAGTGCTTGGAGGCCTCTGGGTTGATTGCAGACTCCTTGACCACTCTGTACGCATATACCAAGATGTCAAGAACACCGATATGAAATACAAGAACCGAGTGAGGAGCCGCATCTCCAATCTGAAGGACTCCAAAAATCCTGAGCTCAAAAAGAATGTGCTGTGTGGGGCCATTACCCCGGAGCAGATCGCTGTGATGACTTCAGAGGTGAGGAAGCCTGAGGAGCAGTGTTTGCACCTTTCAGGGGATGTAGCTTCTTGGGATTTTAGCTTGAAGCAGGGAGTTGGACTGGTGGAGGAGGATGTGGGGAGTGAGCTATAAGTGGGGTGTGGATCTGTAGGTGATTTAATTGTAAATGCTGAGTGAGCCAAGACCAGCTCCTTGGGGCTGTTTATCACAGAATCACACAGATCCTGGAGAAGAAAAGGCTCTGGGGGGACCTTAAAGCACCTTCCAGTACCTGAAAGGGGCTACAGAGCAGCTGGAGAGGGACTTTTTACAAGAGACTCTAGTGACAGGACAAAGAGGATGGGGTCAAGTTAAAAGACGGGAAATTTATTTTGGATCTCAGGTGGAAATTCCTCCCTTTGAGGAGGGAACAGGTTGCCCAGGGTAGTTGTGGCTGTTCCATCCTTGGAAGTGCACAAGGCCAAGTTGGATGGGGCTCTGGGCAACCTGGTCTGGTGAGGGGTGTCACAGGATTGGAGCTGAAGGATCTTCAAGGTCCCTTCCAACTTAAACCACTCTATAATCTGTTGGGTCATCAGGTCATTCTGGGGGCTGTGGTATGAACCAGAAACCAGGGATCAAAATTCAGTATGAAGCCATCCTGTCCTGTTGACTCTCTCCATTATAGCAGGTATGGTGGTCAAACTGGGCAGTTGTGATTGTTGTTTTTTAAAGGAAATGGCCAGTAATGAGCTGAAGGAGATCAGGAAAGCCATGACAAAGGAAGCAATCCGGGAGCATCAGATGGCCAAGACAGGAGGGACACAGACTGACCTCTTCACTTGTGGGAAATGCAAGAAGAAGAACTGCACCTACACCCAGGTTTGTCCTCCTGCTCGTGCAGGATGTGCTCCATCACAGTTGCAAGCTCTTGGAGGTCTGTGAGAGCCCCTGCAGCGTGATGCGTTTTCTACCCTCAGGACTCTCTAAAACCTGTGGCTTTTGCATGAGGATTTTGCACAAGTTTCCTTGGAGCTTGTGCAACTTTTTGGGGGCTTGTTTGTACGAGAGCAGCGAGGAAAGGCTCAGATCACAGCAAACAGCTCGGTGTTGAAAGGAGGGGCTGAGGGTGAGGAGATTCATTAAAGGGGTAGGTAGTGTTGAGGAGAGAGACTGCATTGTCTTCTAAACTGAAATATCAGACATTTTTCTGTATTTTTATTAGTTTTCCAATGAAGCCACTGCTTGATGACTGCGATGTTAGAAGTCCTGAGGAGATGAACTGGTGTTTATGAGAGTGCTGAAAGCAGGCAGTAATGCTGAGTGAAAATTGCAGAATTCAGCTCTCCAGTGTTGCTTGCAAAAGGAGCTTAATTTGCATCGTGTGAATACGGTGGCTCCTGGGTACTGGCTAATTACACATGTAGATCACCACCATTGCCCCTCGGCACAGTTCCACTGGCCAACGCGTGCAGGGACTGCCGAGATTTCCAGTGTCGGTTGTCTGTGTGGTGCTCAAATGCCATGAAAATCAGATCTTTAGTGTTTCTGGCAGGAGCCACTCTGAGGCAGAGGTCACATCTGGGTTGGATATCCAAGTCCCTTGATGGCTTGAGCACAAAACAGGCTGGAAATGGGCAGAACCTGGTGACACAGAGCGTGTTCCTGTGAGGCCAGGATTTAGGGCTGGAAATGCAAACTGCTTTATGTGTCGCTGTCAGTGATGGGCCTGGGGGTTTGTGCTCTTCCTGCTGGCTTCTCCTGAGGGAGGGACTGACTTTGGATTCAGCCACCTTGAATGTCACCCACAAGGAATGGGCAGCAGAGTGGAATGGGCAGCCCTGAAACACCTCACCCCAGGATCATGAGCTCTGTGTAGCAGCCTGTATCTGTCTGTATAGCAATAACCAGACTCTTTTTACAGGGAACCTCCTCTTGCCCTGCCAGACCTCAGTGTCGCCTTGATCTGATAGTGTGACCCCAGCACGGTGGGCAGGGGGACCAGGAGCTCCCAATGTCCCCCACACTGGGTTTCTGTGCCTTGCTTGGCTCTCATGTGCCTTGTGTCCTTCCCTAGGTGCAGACCCGCAGCTCTGATGAGCCCATGACCACCTTCGTCGTGTGCAATGAGTGTGGGAATCGCTGGAAGGTAGTGCACCAGGGCTGTTGCTGGCTGGTGAGGGGTGTTGGGGTAGCTGTATCTGCCATGCTGGAGGTGCTTGTCTGCTGCCCTCCATGGGGTTTGCCAAACACTGCCTGGCTTCTAGCAAATGCCTTTATCCTCCCAGCACAGAGATGCAGGAGTTCCAGGGTTAACCCCATCTCTGCTGGGGTTGAGTCTCACCTGCTGCCTCCCTCCTCACATCCCTCTTCTATGGGCAGCTTCATGGGGCTTATTCCATGCTCCCTCTGCCCCAAGAAGTGGTGGTGATGACATCAATGATTGTAAAACTGCTCTTGGATACTGCACACACAGTTTGGGAATGAGAAGAAATGTCCCAGTCAGGGGTGAACAAAATCAGTGCTGCTCCAAAAAGCTGCAGCCAAGAGATTCCCAGGGCAGCATCTGTTTGGTCCCTGCTCCATAGTCTGATAATCAAGAATGGTTCATGTCATAAAGGACCTCAGATCATCTAGTTCCAACCTGTCTCACCAGAGCAGGTTGCTCAAAGCTCCATCCAACCTGGCCTTTAACACTTCCAGGGATTGAGCAGTCACAGCCTCTCTGGGCAACCTGTTCCAGTGCCTCAGCACCCTCAGAGGGAGGAATTTCTGTCTCAGATCTAATCTAAATCCTCCCTGCTTTTAGCTTGACCCTATCTCCCTTGTCCTGTCACCAGAGTCCCTTGTAAAAAGTCCATCTCCAGCTGTTCTGTAGCCCCTTCAGGTATTGGAAGCTATTACAAAGTTTTTTAGGCTGAATAACCCCAAGTCCTTCAGCCTGTCCCCATAACAGTGGGACTCCAGCCCTCTGATCATCCTTGTCCTCCTCTGGACTCATTCCAACACTTGCATGTCCTGTGTGAAAGACACACCAGCTTCAGAAACAAGACCATCACCTGCATCCATTCTTCTAAGTAGCACCACACACAGAATCATAGAATCATCAGGGAATGGAAGGGACCTTGAAAGTTCTAGTCCAGTCCCCCTGTGAGAGCAGGCTCACCTCACTGGAGAAGCCATGGAATCAGAATCACTCAGGGTTGGAAGGAACCATCATCCAGTTCACTCACAGCTCCCCTGGTCTTTATAATGAGGGTTTACACTCTGTTCTCTTGCAGTTCTGCTGAAACGTGCCATGGCTGAGAGCGGCAGCCAAATGCAGACCAGAGCGCAGCCTCCATCACCGGCAGTTGTTTTGTGTTCCAAGTGAGTTCATGTTGTTGTAGCTCCAGGTTTGAGGGGTGGTCCTGTCCCTCTGCTCCAGCTGCAGACCCACAGCTCAGCAGCAGAGCTCACTAAACACTCTTAATCATTATCTTCTCATCTAAGCCAGTGCAGTCACTTTTTTTTTTTATTCAAAGCTAATATTAAACCTGTTTTGTCACTTTCTGACTTTTATTTGAATGGTGCCTGAGCAGTGCTTTTGCTTTTGTGGTGTGGGAGCTTGACCAAAGGTTAGTGGTTGGATGGCAGAGTGAGCAGCACTGAGACTTCCAGGAGGCCAGAAGCCACTTGTAGGGGCATGAGTCATAGAATCTTACACTGGCTCAGGTTGGAAGGGACCTCAGAGATCGCCTGGTTCCAATCCCCTTGTCATGGGCAGCAACACCTCTCAACCTGACTTGGTTGCTCAAGGCCTCCTCCAACCTGTCCTTGAACACTTCCAGGGAGAGGGCAGCCACAGTCTCTCCAGGCAATCAATTCCAGAGTCTCCGCACCCTTGCACTGAAGAACAACTTCCCAAGATCTAGTCTGAACCTCCTCTCTTTCAGTTTCAAACATTTCCCCTTGTCTTATCTCTGGATCCCCTTGGGAAAAGTCCTTCTCCAGCCTTCCTGTAGGTTCCCTTCAGGTGTTGGAAGGCAGCTGTAAGGTCCCCCTGGAGTCTTCTGTGTTCTAGGCTGGAACAGCCTCGGCCTCTATGAAGGCTTGTTCCCAGTCAGCTCATGAATCCTGAAATGCTTGGTTTTCTTCACCTGGCTGAGGTGACTTGTTGATGGGACACAGCTTTTGGGGCACAGGTAGTGTACCATTTCCATTGTTTTGGTTGGAAAATGGGAGGGATTTGTTAAAGGAGGTGGAAGGGAATCCAGTGGGATTGTTACAGGGGAGTCCTGGGCACTTTCCTCCTCATATTCTCTGCTGTTGGCTGCCTGAGTGTTCAGAGGGACTTGCTGGAGATGCTCAGGAGGATGAAACACTGCTGGGGAATACAGGAGATGCTCTGGAGGCCAGGACCTGGAGGAGGCAGGGACAGCAGGTGTTGGTGGGAGCTGTTAGTACTTGGCTCTAGGAATGGTTGAGGTGAGCTCAGAGCTAGTGCTTGGGGTATAATGAAGCAGACCCCAAACATGACCTTGTGAGGAGGATCTGCAGGATCAGGCTCTTTGTGGGAGGTAGCTAGAACCTGTTGAAATTGTCTGTCCTTGCAACATTTAAAATCCCTCTTCCTTAACTGGGGTAATGCAGCATTTGGGGGACCTCAGTGACATCCCAGGATTTGAGGCTGCTCCAGAGTGATCTTCACCAGCAAGCAGTGTAGGAGTGTTTCCAGTTGCAGCTCCCGTGGCTTTGTTGTCCCAGGGTGAAAAATGAGTATCTTGAGAGCAGAGCCCTTGGGGTGGTTGGAGAAGAGTGAGCAGCCCCTCACAGGGCTCTGCAGGGATCCCAACACCACCCTTCATTCAAGGCTTAATCCCCATTAAGACATGTCTTCTCAAGAAGGAAAAGATTCAAAGATGCTGCTGACTCATTTGAACCTCGTTTCTTGTGGCAAAGTGTCCTCACAGTAATGCCTTAAAGCTTCAGGATCCTAAACCCACAGTGGTTGAGAGTCCCAACAGGAGTCACTAGTTGCTGTTGCTTTTCTTGTGTTGCTGCAGCAAGCAGAGTTGAATGTCAGTACAATCCCAAATGAGGTGTGGAGAGTCCTGGGCAGAAGGAGCCAAGAGGGAGGGATCTCAGGGCACTTTACAAGGCTGTTTTCTCAGATAACACCAGGGAGGGGAAGGCCGTGGGGTGAAGAGGTGCCTCAGCAGTAAAGATTTTCTTCTCAGGTGGTTAAAAGCACTGGGAGGGGAAGATAAACTGGATGATCTGGTGGATCTCTGCATTGAGACTCCTGAACAGCTTTGGGGTGGCTAAACCTCCAAACCACCAGATACCTCCCTTGATTTTCCCAGCCCTGGGGGGGAAAAAACCTCCCAGTACTGACAGTTCATTGGGTCAGGAACATCTCTGGTCTCAGAAAAACAAATCCCACCCCTTTTTCTGGAGTTGCTTTTCCAGCTTTGACACCAAATTCCCTGACAGTCACTGAAGGAAACAAAAAAAACCCCAGAAGTTTTTGTTTTTTTTTTTAAAAAAAACCTTCAACATAAAGAACCAGCCCCTCTTTTTAACTTGGCCAAGGGAGGGAAAGAGAGGATGGAGGGAAGGGGGTTGATACATAGCAAACCAGGGACTATTTGGGGTTGGGAAAAGCAAGGATTAGGGTGGTTTGCAACAGGACTCCAACAATAGGCAAGGGCTGCTGCTGGAACTGTTTTAACTGTTGGTACTGGGGCTCCCAGTAAGCCCATTCTTCATCCCCTACAAAAACCCACAGAGCTCTGCCTGGCTGCTGCTTGGTGCCAGGCTGCTCCTGAGGGTCTTTGCTTTTGGGGTCCTGGTGCCTGTGGGGTTCTGCAGAAGAGAAATAATCCCTGTTACCTGTGTGTAGTGTCCTAGGGCTGAACCAGTGTGATGGGGACTGGTGTAGGGTATCTACCCCCCACCCACCCTCTGAGAAGGTCCTCAGTCTTCTTTTGGCCTCTGCAGAGGCCCTTGGGCAGCTTCGGTAATGGAGGAGCTGAAGCCTCTCTGCTCCATCCAGCCTCAGTTCTGCTGAGAATAGGAAGGGGGCTGCTCCCCATGCTGTGGGCTGCTCCAAACAGACCGAGCAACATAAATCTGACAAGTTTTTATATGTACAGAGACGCCGGTCAAATCCCCCTCCAGTCTCTCAGTAAAAGCCAACGACAACAAAAAAAGTTAAAAAAAACCCAAAGACAATCGATCTCCCCACCCCAAAACTCCCAACCCAGTCCCCAACTGGGTCTCAAGTGGGAAACAGGGATGTGGCGTGTCCCTGTATGTGGCAGAGAGGGGGATAAAGTGACCTCTTCAAATTGGGGGTTTGGGAGGAGCCGGGCTCCAGGTGCTCCCCTGTGTTTGGGGATGGGGCAGGGGTTCAGTAGTACGAGCCAGCCCCGGTGCCACCAATCCCAGGGACAGTTTTAGAGAGTGGCCCAGACCAGGGTGACGGTTCATAGGTAAAAAGCTAAAAACATTGGGGCAGGGGGCTGGCAAGGAGGGATGGAGGCACTGAACACCCCCTCCTGTCCCTGGCTGTGTCCCTGCCGGTGTCCCCCGCAGTCGATGGATTCCTTTTAGGACTCTGAGGAGGAGCGGGAGACACTCTGGAGCAGCGATTTGTATATGGCAGAGTTCAGGAACCGAGGGTACGAGTCTCTGTGCATGAGCGTGTAGATCTGGAGCTGCGCGTCGTCAAAAGTGTGCGAGGATGGCTCCTGCATCTTCCGGTTGATGACCTCTCGTACCCGTGAGTCCAGGCTCACCTGGGCAGTATGGACAGGAACGGGGCAGCTTTGAGGGACCTCTCTGCCATGACCTCCCAGTCCCACACCCACCCCTGCAACTCTTGTAGGAAATCTAGTGTGAACCTCCATCACCACACCAGAGCTGAGGGTTGTAGGGAGGAGCAGGAGATTCTCAGAGTCCTCCCCATGTGGGTGGTGGGTGATGAGTGCTCCCACCCTGAGGATGCTAGAGCTCCTCAACCCACTGTTGCCCTCATGAGGTTTTGGCCCAACAACACAACCCATGGCCTCACTGCTGGCTGCATGCTGAGGGTTTTGGGGATTCAGGGATACCTTCTGCCCCACCATCCACAAACCCATTACCCCACCAAACTCATCCTCACCCACTCACCCTGGCCCCATATTGCCAGAGGGCTGTCGCAGCAGCCACGACAGAGCCCTCTCCCTAAAAACTCCCCTATTTTAGCCTGAGCAGCTCCCCAAGAGGTTCTGGCCCTACCTCCTTGGGTGAGAGGATGGAGATGTAATCCTCGTAGATGGTCCTGGCCTTCTCGTCGATGGTGTGCTTGTTGCACTCGGACTTGAGCTCCTCGCATGCCAGCCAGAAGAGCATGTTCTCCTCACTGTACTCGGTCCGCAGGAACTCCCGGAAGACGTTGCGGCCCGCTGGGCTCTTCATCAGCTTGTCGAAAGATTGTGCCCAGCCCCGCACCTCCTCAGCCGTGGGTTTGGTGCTGCCAGGTCCCCGTGGGGAAGGCAAAGGGACAGCTTTAGGGTCAGCCTGGGGAGAGCTGTGGGCTCCCATTGCACATGTGTCCCCATCCCATACATGGCAACATCCCATATTTGTCCCCATCCTACATGTTCCCATCCTGTGGAGGCTCTTGGTATCACAGAGGCTTTTGGAGGCTGCTCATGGTGTCTGTCCAGGCTCTGGCAGACCAGGCTGGAGCATGAGGTTGGATTCGGCTGAATTTCCCAAGCTGAGTCCTATTTTGGTGCACAGACCCAAATGGGGATGAAAGCGTTTCCCTTGAATCAGCCATCAGAAGACCAACCTTGCTCCACCACCCCCAGCAGCCACAGGAGGGAGGAGGGAGGATCCCCATTTCTTGCAGGAAGCAGCACCAGGAACCCCCAAATTCCAGCACCTTCATCCTACTACTGTGTGTGAGCCAGTGGGTGGGACACAGGGCTGGGTGCTGTGGTGGGCAGCAGTGGGTGCTGTGCCAGGCTGTGCCATGCCAGTCCAACCACCCCCTCCAACCCTTCGGCACTGCCCTGGTGCTCACCAAGCTTCACAGTTTGGGATGGTCTCCAGTTTGGTCTCCCGGGACGCCCTCCACGCTCTCTCCCGGTCCTCGTTCCTAACAGGGACATGGAAAGGTAGTCAGGGGGGTTGGGGTCCCTGGTGACAGCATCCCCCATCCCTCACCACAGGACTGCCAGTGGTGCCAGGGCAGAGCAACCTGCAGCCAACTTCCCTCCCATTTTGGCAGCCGGCACTGACCGCAGTGGTTCCTGCTTGCAACACAGTCCCACCCGGTTACAAGTGCAGAGCTCTCCCCTGGCACCGTGGGCACCGGGTGGGTGAAGCCCACACCAGCCTGGCACAGGTCACTCTTTGCTCCAGGAGGGATTTCTGACCCTTCTCTGCTCACAGGCTCCTACAGAGCGGTATTTGGGACAAGGGGAAGGGTCACCTTGCCCATAGCCAAATGCCACCATCCGAGGGCAGCATCCGGGAGGGAGATGTTCGGGTCAAGCTGTGAAAGGAGCTGCTCGGTGCCATCACTGCCCTCCAAAGATGAGGAAAGGAGATGGGATCAGGCAAGGTGGGACCCCAAGGACACAGCAGGGGGTTTGCATGGGGCTGATGGGTTTTGAGCTAAAAGAGGGAAGATTTAGATGAGATCTGAGGAAGAAATCTCTCCCTGTGAACTGGAACAGACTGCCCAGGGTGGTTGTGGCTGCTCCATCCCTGGAAGTGTTCAAGGCTGGGTTGGACGGGGCTCTGGGCAACAAGGTCCGGTGAGAGGTGTCACTGCCCATGGCAGAGGGTTGGAATAGAATCACAGAATGATTAACATTGGAAGAGACCTCCAAGATCATCAAGTCCAACCTCCAACCCAACCCCACTCCACTCAACCCTGTTCCCTAGGGCTACATCTATGCATTTTTTTGAATCCCTTCAGAGATGGTGACTCCATCCTCTCCCCGGGCAGCCTGTTCCAACCCCTGACCACTCTGTCAGGGAAGAAATTTCCCCTGATGTCCAATCTAAACCTCCACTGGCACAACTTGATAATTATTGAGGTCCCTTCTTTCCAACATTACCCATCTTAAGATGCTATTAGTGGTGCTGGGCTCAGCTCGAGGGCCACTGCTCCTCCACTCTCAGTGCCATCAGTGGCCATAAAGCCCAAAACTGTTGCAAAGCCCGAAGGCACCAGCAATCTCAGAGTCTGGAGGAGAGCAGGACGGGGCTCTCCAGAGCAGTGGGATGCTGGGATTGGGGCCACCTGCTGCGGGGTGACATACCATGAGCAGCTGCAGCAGCAGCACCAGCAAAAGCAGCACGCGTTGGGACGGTGGTTGCTGGCGGGTTGCACCGTGGTCGGAGAAGCCTCATGCCGGGACATCGGAAGGAGTGACTCTGCGGACGCGGGTCCTGCGTACTGGAAGGCAGGAGGGTGAGCAGGATGAGCTCAGCAAGTGGCCAGCCTGAATCCCCCAGCCTGGGACCTCCTGCTCACCCCCTCACCTGCGTCCCAGCCTCATACACGGTGGACGGGGTTGGGTCGCACTGCTGGAGCTCTTCTGTGGCTCTCGATTCCCCCCAGCCTGTGGGCGAGCTGGGACGGTGACACCCCGGGGTTAACGTCCCTGCCGCCTCCTGAACGGAGCCTGCAGGGAGGGAGAGGAGCAGAACCCTGTTACTTTCACAGAAAGGCACCCTGCCTCTGAGCAGCTCTGAGGGCTGCCTCACACCTGCAGGTGGCAAACTGAACCGACTCGACCCCACTAGTGCCTTTGGGTCTGGGATGGAGCAGCTGGAGCTGCTTGACAATATCATGAGTGGAAGGAAATGGGTTGATGGGAGTTTGCACAGTGGCCACCCCCCCGCAGTCCTCCAGGCCCCAGCATGGCCATTGCCTGGCAGAGCTTCCCCAATGGTCCTCACCCAGGTCCTGGCAAACCCTCCCACCAGTTTCCATCACTTGGGCAGCCACGAAAAAGGAGAGAGTCGGCATCTTACTCCTGATTGTCCCTATTTATAGCTTCAAGTGCTGGCAGGATGGCTCTGACCTTGTCACCCCACTTGGCAGCTCCACTCGTGCTCACTCTGCACTGTCTTGCAGGGTCCAACTGACCCCGCTGTGGTCTTCTCTTTTCTTGGCACCTCCAGAAACATCCCAGAGAGGCAGCAGGATGGGTTGGCATTAGCCACAGGGAGCATCCCCTATCCATTTCCATGGTGTCCACTCAGCCCCATTAACCCACCTCCCATGGCACCCACTCAGGGGGGCACCAAGTGGAACGGGAAGGAGAAGGGGCCAGCAAGGTCCCCCAAGCCCATGGCATTAATGGGCAATGCCAGTGTGCTCTGGGTTGGCACCAATGGGCAATGCCATCACACCGTGGATTTCCAGGCTGGTTTCCCAGCCCTGTGCCTCCGTTAACCCCCCCACCAGCCCCAGAGCCCCACATGGCGGGGCCCATGTGCTGTGGGGCAGTTTCTGGCTGCCCCAGTGCCAGGCACCATGGCGGGTGCTGGTGGATAAGGAAGTGCCAGTGGAGGGAAGGGGAGTGCAGGGGTGCAGGGCCGTGAAAAGAGGAAGGATGACACATAAGGGGACGTTTCCTCAGCAGAGCGAAGAGACACCCGATAAACCACCCGAATCCTAATACCATCAGCTCCCTGAGCTCAGCCGTGAGGCTGAGCTGGGAGTCCCCATGTGCCAGGGATCGCTGGCCCATGATATCCCCATCGAGCCTGGCACTGCCTCATGCAAAGAGGACCCCCCACACAACCAGACAAGATGGGAGCTCCTCTAAATGGCTATGGAACAGAAGCCTCCCCTTCTGTCCTCAGCTCTGTCCCATGCCCTGCTCAGCCTAGGCAAAGAGTTGCCAAAGTCACCCTATGGCAGTTGCCATTGGGGTGCCAGTATGGGCAATGGGCATGGGATGGGCAGTGCCCAGGTGATGGCAAACACTGCCATGGGCATGGTACACCTCCACACACTCCCACTCTCTCCGAACTCCCTGGCCCCAGCCGATACCCTAGGCAGCACAACATCCCCCTCCAGTCACTCCCTGCTCTGCCAAGGGGCACCAACTGGTGCCTACCCCTCCCTCCCCAGGAAGCTGCCAGCAGCATGCCCCTACCTGTGTCCTGGCCATGGCGCCGGGTGCCAGCCCCGAGTAGCCCATCTGGCTCAGGGGGTGGGTGACATTGCCCAGATGGCCAAGGCTGGAGGGCAGGGAGCGAGGAGAGGACAGAAGAGAGAAGGAGCCAAGAAGAGCACCCGGGCACATCCTCTCACAGGAAAGGGAGTGGCAGGGGAAGTGGCAAACTCAACCCAAGAGTTCAGACCTTTTTTGGGAAAGCCCCAGCTGCTCCCCTCATCGTGGTGTTGGGCACTGAGCAGCTTCAGCCTGTGGCTGCCTGCCCCAACGGCCAGCAAAGGCACAAGAACAGCTGACATGGAGCATCCCCACTGGGATGGGCACCCACTGCAGGGCTGCACAGCCTGAACAGCCCCAGTGTGGCCTCCCTGAGCAGTGATGGGCAGGATCTGTCCTCAGACCAGTGCCTGGTACCCACTGAGATGCTCCAAGGTGGGCAGCGAGGGAAGGGGCTGGTGCCTGCGGGCAGGCTGAGTCAGAGCCTCCCAGCAGCATCGTCCCTGAGCCCAGCCTGGCCGAGCCCAGCTCCCTCAGCCACGGGTGACTCACTAAATTGTTTGGGGTTGGTTGGGGTTTTTTTGCATCTTCTGAAGAAAAAAATAAGATAATAAGAGAGAGAGAGGAAAATCAAGTGCCCAATCTCTGTTTCCTCGATATGGTTTGCCCTGGGCACCGCACTGGCAATTGAAACTGCTCTGTGGGCTCTGCTCCCTGCCTTCCTCACCTTCCCTGAAGACACCAAGATGGTACCTCTGCTCTTCCCAAGACCACAGACCCCAAACCCCATGTGGCCATCCCTACACCATGAGGATGGAAGCCCACATCATCTCCAAAGCACCTCTGGCTTCCTCAGCCCCTTTGTCTGCTGGAACCCACCCTGCCATCGCTGCTGGTCCCATGGGTGCCCAGTGCTGCTCTGTTTCTCCTCATTTATTTTCCAGATGGTTTTCCAGGATTCCTTTTGCTGCTGCCTGAGCTGGAGGTTGCTGGGACAGGGCAGTCCTGCCACTGGGGTCCCCCAGTACTTCCAGTGCCCCAGCACATCCAACCTTGGGTCACCCACTGGCACCAAGGCTATTTTTCTTCTCCAACCACAGTTTGAGCTCTCTGCCCCAGAAGGGACCTTCCCTTCATATTTTATAGGTCAAAACGTGGGAGGCAGTCCTACTGCTCATCCCAGAAGCCACAATGGACATCACTTGACCCTCCATCCCAGTACAACCCTGGTGATGCTGCTGGCACGGCTGAGCCCTCATGGAGCAGCAATGGATCCAGCCCCTCTCTGCAAAACCCACTTCACCTGTGGGACCAGCCACACTGGAGCAGGGCACAGCACTGCCCAGCTACCCACACCCCACTGCTGGACTTTCTGGTGTCTAGTAAGGGCTGAGCCCAGCCTGCAGCTCTCCCCCTGCTCCCTGCACCACCAACCTCCACCAAGTTTGGCTGCAAGCCCCCATCCAGTGCAATGAGATGTGAGAGGATGGCTGGGGGGCTGGCACTTCTTGGGCACCCCCATGCCAGGATTACCCTGTTTGAAATCCCCCTGCTGATGCCTGTCCTGCTGCCTGTCCCGGCTACCTGCCAGGGCATGGGAATCTTTAGGAGCTATTTTTAAACCTGGCTTTTCCAGCCTTTATTTTTGACTAAAGATGTGACGCCTGAACCCTCGACCCTGATATTCCAGAGGTGCCCACAGTGCTGCGGGAACAGGGGTGGTGATGCTGGGATAGGGGTGGTGATGCCCACGTGGCTGTGCCCAGTGCATGGTGCTGATAGCACCCAGGCACGTGGTGCAGCTGCCAGCAGGAGCCTTTGGGGGAGATTCTGTGCCCGGCCAGAATTTCTCTGCCATCCCCTAAGGCTGGGAAGACAGATCCTGGCAATGGGAACTGCAAGATGCCGCAGTGCATCCCAACACCTTCACACCCTGTGGGTACCTCTCTGGCCAAGATGAGGGTCCTGCTTCTGGCTCAACCATCTCCTCTTGTATTTCTGCACCAAGTGGCCTCCCAGACAAATCCCACTGTGAACCATCCCACAAGGACCAGGGAATCCTCTCCAGCACCTGCTGGGAAGAGGTGAGTGGAGCCTGGAGCTCACAATGGGCACTGGGTGCCCCCTTGGCCCTGACTCCTGCATCGAAATGGGGTTAATTGTTTCAAGGCACAAACCTGACACCAGAGACAATAAGCTGGGGGATTTCATTGGGCAAACCCTGACAATCCGATTCCTAATAGCAGAGGTATTGCAGTGGTACTTGGGCACATCTCGATGAAGGGTTTGGGAAGGATTCCTGTGAAAGGAGAAGGAAGCTCCTGATAATCAGTACCCAGCAGAGGCTGACCTGCATGAACAGAGCCTGGCAGGTCCCCAGGGAAGGGGACAAGGATGCATACAGTATCATCATGACCATGGTGGGTGACTGGGTGCTCTCAACCCCATCCCAGCACACGCCATGAGGGCAGTGCTGCGCCCCACTAAGGACCATGGGGTAAAGGAATCAAATTAGTTAGTGGGGTTGGGGATGCTGGGAGCATCCAGGAGAAGCATGTTTAGAAATGTCCCTTTGGAGGGAAAGAGGAATCAGAATCGGGCATCAGGATGAAAAGGAGGGACCTGCATCACTGAGCACTGCTTGTCAGCGCCAGGGAAGAGGTTTGGGAGCTGCAGTGGTGCAGCTGTGCTGAGGACGGGTCTGGTCCTGCTCTCCAGCCATGATCCTGCCCAGTGGTGGCACTGATGTAGGCAGCGCAGGGCTGAGCCCGGCAGCTGGTTAAACCAGCAGTGGGACTGCCTGGACTGTGGCCACACCATGATGATGACTAGGGACAAGGGGGACCAACTCCTCTCCACTGCACCCCAGGGATGTTTGTCTAGGACCTGCTGCCAGCCCTGACAGATGCCCTTTGTGGTCTGGCTTCAGGCAGATGTCACATCTCCCTGGTGAGCGACCAGGGCTGAGATGTGCCTCAGACCCACCAGTGCCACTATGGTGGTGCCACCACTAGGTCCAGTGGCTGCAGAGCGGAGCTTCCACTTGTACCATCCATAGAACTTTGTCCCACACCAGACTTGGGTCCCACACGAGAAGTGATGGACAGAAGGAGAGGTCTCTCATAAGACGGCCCTTATTCAGACCAAAGGGGATTTGGTGACCCAACACCCTGTCCCAGCCCCAGAGCATCCCAAGAGACACAGGTGACCTCAGTACTTTGTTGGTGGCCACCCCTGCCCTGTGACAGACCAGTTGTTCCAGTTATTTGCCCAGCCCTAAATCCCCTTGGGGATCCCTTTCCTCACAGTGAAACCCCCACCAGGCTCTCAGCAGCATCTTTTCCTTTCCAAGGCTCACGGGAAGCTTTCCCTTCCCTCTCCGGGGTTTCTGCCCGCCGATGCCAGCAGGTGCCTGTTTGTTCACCTCCTGCCCTTTGCCCCAAGTGCTGCAGGGGCTCTAAGGGAAACCACTTAAACCCTGCCTGGGTCCCTGCCTGGACGGGGAGCAATGGGAAAACCCAAACCCTTCACCCCAAATCCCTTTGCCAACCCCCTGGCCCCTCCATACCCAACCAGCCATAAACCACAGCCTGACCCCTGCACCCAGAGCCTTGGGGACATCAGGGTCTGCACTCACTCCCCTCCATTGCTGCCACCCCATTAGCACCCGCAGCCCCTGTGGGGCTGCTGCTTCTGGAGCAGGAGAATGCTGACAGGCAAGTACAGAGCAGGACAAAGCTAGCTCCCAACCCTTGAGCAAAGAGCCTTCAAAAGGTCAATTGAGGCTGTTCTACAGTGGTTAGGGAACTGGGAAGGCTACTCACCATTCTGTTCCTTGAGCTCAGGAAACCCCCTTTTTTCCATGTCTAAGATAAATGCTCAAGCTGAACCCCAAAAACCTGTATTGCTTTTGTGGCTGCTCCATCCTCCCCCAGGTTGAATCTTTGCTGCCATGAAAAGGCCCAAGTCAGGAGGTTTTGTAGGATGGGCGAGTGGCCAAGCACTCCCCACTTCTCCTAGTAAGTGAATTTGGAGTGGCTGAGCACCATTGGACCCATTGGAGCCCATGGGGTGGGCTGGGGCAGCACCCTTTGTGCCCACCTCCATGGCTGGGGAGTGGAGAAGTCCTAGGTGGGAGGTTTCTGTCACCAGCTCCCCCGTGAAGAAGGAAACCAGTGGGTTTCCAGCCAAAAAGAACAGAAATATTTCCCTGTGTCCCCAGTGACTGTGGCGAGGGGTTGATCAAAACTCCAGGTCTGCTGCCCTGTTTTACAGGATGTTCTGGGCTGAGCAAGAGCCACAATTTTGCCTTCACTGTAGTTTTATCCCAAAGCAACCAGTTCCCATGTCCCCAGGTCCTACAGAGCACCTAGGTGGGATGATGGAGGCCGCCCATGGGACTCACCCCATGGCTCACTCACCAGCTCACCCAGCACTTGGACTGGCAGCACATCCACAACTGGATTTAAGCCATCTGATCCCAGTAACAAGTGTCCTGAAGCCCCTGGGTGTGGCAGGGAGAGCCCCTGCGGGGTTATGGAGCTATTTGCTGCAGACATTGCTGCAGCTCAGCACTGCGGTTGCATGGCCACAGGAATACGGGCTTGGGATTTTCTGCAGGTCACCCACTCTGTGCAGCACGGGGCAGGAGGCAGGAAAGAAAATGGGTTGGTGGAGCCCTTGGCTGATGAAAATGAGCTGCAGGAGGTTTGTGTGGTGCTGGGTGCAGGATGGTATAAGAAGGGAGATGCTGGCTGGGCTGGTGATGGCCACCACAGAGGAACCTCTCCGGTCTGTGACGGCACTGCTGGAGGCACCATAAGCTGACAAGTTCAGTTTCTTCCCCCTTACACCACAGATGATGTCGGACACTTCCCCCATCCCATCCTCCCTACGGGCAAAACCCATGCTGGGACCCACTGAGGGTCAAAAATAACCAGTGATAATTGTCCCCAAAATGCTCCCCCCACAAAATCAAGAGGTATCTGAGAACAAGTGGCTGTACCCTCACCCCACTCTGAAGAGCTGCTGTGAGGGAAAGGCACAGAGCGATGTGCAGAGATGGAGAAAGAACTGAGTAATAGGAAGTCTGGGTGAAGGCTGTGGGCACCGGCTCAGCCGGAAGCTGCTGTTATTCCAGGCGAGAACCCCGAGAATGCGTGGCACAGCCACACAGAGCCTGCTCTGCTTTTGGGGTGCTCAGGCACAGACAGAAGGGGTTGGTGTGAGAAACTGGCCTGAGGAGGAGCAGGAAGAGCTGGAGGGGAGGGCAGTGCAGCCCATGGGGTGACTGAGGAGCAATGTCGGCATCAACTGTGGCTCTTAACTCCCCCTGAGCTGATGTCCCAACCAAAGTTTTATCCAGGAGATAAAAATTTGGGGGAAAAAAATAGAATAAGATAAGCAAAGAGCCACATCAGCTGGAGCTCGTGGTGTGCAGAGGGTGAGGAGGGATACACCAGCTGCTTTGCTTTGCTGATCTGGACCTGTTGATCTCAGGGAAGAGTCCTGAGCACTGAGCGCTAGGTGAGCCCAGGGGAAACTCAAGATGCTGCAGCCCAAGTCCAGCCTAAAAGTGAGACTACAGGCACGGGGAAGCACAGACGGCAGAGGATGTGCTTCGCGATGTGGCAGACTCAGCACTAATTACTCTGCCAAGGTATTTTATTCCGTCACCCTCTCTGGATTGGAGTTGCGTGATGTGATTATCTGCCTTCAGTTCCTTCTTTAAATAGATATATAAAAATTATACGTATAATTATAGACATATATATAAAAATATAGAAATAGATATAATTATATGTATAAATTAAATAGAATGTATTTATAAATGTAAACTTTTATAGAAAATATATATTAAAGCAATATATAAATATATATTTTTTATATATATATTTATATAGAACACTTATCAAAACAGGCACCGATACCCCAACAGGGACATATGAGTGCTACCCAGTTCCTCCTTTCCCGCTCCAATTGCACGAGGTGCAGTCTGTTTAATTGCCGACGAAGATGACCGTATTTTGATTAGTGGCTTTGAGTCATTTTGTGGAGACAGGCTGAGGCGGAGGAGCTAAAATCCTTGTAGGGAAATCTGATGTGGCGCTGTCCCTCGGGAGACATTCGTGAAATATGTGCCCACTGTAGCCACCCATTTTCCCAACCAAAACGGTGTCCAGCAAACGCCATGGGGGTCTGCTCACCCGGCGGGATGCGGTGCTGGCATCTCTATGGACGGCAATGCTGGAGACGCATCCGGAGGGGAATGAACTCCCCTTGCACTGGCGGGGAAATCCCTCCCACTCGCTTAACACTATTTTTTTTTGTTTAGTTATTTCTCAAATAAGGCCGTGGATCTGTGCCAGAGCAGCCTCGTGGAAGTGACAGGGAGAGGGAGTGGAGCTTTCCCGGGGGAACCCCTTGGAGATCCACCATGCGTGAAGCAGCTTCACGGGCCTCTCTGTCCCTTGGCCTCAACATCTGATGACTATGCCCATGTGTTGGACTTGTGGTGGGTGACGGTTGGTTGTCACATCCCTGCTGGGGTGACCAACACTCCAAACACCACCAATCCACATCCTTCCATCCAACCCTTTGGTTGGGCACTACTGGAGGAGCTGGTGGGGACCAGAGCCCATGGTCACCCTGACCTCAGCCAACCTCACTGAACTCTGGCCAGATCTGAGGTTCCCATGGCTGCTGTTACCGGTGAGGAGGCTCTACACCCCCCAGCACCCCTTGTGCATCGTGGGGGGCCACGGGGAGCCGCACAGCGAGGGACCCTGCTTGGCCCAGGCACAGTGCTCCAGCACCTGGCACCCACCTGTGGGAGAGGCCGAGCAGCGCTGCGCTGGGGAGGCCTCGCTTAGCGGGGGTGGGATCCTCCCTGCAAGCACCCCCCCCCCGGGCTGGGCAAGCCCCGGTGCAGCCCGCCCTGCGGCTAGAGGGTGCCTGGCCCCCTCCTTCCTCCTCCATCCTCCTCCTCCTGCTGGCAGAGCCCTGCCCACCCCCGGGTTGATGCAGCGGGGAGGGTCCCCTCCCTGCTCGGTTACTGGGGGTCCCCCCCCACCCCTGTCGGACTGTCCCTACGGAGCATCCCCTTGCCCGCCCCTCCCCAAACCCTCGCACATGGGGCTGATGACAGGCAGCAGCCGGGCACACGGACGCCGACAGGACAGACAGACAGACCCAGCCCGACTTCTCCATCAACCCCAGCGCTCCGCGAGGCTCGTCGGGCTTGAAGCGGGGGAAACCACGAAAAAGAGAGGATGCTCGAGGTGGGGGGACATGCAAGCGGGGTCCCCCCGTGGGAAGCGAGGTGGGGACGGGCCCGGGTGTGTGTGCGGGGATCGTCCCCGTGTACCCCCCCTCCCCGTCCCGCCCCGCCCAGCTCCGCCGCATCCCGGGGTACTCACGGGCCGGGCATCC